>JAECWL010000096.1:0-122035 GCA_018150545.1 Drosophila ercepeae | reverse complement strand
CCCGCTTGGTCACAAATAATGTCTTATATTGTTTGTGTTGATGCGTAGAGTGTTTTAAAACTTATTTGGTGAAGATCGGATGTAAATTGACGGATTTATCAGTCTCCATTTGCCGGAACTCTGGACAACTCGTGGTATATGCAAGCTTCAATATATCGCAAAGGAAGTTTGTATGACAGCAAATATCTCCGCTATTTTCTATTGCTTCGTCACAAATAATGTCTTATATTGTTTGTGTTGATGCGTAGAGTGTGTTTTAAAACTTATTTGGTGAAGATCGGATGTAAATTGACGGATTTATCAGCCGCCATTTGCCGGAACTCGGGGCAACTCGCGGCATATGCAAGCTTCAAGATATCGCAAAGGAAGTTTGTATGACAGCAAATATCTCCGCTATTTTTCTCGCTTCGTCACAAATAATGTCTTATATTGTTTGTGTTGATGCGTAGAGTGTTTTAAAACTTATTTGGTGAAGATCGGATGTAAATTGACGGATTTATCAGCTGCCATTTGCCGGAACTCTGGGCAACTCGCGGCATATGCAAGCTTCAAGATATCGCAAAGGAAGTTTGGATGACAGCAAATATCTCCGCTATTTTCTCTCGCTTCGTCACAAATAATGTCTTATTTTGTTTGTGTTGATGCGTAGAGTGTTTCAAACTTATTTGGTGAAGATCGGATGTAAATTGGACGGATTTATCAGCCTCCATTTGCCGGAACTCTGGACAACTCCGTGGCATATGCCAGCTTCAAGATATCGCAAAGGAAGTTTGTATGACAGCAAATATCTCCGCTATTTTCTATCGCTTCGTCACAAATAATGTCTTACTTTGTTTGTGTTGATGCGTAGAGTGTTTTAAAACTTATTTGGTGAAGATCGGATGTAAATTGACGGATTTATCAGCTGCCATTTGCCGGAACTCTGGACAACTCGTGGCATATGCAAGCTTCAAGATATCGTAAAGGAAGTTTGTATGACAGCAAATATCACCGCTATTTTCTATCGCTTCGTCACAAATAATGTCTTATATTGTTTGTGTTGATGCGTAGAGTGTTTTAAAATTTATTTGGTGAAGATCGGATGTAAATTGACGGATTTATCAGCTGCCATTTGCCGGAACTCTGGGCAACTCGCGGCATATGCAAGCTTCAAGATATCGCAAAGGAAGTTTGTATGACAGCAAATATCTCCGCTATTTTCTCTCGCTTCGTCACAAATAATGTCTTATTTTGTTTGTGTTGATGCGTAGAGTGTTTTAAAACTTATTTGGTGAAGATCGGATATAAATTGACGGATTTATCAGCTGCCATTTGCCGGAACTCGCGGCATATGCAAGCTTCAAGATATCGAAAAGGAAGTTTGTATGACAGCAAATATCTCAGCTATTTTCTCCCGCTTGGTCACAAATAATGTCTTATATTGTTTGTGTTGATACGTAGAGTGTTTCAAAACTTATTTGGTGAAGATCGGATGTAAATTGACGGATTTATCAGCTGCCATTTGCCGGAACTCTGGGCAACTCGTGGCATATGCAAGCTTCAAGATATCGAAAAGGAAGTTTGTATGACAGCAAATATCTCCGCTATTTTTTCTCGCTTCGTCACAAATAATGTCTTATATTGTTTGTGTTGATGCGTAGAGTGTTTTAAAACTTATTTGGTGAAGATCGGATGTAAATTGACGGATTTATCAGCTGCCATTTGCCGGAACTCTGGGCAACTCGCGGCATATGCAAGCTTCAAGATATCGCAAAGGAAGTTTGTATGACAGCAAATATCTCCGCTATTTTCTATCGCTTCGTCACAAATAATGTCTTATATTGTTTGTGTTGATGCGTAGAGTGTTTTAAAACTTATTTGGTGAAGATCGGATGTAAATTGACGGATTTATCAGCTGCCATTTACCGGAACTCTGGCAACTCGCGGCATATGCAAGCTTCAAGATATCGCAAAGGAAGTTTGTATGACAGCAAATATCTCCGCTATTTTCTATCGTTTCGTCACAAATAATGTGCTTATATTGTTTGTGTTGATGCGTAGAGTGTGTTAAAATTTATTTGGTGAAGATCGGATGTAAATTGACGGATTTATCAGCTGCCATTTGCCGGAACTCGCGGCATATGCAAGCTTCAAGATATCGCAAAGGAAGTTTGTATAACGGCAAATATCTCCGCTATTTTCTATCGTTTCGTCACAAATAATGTCTTATTTTGTTTGTGTTGATGCGTAGAGTGTTTTAAAAATTAGTTGGTGAAGATCGGATGTAAATTGACGGATTTATCAGCTGCCATTTGCCGGAACTCTGGGCAACTCGCGGCATATGCAAGCTTCAAGATATCGCAAAGGAAGTTTGTATGACAGCAAATATCTCCGCTATTTTCTCTCGCTTCGTCACAAATAATGTCTTTTTTTGTTTGTGTTGATGCGTAGAGTGTTCTAAAACCTATTTGGTGAAGATCGGATGTAAATTGACGGATTTATCAGCTGCCATTTGCCGGAAATCGCGGCATATGCAAGCTTCAAGATATCGCAAAGGAAGTTTGTATGACAGCAAATATCTCCGCTATTTTCTCCCGCTTGGTCACAAATAATGTCTTATATTGTTTGTGTTGATGCGTAGAGTGTTTTAAAACTTATTTGGTGAAGATCGGATGTAAATTGACGGATTTATCAGTCTCCATTTGCCGGAACTCTGGACAACTCGTGGTATATGCAAGCTTCAATATATCGCAAAGGAAGTTTGTATGACAGCAAATATCTCCGCTATTTTCTATTGCTTCGTCACAAATAATGTCTTATATTGTTTGTGTTGATGCGTAGAGTGTTTTAAAACTTATTTGGTGAAGATCGGATGTAAATTGACGGATTTATCAGCTGCCATTTGCCGGAACTCGGGGCAACTCGCGGCATATGCAAGCTTCAAGATATCGCAAAGGAAGTTTGTATGACAGCAAATATCTCCGCTATTTTTTTCTCGCTTCGTCACAAATAATGTCTTATATTGTTTGTGTTGATGCGTAGAGTGTTTTAAAACTTATTTGGTGAAGATCGGATGTAAATTGACGGATTTATCAGCTGCCATTTGCCGGAACTCTGGGTAACTCGCGGCATATGCAAGCTTCAAGATATCGCAAAGGAAGTTTGTATGACAGCAAATATCTCCGCTATTTTCTATCGCTTCGTCACAAATAATGTCTTATATTGTTTGTGTTGATGCGTAGAGTGTTTTAAAACTTATTTGGTGAAGATCGGATGTAAATTGACGGATTTATCAGCTGCCATTTACCGGAACTCTGGGCAACTCGCGGCATATGCAAGCTTCAAGATATCGCAAAGGAAGTTTGTATGACAGCAAATATCTCCGCTATTTTCTATCGTTTCGTCACAAATAATGTCTTATATTGTTTGTGTTGATGCGTAGAGTGTGTTAAAATTTATTTGGTGAAGATCGGATGTAAATTGACGGATTTATCAGCTGCCATTTGCCGGAACTCTGGGCAACTCGCGGCATATGCAAGCTTCAAGATATCGCAAAGGAAGTTTGTATGACAGCAAATATCTCCGCTATTTTCTATCGCTTCGTCACAAATAATGTCTTATTTTGTTTTTGTTGATACGTAGAGTGTTTTAAAACTTATTTGGTGAAGATCGGATGTAAATTGACGGATTTATCAGCTGCCATTTGCCGGAACTCGGGGCAACTCGTGGCATATGCAAGCTTCAAGATATCGCAAAGGAAGTTTGTATAACGGCAAATATCTCCGCTATTTTCTATCGTTTCGTCACAAATAATGTCTTATTTTGTTTGTGTTGATGCGTAGAGTGTTTTAAAAATTAGTTGGTGAAGATCGGATGTAAATTGACGGATTTATCAGCTGCCATTTGCCGGAACTCTGGGCAACTCGCGGCATATGCAAGCTTCAAGATATCGCAAAGGAAGTTTGTATGACAGCAAATATCTCCGCTATTTTCTCTCGCTTCGTCACAAATAATGTCTTTTTTTGTTTGTGTTGATGCGTAGAGTGTTTTAAAACCTATTTGGTGAAGATCGGATGTAAATTGACGGATTTATCAGCTGCCATTTGCCGGAACTCGCGGCATATGCAAGCTTCAAGATATCGCAAAGGAAGTTTGTATGACAGCAAATATCTCCGCTATTTTCTCCCGCTTGGTCACAAATAATGTCTTATATTGTTTGTGTTGATGCGTAGAGTGTTTAAAACTTATTTGGTGAAGATCGGATGTAAATTGACGGATTTATCAGTCTCCATTTGCCGGAACTCTGGACAACTCGTGGTATATGCAAGCTTCAATATATCGCAAAGGAAGTTTGTATGACAGCAAATATCTCCGCTATTTTCTATTGCTTCGTCACAAATAATGTCTTATATTGTTTGTGTTGATGCGTAGAGTGTTTTAAAACTTATTTGGTGAAGATCGGATGTAAATTGACGGATTTATCAGCTGCCATTTGCCGGAACTCTGGGCAACTCGCGGCATATGCAAGCTTCAAGATATCGCAAAAGGAAGTTTGTATGACAGCAAATATCTCCGCTATTTTCTATCGCTTCGTCACAAATAATGTCTTATATTGTTTGTGTTGATGCGTAGAGTGTTTCAAAACTTATTTGGTGAAGATCGGATGTAAATTGACGGATTTATCAGCTGCCATTTGCCGGAACTCTGGGCAACTCGTGGCATATGCAAGCTTCAAGATATCGCAAAGGAAGTTTGTATGACAGCAAATATCTCCGCTATTTTCTATCGTTTCGTCACAAATAATGTCTTATATTGTTTGTGTTGATGCGTAGAGTGTGTTAAAATTTATTTGGTGAAGATCGGATGTAAATTGACGGATTTATCAGCTGCCATTTGCCGGAACTCGCGGCATATGCAAGCTTCAAGATATCGCAAAGGAAGTTTGTATGACAGCAAATATCTCCGCTATTTTCTATCGCTTCGTCACAAATAATGTCTTATATTGTTTGTGTTGATGCGTAGAGTGTTTCAAAACTTATTTGGTGAAGATCGGATGTAAATTGACGGATTTATCAGCTGCCATTTGCCGGAACTCTGGGCAACTCGTGGCATATGGAAGCTTCAAGATATCGCAAAGGAAGTTTGTATGACAGCAAATATCTCCGCTATTTTCTTTCGCTTCGTCACAAATAATGTCTTTTTTTTGTTTGTGTTGATGCGTAGAGTGTTTTAAAACCTATTTGGTGAAGATCGGATGTAAATTGACGGATTTATCAGCTGCCATTTGCCGGAACTCGCGGCATATGCAAGCTTCAAGATATCGCAAAGGAAGTTTGTATGACAGCAAATATCACCGCTATTTTCTATCGCTTCGTCACAAATAATGTCTTATATTGTTTGTGTTGATGCGTAGAGTGTTTTAAAACTTATTTGGTGAAGATCGGATGTAAATTGACGGATTTATCAGTCTCCATTTGCCGGAACTCTGGACAACTCGTGGTATATGCAAGCTTCAATATATCGCAAAGGAAGTTTGTATGACAGCAAATATCTCCGCTATTTTCTATTGCTTCGTCACAAATAATGTCTTATATTGTTTGTGTTGATGCGTAGAGTGTTTTAAAACTTATTTGGTGAAGATCGGATGTAAATTGACGGATTTATCAGCTGCCATTTGCCGGAACTCTGGGCAACTCGCGGCATATGCAAGCTTCAAGATATCGCAAAGGAAGTTTGTATGACAGCAAATATCTCCGCTATTTTCTATCGCTTCGTCACAAATAATGTCTTATATTGTTTGTGTTGATGCGTAGAGTGTTTCAAAACTTATTTGGTGAAGATCGGATGTAAATTGACGGATTTATCAGCTGCCATTTGCCGGAACTCTGGGCAACTCGTGGCATATGCAAGCTTCAAGATATCGCAAAGGAAGTTTGTATGACAGCAAATATCTCCGCTATTTTCTATCGTTTCGTCACAAATAATGTCTTATATTGTTTGTGTTGATGCGTAGAGTGTGTTAAAATTTATTTGGTGAAGATCGGATGTAAATTGACGGATTTATCAGCTGCCATTTGCCGGAACTCGCGGCATATGCAAGCTTCAAGATATCGCAAAGGAAGTTTGTATGACAGCAAATATCTCCGCTATTTTCTATCGCTTCGTCACAAATAATGTCTTATTTTGTTTTTGTTGATACGTAGAGTGTTTTAAAACTTATTTGGTGAAGATCGGATGTAAATTGACGGATTTATCAGCTGCCATTTGCCGGAACTCGGGGCAACTCGTGGCATATGCAAGCTTCAAGATATCGCAAAGGAAGTTTGTATAACGGCAAATATCTCCGCTATTTTCTATCGTTTCGTCACAAATAATGTCTTATTTTGTTTGTGTTGATGCGTAGAGTGTTTTAAAAATTAGTTGGTGAAGATCGGATGTAAATTGACGGATTTATCAGCTGCCATTTGCCGGAACTCTGGGCAACTCGCGGCATATGCAAGCTTCAAGATATCGCAAAGGAAGTTTGTATGACAGCAAATATCTCCGCTATTTTCTCTCGCTTCGTCACAAATAATGTCTTATTTTGTTTGTGTTGATGCGTAGAGTGTTTTAAAACTTATTTGGTGAAGATCGGATGTAAATTGACGGATTTATCAGTCTCCATTTGCCGGAACTCTGGACAACTCGTGGTATATGCAAGCTTCAATATATCGCAAAGGAAGTTTGTATGACAGCAAATATCTCCGCTATTTTCTATTGCTTCGTCACAAATAATGTCTTATATTGTTTGTGTTGATGCGTAGAGTGTTTTAAAACTTATTTGGTGAAGATCGGATGTAAATTGACGGATTTATCAGCTGCCATTTGCCGGAACTCGGGGCAACTCGCGGCATATGCAAGCTTCAAGATATCGCAAAGGAAGTTTGTATGACAGCAAATATCTCCGCTATTTTCTATCGCTTCGTCACAAATAATGTCTTATTTTGTTTGTGTTGATGCGTAGAGTGTTTTAAAACTTATTTGGTGAAGATCGGATGTAAATTGACGGATTTATCAGCTGCCATTTGCCGGAACTCGGGGCAACTCGCGGCATATGCAAGCTTCAAGATATCGCAAAGGAAGTTTGTATGACAGCAAATATCTCCGCTATTTTCTCCCGCTTGGTCACAAATAATGTCTTATATTGTTTGTGTTGATGCGTAGAGTGTTTTAAAACTTATTTGGTGAAGATCGGATGTAAATTGACGGATTTATCAGTCTCCATTTGCCGGAACTCTGGACAACTCGTGGTATATGCAAGCTTCAATATATCGCAAAGGAAGTTTGTATGACAGCAAATATCTCCGCTATTTTCTATTGCTTCGTCACAAATAATGTCTTATATTGTTTGTGTTGATGCGTAGAGTGTTTTAAAACTTATTTGGTGAAGATCGGATGTAAATTGACGGATTTATCAGCTGCCATTTGCCGGAACTCGGGGGCAACTCGCGGCATATGCAAGCTTCAAGATATCGCAAAGGAAGTTTGTATGACAGCAAATATCTCCGCTATTTTCTATCGCTTCGTCACAAATAATGTCTTATTTTGTTTGTGTTGATGCGTAGAGTGTTTTAAAACTTATTTGGTGAAGATCGGATGTAAATTGACGGATTTATCAGCTGCCATTTGCCGGAACTCTGGGCAACTCGCGGCATATGCAAGCTTCAAGATATCGCAAAGGAAGTTTGTATGACAGCAAATATCTCCGCTATTTTCTCTCGCTTCGTCACAAATAATGTCTTTTTTTGTTTGTGTTGATGCGTAGAGTGTTTTAAAACCTATTTGGTGAAGATCGGATGTAAATTGACGGATTTATCATCTGCCATTTGCCGGAACTCGCGGCATATGCAAGCTTCAAGATATCGCAAAGGAAGTTTGTATGACAGCAAATATCTCCGCTATTTTCTCCCGCTTGGTCACAAATAATGTCTTATATTGTTTGTGTTGATGCGTAGAGTGTTTTAAAACTTATTTGGTGAAGATCGGATGTAAATTGACGGATTTATCAGTCTCCATTTGCCGGAACTCTGGACAACTCGTGGTATATGCAAGCTTCAATATATCGCAAAGGAAGTTTGTATGACAGCAAATATCTCCGCTATTTTCTATTGCTTCGTCACAAATAATGTCTTATATTGTTTGTGTTGATGCGTAGAGTGTGTTAAAATTTATTTGGTGAAGATCGGATGTAAATTGACGGATTTATCAGCTGCCATTTGCCGGAACTCGCGGCATATGCAAGCTTCAAGATATCGCAAAGGAAGTTTGTATGACAGCAAATATCTCCGCTATTTTCTATCGCTTCGTCACAAATAATGTCTTATTTTGTTTTTGTTGATACGTAGAGTGTTTTAAAACTTATTTGGTGAAGATCGGATGTAAATTGACGGATTTATCAGCTGCCATTTGCCGGAACTCGGGGCAACTCGTGGCATATGCAAGCTTCAAGATATCGCAAAGGAAGTTTGTATAACGGCAAATATCTCCGCTATTTTCTATCGTTTCGTCACAAATAATGTCTTATTTTGTTTGTGTTGATGCGTAGAGTGTTTTAAAAATTAGTTGGTGAAGATCGGATGTAAATTGACGGATTTATCAGCTGCCATTTGCCGGAACTCTGGGCAACTCGCGGCATATGCAAGCTTCAAGATATCGCAAAGGAAGTTTGTATGACAGCAAATATCTCCGCTATTTTCTCTCGCTTCGTCACAAATAATGTCTTTTTTTGTTTGTGTTGATGCGTAGAGTGTTTTAAAACCTATTTGGTGAAGATCGGATGTAAATTGACGGATTTATCAGCTGCCATTTGCCGGAACTCGCGGCATATGCAAGCTTCAAGATATCGCAAAGGAAGTTTGTATGACAGCAAATATCTCCGCTATTTTCTCCCGCTTGGTCACAAATAATGTCTTATATTGTTTGTGTTGATGCGTAGAGTGTTTTAAAACTTATTTGGTGAAGATCGGATGTAAATTGACGGATTTATCAGTCTCCATTTGCCGGAACTCTGGACAACTCGTGGTATATGCAAGCTTCAATATATCGCAAAGGAAGTTTGTATGACAGCAAATATCTCCGCTATTTTCTATTGCTTCGTCACAAATAATGTCTTATATTGTTTGTGTTGATGCGTAGAGTGTTTTAAAACTTATTTGGTGAAGATCGGATGTAAATTGACGGATTTATCAGCTGCCATTTGCCGGAACTCTGGGCAACTCGCGGCATATGCAAGCTTCAAGATATCGCAAAGGAAGTTTGTATGACAGCAAATATCTCCGCTATTTTCTATCGCTTCGTCACAAATAATGTCTTATATTGTTTGTGTTGATGCGTAGAGTGTTTCAAAACTTATTTGGTGAAGATCGGATGTAAATTGACGGATTTATCAGCTGCCATTTGCCGGAACTCTGGGCAACTCGTGGCATATGCAAGCTTCAAGATATCGCAAAGGAAGTTTGTATGACAGCAAATATCTCCGCTATTTTCTATCGTTTCGTCACAAATAATGTCTTATATTGTTTGTGTTGATGCGTAGAGTGTGTTAAAATTTATTTGGTGAAGATCGGATGTAAATTGACGGATTTATCAGCTGCCATTTGCCGGAACTCGCGGCATATGCAAGCTTCAAGATATCGCAAAGGAAGTTTGTATGACAGCAAATATCTCCGCTATTTTCTATCGCTTCGTCACAAATAATGTCTTTTTTTGTTTGTGTTGATGCGTAGAGTGTTTTAAAACCTATTTGGTGAAGATCGGATGTAAATTGACGGATTTATCAGCTGCCATTTGCCGGAACTCGCGGCATATGCAAGCTTCAAGATATCGCAAAGGAAGTTTGTATGACAGCAAATATCTCCGCTATTTTCTCCCGCTTGGTCACAAATAATGTCTTATATTGTTTGTGTTGATGCGTAGAGTGTTTCAAAACTTATTTGGTGAAGATCGGATGTAAATTGACGGATTTATCAGCTGCCATTTGCCGGAACTCGGGGCAACTCGTGGCATATGCAAGCTTCAAGATATCGCAAAGGAAGTTTGTATAACGGCAAATATCTCCGCTATTTTCTATCGTTTCGTCACAAATAATGTCTTATTTTGTTTGTGTTGATGCGTAGAGTGTTTTAAAAATTAGTTGGTGAAGATCGGATGTAAATTGACGGATTTATCAGCTGCCATTTGCCGGAACTCTGGGCAACTCGCGGCATATGCAAGCTTCAAGATATCGCAAAGGAAGTTTGTATGACAGCAAATATCTCCGCTATTTTCTCTCGCTTCGTCACAAATAATGTCTTATTTTGTTTGTGTTGATGCGTAGAGTGTTTTAAAACTTATTTGGTGAAGATCGGATGTAAATTGACGGATTTATCAGTCTCCATTTGCCGGAACTCTGGACAACTCGTGGTATATGCAAGCTTCAATATATCGCAAAGGAAGTTTGTATGACAGCAAATATCTCCGCTATTTTCTATTGCTTCGTCACAAATAATGTCTTATATTGTTTGTGTTGATGCGTAGAGTGTTTTAAAACTTATTTGGTGAAGATCGGATGTAAATTGACGGATTTATCAGCTGCCATTTGCCGGAACTCGGGGCAACTCGCGGCATATGCAAGCTTCAAGATATCGCAAAGGAAGTTTGTATGACAGCAAATATCTCCGCTATTTTCTATCGCTTCGTCACAAATAATGTCTTATTTTGTTTGTGTTGATGCGTAGAGTGTTTTAAAACTTATTTGGTGAAGATCGGATGTAAATTGACGGATTTATCAGCTGCCATTTGCCGGAACTCGGGGCAACTCGCGGCATATGCAAGCTTCAAGATATCGCAAAGGAAGTTTGTATGACAGCAAATATCTCCGCTATTTTCTCCCGCTTGGTCACAAATAATGTCTTATATTGTTTGTGTTGATGCGTAGAGTGTTTTAAAACTTATTTGGTGAAGATCGGATGTAAATTGACGGATTTATCAGTCTCCATTTGCCGGAACTCTGGACAACTCGTGGTATATGCAAGCTTCAATATATCGCAAAGGAAGTTTGTATGACAGCAAATATCTCCGCTATTTTCTATTGCTTCGTCACAAATAATGTCTTATATTGTTTGTGTTGATGCGTAGAGTGTTTTAAAACTTATTTGGTGAAGATCGGATGTAAATTGACGGATTTATCAGCTGCCATTTGCCGGAACTCGGGGCAACTCGCGGCATATGCAAGCTTCAAGATATCGCAAAGGAAGTTTGTATGACAGCAAATATCTCCGCTATTTTCTATCGCTTCGTCACAAATAATGTCTTATTTTGTTTGTGTTGATGCGTAGAGTGTTTTAAAACTTATTTGGTGAAGATCGGATGTAAATTGACGGATTTATCAGCTGCCATTTGCCGGAACTCTGGGCAACTCGCGGCATATGCAAGCTTCAAGATATCGCAAAGGAAGTTTGTATGACAGCAAATATCTCCGCTATTTTCTCTCGCTTCGTCACAAATAATGTCTTTTTTTGTTTGTGTTGATGCGTAGAGTGTTTTAAAACCTATTTGGTGAAGATCGGATGTAAATTGACGGATTTATCATCTGCCATTTGCCGGAACTCGCGGCATATGCAAGCTTCAAGATATCGCAAAGGAAGTTTGTATGACAGCAAATATCTCCGCTATTTTCTCCCGCTTGGTCACAAATAATGTCTTATATTGTTTGTGTTGATGCGTAGAGTGTTTTAAAACTTATTTGGTGAAGATCGGATGTAAATTGACGGATTTATCAGTCTCCATTTGCCGGAACTCTGGACAACTCGTGGTATATGCAAGCTTTAATATATCGCAAAGGAAGTTTGTATGACAGCAAATATCTCCGCTATTTTCTATTGCTTCGTCACAAATAATGTCTTATATTGTTTGTGTTGATGCGTAGAGTGTGTTAAAATTTATTTGGTGAAGATCGGATGTAAATTGACGGATTTATCAGCTGCCATTTGCCGGAACTCGCGGCATATGCAAGCTTCAAGATATCGCAAAGGAAGTTTGTATGACAGCAAATATCTCCGCTATTTTCTATCGCTTCGTCACAAATAATGTCTTATTTTGTTTTTGTTGATACGTAGAGTGTTTTAAAACTTATTTGGTGAAGATCGGATGTAAATTGACGGATTTATCAGCTGCCATTTGCCGGAACTCGGGGCAACTCGTGGCATATGCAAGCTTCAAGATATCGCAAAGGAAGTTTGTATAACGGCAAATATCTCCGCTATTTTCTATCGTTTCGTCACAAATAATGTCTTATTTTGTTTGTGTTGATGCGTAGAGTGTTTTAAAAATTAGTTGGTGAAGATCGGATGTAAATTGACGGATTTATCAGCTGCCATTTGCCGGAACTCTGGGCAACTCGCGGCATATGCAAGCTTCAAGATATCGCAAAGGAAGTTTGTATGACAGCAAATATCTCCGCTATTTTCTCTCGCTTCGTCACAAATAATGTCTTTTTTTGTTTGTGTTGATGCGTAGAGTGTTTTAAAACCTATTTGGTGAAGATCGGATGTAAATTGACGGATTTATCAGCTGCCATTTGCCGGAACTCGCGGCATATGCAAGCTTCAAGATATCGCAAAGGAAGTTTGTATGACAGCAAATATCTCCGCTATTTTCTCCCGCTTGGTCACAAATAATGTCTTATATTGTTTGTGTTGATGCGTAGAGTGTTTTAAAACTTATTTGGTGAAGATCGGATGTAAATTGACGGATTTATCAGTCTCCATTTGCCGGAACTCTGGACAACTCGTGGTATATGCAAGCTTCAATATATCGCAAAGGAAGTTTGTATGACAGCAAATATCTCCGCTATTTTCTATTGCTTCGTCACAAATAATGTCTTATATTGTTTGTGTTGATGCGTAGAGTGTTTTAAAACTTATTTGGTGAAGATCGGATGTAAATTGACGGATTTATCAGCTGCCATTTGCCGGAACTCTGGGCAACTCGCGGCATATGCAAGCTTCAAGATATCGCAAAGGAAGTTTGTATGACAGCAAATATCTCCGCTATTTTCTATCGCTTCGTCACAAATAATGTCTTATATTGTTTGTGTTGATGCGTAGAGTGTTTCAAAACTTATTTGGTGAAGATCGGATGTAAATTGACGGATTTATCAGCTGCCATTTGCCGGAACTCTGGGCAACTCGTGGCATATGCAAGCTTCAAGATATCGCAAAGGAAGTTTGTATGACAGCAAATATCTCCGCTATTTTCTATCGTTTCGTCACAAATAATGTCTTATATTGTTTGTGTTGATGCGTAGAGTGTGTTAAAATTTATTTGGTGAAGATCGGATGTAAATTGACGGATTTATCAGCTGCCATTTGCCGGAACTCGCGGCATATGCAAGCTTCAAGATATCGCAAAGGAAGTTTGTATGACAGCAAATATCTCCGCTATTTTCTATCGCTTCGTCACAAATAATGTCTTATTTTGTTTTTGTTGATACGTAGAGTGTTTTAAAACTTATTTGGTGAAGATCGGATGTAAATTGACGGATTTATCAGCTGCCATTTGCCGGAACTCGGGGCAACTCGTGGCATATGCAAGCTTCAAGATATCGCAAAGGAAGTTTGTATAACGGCAAATATCTCCGCTATTTTCTATCGTTTCGTCACAAATAATGTCTTATTTTGTTTGTGTTGATGCGTAGAGTGTTTTAAAAATTAGTTGGTGAAGATCGGATGTAAATTGACGGATTTATCAGCTGCCATTTGCCGGAACTCTGGGCAACTCGCGGCATATGCAAGCTTCAAGATATCGCAAAGGAAGTTTGTATGACAGCAAATATCTCCGCTATTTTCTCTCGCTTCGTCACAAATAATGTCTTTTTTTGTTTGTGTTGATGCGTAGAGTGTTTTAAAACCTATTTGGTGAAGATCGGATGTAAATTGACGGATTTATCAGCTGCCATTTGCCGGAACTCGCGGCATATGCAAGCTTCAAGATATCGCAAAGGAAGTTTGTATGACAGCAAATATCTCCGCTATTTTCTCCCGCTTGGTCACAAATAATGTCTTATATTGTTTGTGTTGATGCGTAGAGTGTTTTAAAACTTATTTGGTGAAGATCGGATGTAAATTGACGGATTTATCAGTCTCCATTTGCCGGAACTCTGGACAACTCGTGGTATATGCAAGCTTCAATATATCGCAAAGGAAGTTTGTATGACAGCAAATATCTCCGCTATTTTCTATTGCTTCGTCACAAATAATGTCTTATATTGTTTGTGTTGATGCGTAGAGTGTTTTAAAACTTATTTGGTGAAGATCGGATGTAAATTGACGGATTTATCAGCTGCCATTTGCCGGAACTCTGGGCAACTCGCGGCATATGCAAGCTTCAAGATATCGCAAAGGAAGTTTGTATGACAGCAAATATCTCCGCTATTTTCTATCGCTTCGTCACAAATAATGTCTTATATTGTTTGTGTTGATGCGTAGAGTGTTTCAAAACTTATTTGGTGAAGATCGGATGTAAATTGACGGATTTATCAGCTGCCATTTGCCGGAACTCTGGGCAACTCGTGGCATATGCAAGCTTCAAGATATCGCAAAGGAAGTTTGTATGACAGCAAATATCTCCGCTATTTTCTATCGTTTCGTCACAAATAATGTCTTATATTGTTTGTGTTGATGCGTAGAGTGTGTTAAAATTTATTTGGTGAAGATCGGATGTAAATTGACGGATTTATCAGCTGCCATTTGCCGGAACTCGCGGCATATGCAAGCTTCAAGATATCGCAAAGGAAGTTTGTATGACAGCAAATATCTCCGCTATTTTCTATCGCTTCGTCACAAATAATGTCTTATTTTGTTTTTGTTGATACGTAGAGTGTTTTAAAACTTATTTGGTGAAGATCGGATGTAAATTGACGGATTTATCAGCTGCCATTTGCCGGAACTCGGGGCAACTCGTGGCATATGCAAGCTTCAAGATATCGCAAAGGAAGTTTGTATAACGGCAAATATCTCCGCTATTTTCTATCGTTTCGTCACAAATAATGTCTTATTTTGTTTGTGTTGATGCGTAGAGTGTTTTAAAAATTAGTTGGTGAAGATCGGATGTAAATTGACGGATTTATCAGCTGCCATTTGCCGGAACTCTGGGCAACTCGCGGCATATGCAAGCTTCAAGATATCGCAAAGGAAGTTTGTATGACAGCAAATATCTCCGCTATTTTCTCTCGCTTCGTCACAAATAATGTCTTTTTTTTTTGTGTTGATGCGTAGAGTGTTTTAAAACTTATTTGGTGAAGATCGGATGTAAATTGACGGATTTATCAGCTGCCATTTGCCGGAACTCGCGGCATATGCAAGCTTCAAGATATCGCAAAGGAAGTTTGTATGACAGCAAATATCTCCGCTATTTTCTCCCGCTTGGTCACAAATAATGTCTTATATTGTTTGTGTTGATGCGTAGAGTGTTTTAAAACTTATTTGGTGAAGATCGGATGTAAATTGACGGATTTATCAGTCTCCATTTGCCGGAACTCTGGACAACTCGTGGTATATGCAAGCTTCAATATATCGCAAAGGAAGTTTGTATGACAGCAAATATCTCCGCTATTTTCTATTGCTTCGTCACAAATAATGTCTTATATTGTTTGTGTTGATGCGTAGAGTGTTTTAAAACTTATTTGGTGAAGATCGGATGTAAATTGACGGATTTATCAGCTGCCATTTGCCGGAACTCTGGGCAACTCGCGGCATATGCAAGCTTCAAGATATCGCAAAGGAAGTTTGTATGACAGCAAATATCTCCGCTATTTTCTATCGCTTCGTCACAAATAATGTCTTATATTGTTTGTGTTGATGCGTAGAGTGTTTCAAAACTTATTTGGTGAAGATCGGATGTAAATTGACGGATTTATCAGCTGCCATTTGCCGGAACTCTGGGCAACTCGTGGCATATGCAAGCTTCAAGATATCGCAAAGGAAGTTTGTATGACAGCAAATATCTCCGCTATTTTCTATCGTTTCGTCACAAATAATGTCTTATATTGTTTGTGTTGATGCGTAGAGTGTGTTAAAATTTATTTGGTGAAGATCGGATGTAAATTGACGGATTTATCAGCTGCCATTTGCCGGAACTCGCGGCATATGCAAGCTTCAAGATATCGCAAAGGAAGTTTGTATGACAGCAAATATCTCCGCTATTTTCTATCGCTTCGTCACAAATAATGTCTTATTTTGTTTTTGTTGATACGTAGAGTGTTTTAAAACTTATTTGGTGAAGATCGGATGTAAATTGACGGATTTATCAGCTGCCATTTGCCGGAACTCGGGGCAACTCGTGGCATATGCAAGCTTCAAGATATCGCAAAGGAAGTTTGTATAACGGCAAATATCTCCGCTATTTTCTATCGTTTCGTCACAAATAATGTCTTATTTTGTTTGTGTTGATGCGTAGAGTGTTTTAAAAATTAGTTGGTGAAGATCGGATGTAAATTGACGGATTTATCAGCTGCCATTTGCCGGAACTCTGGGCAACTCGCGGCATATGCAAGCTTCAAGATATCGCAAAGGAAGTTTGTATGACAGCAAATATCTCCGCTATTTTCTCTCGCTTCGTCACAAATAATGTCTTATTTTGTTTGTGTTGATGCGTAGAGTGTTTTAAAACTTATTTGGTGAAGATCGGATGTAAATTGACGGATTTATCAGTCTCCATTTGCCGGAACTCTGGACAACTCGTGGTATATGCAAGCTTCAATATATCGCAAAGGAAGTTTGTATGACAGCAAATATCTCCGCTATTTTCTATTGCTTCGTCACAAATAATGTCTTATATTGTTTGTGTTGATGCGTAGAGTGTTTTAAAACTTATTTGGTGAAGATCGGATGTAAATTGACGGATTTATCAGCTGCCATTTGCCGGAACTCGGGGCAACTCGCGGCATATGCAAGCTTCAAGATATCGCAAAGGAAGTTTGTATGACAGCAAATATCTCCGCTATTTTCTCTCGCTTCGTCACAAATAATGTCTTTTTTGTTTGTGTTGATGCGTAGAGTGTTTTAAAACCTATTTGGTGAAGATCGGATGTAAATTGACGGATTTATCAGCTGCCATTTGCCGGAACTCGCGGCATATGCAAGCTTCAAGATATCGCAAAGGAAGTTTGTATGACAGCAAATATCTCCGCTATTTTCTCCCGCTTGGTCACAAATAATGTCTTATATTGTTTGTGTTGATGCGTAGAGTGTTTTAAAACTTATTTGGTGAAGATCGGATGTAAATTGACGGATTTATCAGTCTCCATTTGCCGGAACTCTGGACAACTCGTGGTATATGCAAGCTTCAATATATCGCAAAGGAAGTTTGTATGACAGCAAATATCTCCGCTATTTTCTATTGCTTCGTCACAAATAATGTCTTATATTGTTTGTGTTGATGCGTAGAGTGTTTTAAAACTTATTTGGTGAAGATCGGATGTAAATTGACGGATTTATCAGCTGCCATTTGCCGGAACTCTGGGCAACTCGCGGCATATGCAAGCTTCAAGATATCGCAAAGGAAGTTTGTATGACAGCAAATATCTCCGCTATTTTCTATCGCTTCGTCACAAATAATGTCTTATATTGTTTGTGTTGATGCGTAGAGTGTTTCAAAACTTATTTGGTGAAGATCGGATGTAAATTGACGGATTTATCAGCTGCCATTTGCCGGAACTCTGGGCAACTCGTGGCATATGCAAGCTTCAAGATATCGCAAAGGAAGTTTGTATGACAGCAAATATCTCCGCTATTTTCTATCGTTTCGTCACAAATAATGTCTTATATTGTTTGTGTTGATGCGTAGAGTGTGTTAAAATTTATTTGGTGAAGATCGGATGTAAATTGACGGATTTATCAGCTGCCATTTGCCGGAACTCGCGGCATATGCAAGCTTCAAGATATCGCAAAGGAAGTTTGTATGACAGCAAATATCTCCGCTATTTTCTATCGCTTCGTCACAAATAATGTCTTATTTTGTTTTTGTTGATACGTAGAGTGTTTTAAAACTTATTTGGTGAAGATCGGATGTAAATTGACGGATTTATCAGCTGCCATTTGCCGGAACTCGGGGCAACTCGTGGCATATGCAAGCTTCAAGATATCGCAAAGGAAGTTTGTATAACGGCAAATATCTCCGCTATTTTCTATCGTTTCGTCACAAATAATGTCTTATTTTGTTTGTGTTGATGCGTAGAGTGTTTTAAAAATTAGTTGGTGAAGATCGGATGTAAATTGACGGATTTATCAGCTGCCATTTGCCGGAACTCTGGGCAACTCGCGGCATATGCAAGCTTCAAGATATCGCAAAGGAAGTTTGTATGACAGCAAATATCTCCGCTATTTTCTCTCGCTTCGTCACAAATAATGTCTTATTTTGTTTGTGTTGATGCGTAGAGTGTTTTAAAACTTATTTGGTGAAGATCGGATGTAAATTGACGGATTTATCAGTCTCCATTTGCCGGAACTCTGGACAACTCGTGGTATATGCAAGCTTCAATATATCGCAAAGGAAGTTTGTATGACAGCAAATATCTCCGCTATTTTCTATTGCTTCGTCACAAATAATGTCTTATATTGTTTGTGTTGATGCGTAGAGTGTTTTAAAACTTATTTGGTGAAGATCGGATGTAAATTGACGGATTTATCAGCTGCCATTTGCCGGAACTCGGGGCAACTCGCGGCATATGCAAGCTTCAAGATATCGCAAAGGAAGTTTGTATGACAGCAAATATCTCCGCTATTTTCTATCGCTTCGTCACAAATAATGTCTTATTTTGTTTGTGTTGATGCGTAGAGTGTTTTAAAACTTATTTGGTGAAGATCGGATGTAAATTGACGGATTTATCAGCTGCCATTTGCCGGAACTCGGGGCAACTCGCGGCATATGCAAGCTTCAAGATATCGCAAAGGAAGTTTGTATGACAGCAAATATCTCCGCTATTTTCTCCCGCTTGGTCACAAATAATGTCTTATATTGTTTGTGTTGATGCGTAGAGTGTTTTAAAACTTATTTGGTGAAGATCGGATGTAAATTGACGGATTTATCAGTCTCCATTTGCCGGAACTCTGGACAACTCGTGGTATATGCAAGCTTCAATATATCGCAAAGGAAGTTTGTATGACAGCAAATATCTCCGCTATTTTCTCTCGCTTCGTCACAAATAATGTCTTATATTGTTTGTGTTGATGCGTAGAGTGTTTTAAAACTTATTTGGTGAAGATCGGATGTAAATTGACGGATTTATCAGCTGCCATTTGCCGGAACTCGGGGCAACTCGCGGCATATGCAAGCTTCAAGATATCGCAAAGGAAGTTTGTATGACAGCAAATATCTCCGCTATTTTCTATCGCTTCGTCACAAATAATGTCTTATTTTGTTTGTGATGATGCGTAGAGTGTTTTAAAACTTATTTGGTGAAGATCGGATGTAAATTGACGGATTTATCAGCTGCCATTTGCCGGAACTCTGGGCAACTCGCGGCATATGCAAGCTTCAAGATATCGCAAAGGAAGTTTGTATGACAGCAAATATCTCCGCTATTTTCTCTCGCTTCGTCACAAATAATGTCTTTTTTGTTTGTGTTGATGCGTAGAGTGTTTTAAAACCTATTTGGTGAAGATCGGATGTAAATTGACGGATTTATCATCTGCCATTTGCCGGAACTCGCGGCATATGCAAGCTTCAAGATATCGCAAAGGAAGTTTGTATGACAGCAAATATCTCCGCTATTTTCTCCCGCTTGGTCACAAATAATGTCTTATATTGTTTGTGTTGATGCGTAGAGTGTTTTAAAACTTATTTGGTGAAGATCGGATGTAAATTGACGGATTTATCAGTCTCCATTTGCCGGAACTCTGGACAACTCGTGGTATATGCAAGCTTCAAGATATCGCAAAGGAAGTTTGTATGACAGCAAATATCTCCGCTATTTTCTATCGCTTCGTCACAAATAATGTCTTTTTTTGTTTGTGTTGATGCGTAGAGTGTTTTAAAACTTATTTGGTGAAGATCGGATGTAAATTGACGGATTTATCAGCTGCCATTTGCCGGAACTCTGGGCAACTCGCGGCATATGCAAGCTTCAAGATATCGCAAAGGAAGTTTGTATGACAGCAAATATCTCCGCTATTTTCTCTCGCTTCGTCACAAATAATGTCTTTTTTTGTTTGTGTTGATGCGTAGAGTGTTTTAAAACCTATTTGGTGAAGATCGGATGTAAATTGACGGATTTATCAGCTGCCATTTGCCGGAACTCGCGGCATATGCAAGCTTCAAGATATCGCAAAGGAAGTTTGTATGACAGCAAATATCTCCGCTATTTTCTCCCGCTTGGTCACAAATAATGTCTAATATTGTTTGTGTTGATGCGTAGAGTGTTTTAAAACTTATTTGGTGAAGATCGGATGTAAATTGACGGATTTATCAGTCTCCATTTGCCGGAACTCTGGACAACTCGTGGTATATGCAAGCTTCAATATATCGCAAAGGAAGTTTGTATGACAGCAAATATCTCCGCTATTTTCTATTGCTTCGTCACAAATAATGTCTTATATTGTTTGTGTTGATGCGTAGAGTGTTTTAAAACTTATTTGGTGAAGATCGGATGTAAATTGACGGATTTATCAGCTGCCATTTGCCGGAACTCGGGGCAACTCGCGGCATATGCAAGCTTCAAGATATCGCAAAGGAAGTTTGTATGACAGCAAATATCTCCGCTATTTTCTATCGCTTCGTCACAAATAATGTCTTATTTTGTTTGTGTTGATGCGTAGAGTGTTTTAAAACTTATTTGGTGAAGATCGGATGTAAATTGACGGATTTATCAGCTGCCATTTGCCGGAACTCTGGGCAACTCGCGGCATATGCAAGCTTCAAGATATCGCAAAGGAAGTTTGTATGAGAGCAAATATCTCCGCTATTTTCTCTCGCTTCGTCACAAATAATGTCTTATTTTGTTTCTGTTGATGCGTAGAGTGTTTTAAAACTTATTTGGTGAAGATCGGATGTAAATTGACGGATTTATCAGCTGCCATTTGCCGGAACTCTGGGCAACTCGCGGCATATGCAAGCTTCAAGATATCGCAAAGGAAGTTTGTATGACAGCAAATATCTCCGCTATTTTCTATCGCTTCGTCACAAATAATGTCTTATATTGTTTGTGTTGATGCGTAGAGTGTTTCAAAACTTATTTGGTGAAGATCGGATGTAAATTGACGGATTTATCAGCTGCCATTTGCCGGAACTCTGGGCAACTCGTGGCATATGCAAGCTTCAAGATATCGAAAAGGAAGTTTGTATGACAGCAAATATCTCCGCTATTTTCTATCGCTTCGTCACAAATAATGTCTTATTTTGTTTGTGTTGATGCGTAGAGTGTTTTAAAACTTATTTGGTGAAGATCGGATGTAAATTGACGGATTTATCAGCTGCCATTTGCCGGAACTCTGGGCAACTCGTGGCATATGCAAGCTTCAAGATATCGCAAAGGAAGTTTGTATGACAGCAAATATGTCCGCTATTTTCTATCGCTTCGTCACAAATAATGTCTTTTTTTTGTTTGTGTTGATGCGTAGAGTGTTTTAAAACCTATTTGGTGAAGATCGGATGTAAATTGACGGATTTATCAGTCTCCATTTGCCGGAACTCTGGACAACTCGTGGTATATGCAAGCTTCAATATATCGCAAAGGAAGTTTGTATGACAGCAAATATCTCAGCTATTTTCTCCCGCTTCGTCACAAATAATGTCTTATATTGTTTGTGTTGATGCGTAGAGTGTTTTAAAACTTATTTGGTGAAGATCGGATGTAAATTGACGGATTTATCAGCTGCCATTTGCCGGAACTCTGGGCAACTCGTGGCATATGCAAGCTTCAAGATATCGCAAAGGAAGTTTGTATGACAGCAAATATGTCCGCTATTTTCTATCGCTTCGTCACAAATAATGTCTTTTTTTGTTTGTGTTGATGCGTAGAGTGTTTTAAAACCTATTTGGTGAAGATCGGATGTAAATTGACGGATTTATCAGTCTCCATTTGCCGGAACTCTGGACAACTCGTGGTATATGCAAGCTTCAATATATCGCAAAGGAAGTTTGTATGACAGCAAATATCTCAGCTATTTTCTCCCGCTTCGTCACAAATAATGTCTTATATTGTTTGTGTTGATGCGTAGAGTGTTTTAAAACTTATTTGGTGAAGATCGGATGTAAATTGACGGATTTATCAGTCTCCATTTGCCGGAACTCTGGACAACTCGTGGTATATGCAAGCTTCAATATATCGCAAAGGAAGTTTGTATGACAGCAAATATCTCCGCTATTTTCTATTGCTTCGTCACAAATAATGTCTTATATTGTTTGTGTTGATGCGTAGAGTGTTTTAAAACTTATTTGGTGAAGATCGGATGTAAATTGACGGATTTATCAGCTGCCATTTGCCGGAACTCGGGGCAACTCGCGGCATATGCAAGCTTCAAGATATCGCAAAGGAAGTTTGTATGACAGCAAATATCTCCGCTATTTTCTATCGCTTCGTCACAAATAATGTCTTATATTGTTTGTGTTGATGCGTAGAGTGTTTTAAAACTTATTTGGTGAAGATCGGATGTAAATTGACGGATTTATCAGCTGCCATTTGCCGGAACTCTGGGCAACTCGCGGCATATGCAAGCTTCAAGATATCGCAAAGGAAGTTTGTATGACAGCAAATATCTCCGCTATTTTCTCTCGCTTCGTCACAAATAATGTCTTATTTTGTTTGTGTTGATGCGTAGAGTGTTTCAAAACTTATTTGGTGAAGATCGGATGTAAATTGACGGATTTATCAGCTGCCATTTGCCGGAACTCTGGGCAACTCGTGGCATATGCAAGCTTCAAGATATCGCAAAGGAAGTTTGTATGACAGCAAATATGTCCGCTATTTTCTATCGCTTCGTCACAAATAATGTCTTTTTTTGTTTGTGTTGATGCGTAGAGTGTTTTAAAACCTATTTGGTGAAGATCGGATGTAAATTGACGGATTTATCAGTCTCCATTTGCCGGAACTCTGGACAACTCGTGGTATATGCAAGCTTCAATATATCGCAAAGGAAGTTTGTATGACAGCAAATATCTCAGCTATTTTCTCCCGCTTCGTCACAAATAATGTCTTATATTGTTTGTGTTGATGCGTAGAGTGTTTTAAAACTTATTTGGTGAAGATCGGATGTAAATTGACGGATTTATCAGCTGCCATTTGCCGGAACTCTGGGCAACTCGTGGCATATGCAAGCTTCAAGATATCGCAAAGGAAGTTTGTATGACAGCAAATATGTCCGCTATTTTCTATCGCTTCGTCACAAATAATGTCTTTTTTTGTTTGTGTTGATGCGTAGAGTGTTTTAAAACCTATTTGGTGAAGATCGGATGTAAATTGACGGATTTATCAGTCTCCATTTGCCGGAACTCTGGACAACTCGTGGTATATGCAAGCTTCAATATATCGCAAAGGAAGTTTGTATGACAGCAAATATCTCAGCTATTTTCTCCCGCTTCGTCACAAATAATGTCTTATATTGTTTGTGTTGATGCGTAGAGTGTTTTAAAACTTATTTGGTGAAGATCGGATGTAAATTGACGGATTTATCAGCTGCCATTTGCCGGAACTCGGGGCAACTCGCGGCATATGCAAGCTTCAAGATATCGCAAAGGAAGTTTGTATGACAGCAAATATCTCCGCTATTTTCTATCGCTTCGTCACAAATAATGTCTTATTTTGTTTGTGTTGATGCGTAGAGTGTTTTAAAACTTATTTGGTGAAGATCGGATGTAAATTGACGGATTTATCAGCTGCCATTTGCCGGAACTCTGGGCAACTCGCGGCATATGCAAGCTTCAAGATATCGCAAAGGAAGTTTGTATGAGAGCAAATATCTCCGCTATTTTCTCTCGCTTCGTCACAAATAATGTCTTATTTTGTTTCTGTTGATGCGTAGAGTGTTTTAAAACTTATTTGGTGAAGATCGGATGTAAATTGACGGATTTATCAGCTGCCATTTGCCGGAACTCTGGGCAACTCGCGGCATATGCAAGCTTCAAGATATCGCAAAGGAAGTTTGTATGACAGCAAATATCTCCGCTATTTTCTATCGCTTCGTCACAAATAATGTCTTATATTGTTTGTGTTGATGCGTAGAGTGTTTCAAAACTTATTTGGTGAAGATCGGATGTAAATTGACGGATTTATCAGCTGCCATTTGCCGGAACTCTGGGCAACTCGTGGCATATGCAAGCTTCAAGATATCGAAAAGGAAGTTTGTATGACAGCAAATATCTCCGCTATTTTCTATCGCTTCGTCACAAATAATGTCTTATTTTGTTTGTGTTGATGCGTAGAGTGTTTTAAAACTTATTTGGTGAAGATCGGATGTAAATTGACGGATTTATCAGCTGCCATTTGCCGGAACTCTGGGCAACTCGTGGCATATGCAAGCTTCAAGATATCGCAAAGGAAGTTTGTATGACAGCAAATATGTCCGCTATTTTCTATCGCTTCGTCACAAATAATGTCTTTTTTTGTTTGTGTTGATGCGTAGAGTGTTTTAAAACCTATTTGGTGAAGATCGGATGTAAATTGACGGATTTATCAGCCTCCATTTGCCGGAACTCTGGACAACTCGTGGCATATGCAAGCTTCAAGATATCGCAGAGGAAGTTTGTATGACAGCAAATATCTCCGCTATTTTCTATCGCTTCGTCACAAATAATGTCTTATATTGTTTGTGTTGATGCGTAGAGTGTTTTAAAACTTATTTGGTGAAGATCGGATGTAAATTGACGGATTTATCAGCTGCCATTTGCCGGAACTCTGGGCAACTCGTGGCATATGCAAGCTTCAAGATATCGAAAAGGAAGTTTGGATGACAGCAAATATCTCCGCTATTTTCTCTCGCTTCGTCACAAATAATGTCTTATTTTGTTTGTGTTGATGCGTAGAGTGTTTTAAAACTTATTTGGTGAAGATCGGATGTAAATTGACGGATTTATCAGCTGCCATTTGCCGGAACTCTGGGCAACTCGCGGCATATGCAAGCTTCAAGATATCGCAAAGGAAGTTTGTATGACAGCAAATATCTCCGCTATTTTCTCTTGCTTCGTCACAAATAATGTCTTATATTGTTTGTGTTGATGCGTAGAGTGTTTTAAAACCTGTTTGGTGAAGATCGGATATAAATTGACGGATTTATCAGCTGCCATTTGCCGGAACTCGCGGCATATGCAAGCTTCAAGATATCGAAAAGGAAGTTTGTATGACAGCAAATATCTCAGCTATTTTCTCCCGCTTGGTCACAAATAATGTCTTATATTGTTTGTGTTGATGCGTAGAGTGTTTTAAAACTTATTTGGTGAAGATCGGATGTAAATTGACGGATTTATCAGCCTCCATTTGCCGGAACTCTGGGCAACTCGCGGCATATGCAAGCTTCAAGATATCGCAAAGGAAGTTTGTATGACAGCAAATATCTCCGCTATTTTCTCTCGCTTCGTCACAAATAATGTCTTATTTTGTTTGTGTTGATGCGTAGAGTGTTTTAAAACCTATTTGGTGAAGATCGGATATAAATTGACGGATTTATCAGCTGCCATTTGCCGGAACTCGCGGCATATGCAAGCTTCAAGATATCGAAAAGGAAGTTTGTATGACAGCAAATATCTCAGCTATTTTCTCCCGCTTGGTCACAAATAATGTCTTATATTGTTTGTGTTGATGCGTAGAGTGTTTTAAAACTTATTTGGTGAAGATCGGATGTAAATTGACGGATTTATCAGCTGCCATTTGCCGGAACTCTGGGCAACTCGTGGCATATGCAAGCTTCAAGATATCGAAAAGGAAGTTTGGATGACAGCAAATATCTCCGCTATTTTCTCTCGCTTCGTCACAAATAATGTCTTATTTTGTTTGTGTTGATGCGTAGAGTGTTTTAAAACTTATTTGGTGAAGATCGGATGTAAATTGACGGATTTATCAGCTGCCATTTGCCGGAACTCTGGGCAACTCGCGGCATATGCAAGCTTCAAGATATCGCAAAGGAAGTTTGTATGACAGCAAATATCTCCGCTATTTTCTCTTGCTTCGTCACAAATAATGTCTTATATTGTTTGTGTTGATGCGTAGAGTGTTTTAAAACCTGTTTGGTGAAGATCGGATATAAATTGACGGATTTATCAGCTGCCATTTGCCGGAACTCGCGGCATATGCAAGCTTCAAGATATCGAAAAGGAAGTTTGTATGACAGCAAATATCTCAGCTATTTTCTCCCGCTTGGTCACAAATAATGTCTTATATTGTTTGTGTTGATGCGTAGAGTGTTTTAAAACTTATTTGGTGAAGATCGGATGTAAATTGACGGATTTATCAGCTGCCATTTGCCGGAACTCTGGGCAACTCGTGGCATATGCAAGCTTCAAGATATCGAAAAGGAAGTTTGGATGACAGCAAATATCTCCGCTATTTTCTATCGCTTCGTCACAAATAATGTCTTATTTTGTTTGTGTTGATGCGTAGAGTGCTTTAAAACTTATTTGGTGAAGATCGGATGTAAATTGACGGATTTATCAGCTGCCATTTGCCGGAACTCTGGGCAACTCGCGGCATATGCAAGCTTCAAGATATCGCAAAGGAAGTTTGTATGACAGCAAATATCTCCGCTATTTTCTCTCGCTTCGTCACAAATAATGTCTTATATTGTTTGTGTTGATGCGTAGAGTGTTTTAAAACTTATTTGGTGAAGATCGGATGTAAATTGACGGATTTATCAGCTGCCATTTGCCGGAACTCGGGGCAACTCGCGGCATATGCAAGCTTCAAGATATCGCAAAGGAAGTTTGTATGACAGCAAATATCTCCGCTATTTTCTCTTGCTTCGTCACAAATAATGTCTTATATTGTTTGTGTTGATGCGTAGAGTGTTTTAAAAGCTGTTTGGTGAAGATCGGATATAAATTGACGGATTTATCAGCTGCCATTTGCCGGAACTCGCGGCATATGCAAGCTTCAAGATATCGAAAAGGAAGTTTGTATGACAGCAAATATCTCAGCTATTTTCTCCCGCTTGTTCACAAATAATGTCTTATATTGTTTGTGTTGATGCGTAGAGTGTTTTAAAACTTATTTGGTGAAGATCGGATGTAAATTGACGGATTTATCAGCTGCCATTTGCCGGAACTCTGGGCAACTCGCGGCATATGCAAGCTTCAAGATATCGCAAAGGAAGTTTGTATGACAGCAAATATCTCCGCTATTTTCTATCGCTTCGTCACAAATAATAACTTGTATTGTTTGTGTTGATGCGTAGAGTGTGTTAAAATTTATTTGGTGAAGATCGGATGTAAATTGACGGATTTATCAGCTGCCATTTGCCGGAACTCGCGGCATATGCAAGCTTCAAGATATCGCAATGGAAGTTTGTATGACAGCAAATATCTCCGCTATTTTCTATCGCTTCGTCACAAATAATGTCTTATTTTGTTTTTGTTGATACGTAGAGTGTTTTAAAACTTATTTGGTGAAGATCGGATGTAAATTGACGGATTTATCAGCTGCCATTTGCCGGAACTCTGGGCAACTCGCGGCATATGCAAGCTTCAAGATATCGCAAAGGAAGTTTGTATGACAGCAAATATCTCCTCTATTTTCTCTCGCTTCGTCACAAATAATGTCTTATATTGTTTGTGTTGATGCGTAGAGTGTTTTAAAACTTATTTGGTGAAGATCGGATGTAAATTGACGGATTTATCAGCTGCCATTTGCCGGAACTCGGGGCAACTCGCGGCATATGCAAGCTTCAAGATATCGCAAAGGAAGTTTGTATGACAGCAAATATCTCCGCTATTTTCTCTTGCTTCGTCACAAATAATGTCTTATATTGTTTGTGTTGATGCGTAGAGTGTTTTAAAACTTATTTGGTGAAGATCGGATGTAAATTGACGGATTTATCAGCCTCCATTTGCCGGAACTCTGGACAACTCGTGGCATATGCCAGCTTCAAGATATCGCAAAGGAAGTTTGTATGACAGCAAATATCTCCGCTATTTTCTATCGCTTCGTCACAAATAATGTCTTACTTTGTTTGTGTTGATGCGTAGAGTGTTTTAAAACTTATTTGGTGAAGATCGGATGTAAATTGACGGATTTATCAGCTGCCATTTGCCGGAACTCTGGACAACTCGTGGCATATGCAAGCTTCAAGATATCGCAAAGGAAGTTTGTATGACAGCAAATATCACCGCTATTTTCTATCGCTTCGTCACAAATAATGTCTTATATTGTTTGTGTTGATGCGTAGAGTGTGTTAAAATTTATTTGGTGAAGATCGGATGTAAATTGACGGATTTATCAGCTGCCATTTGCCGGAACTCTGGGCAACTCGCGGCATATGCAAGCTTCAAGATATCGCAAAGGAAGTTTGTATGACAGCAAATATCTCCGCTATTTTCTCTCGCTTCGTCACAAATAATGTCTTATATTGTTTGTGTTGATGCGTAGAGTGTTTTAAAACCTATTTGGTGAAGATCGGATATAAATTGACGGATTTATCAGCTGCCATTTGCCGGAACTCGCGGCATATGCAAGCTTCAAGATATCGAAAAGGAAGTTTGTATGACAGCAAATATCTCAGCTATTTTCTCCCGCTTGTTCACAAATAATGTCTTATATTGTTTGTGTTGATGCGTAGAGTGTTTTAAAACTTATTTGGTGAAGATCGGATGTAAATTGACGGATTTATCAGCTGCCATTTGCCGGAACTCTGGGCAACTCGCGGCATATGCAAGCTTCAAGATATCGCAAAGGAAGTTTGTATGAGAGCAAATATCTCCGCTATTTTCTCTCGCTTCGTCACAAATAATGTCTTATTTTGTTTCTGTTGATGCGTAGAGTGTTTTAAAACTTATTTGGTGAAGATCGGATGTAAATTGACGGATTTATCAGCTGCCATTTGCCGGAACTCTGGGCAACTCGCGGCATATGCAAGCTTCAAGATATCGCAAAGGAAGTTTGTATGACAGCAAATATCTCCGCTATTTTCTATCGCTTCGTCACAAATAATGTCTTATATTGTTTGTGTTGATGCGTAGAGTGTTTCAAAACTTATTTGGTGAAGATCGGATGTAAATTGACGGATTTATCAGCTGCCATTTGCCGGAACTCTGGGCAACTCGTGGCATATGCAAGCTTCAAGATATCGAAAAGGAAGTTTGTATGACAGCAAATATCTCCGCTATTGTCTATCGCTTCGTCACAAATAATGTCTTATATTGTTTGTGTTGATGCGTAGAGTGTTTCAAAACTTATTTGGTGAAGATCGGATGTAAATTGACGGATTTATCAGCTGCCATTTGCCGGAACTCTGGGCAACTCGTGGCATATGCAAGCTTCAAGATATCGCAAAGGAAGTTTGTATGACGCTTCGTCACAAATAATGTCTTTTTTTGTTTGTGTTGATGCGTAGAGTGTTTTAAAACCTATTTGGTGAAGATCGGATGTAAATTGACGGATTTATCAGCCTCCATTTGCCGGAACTCTGGACAACTCGTGGCATATGCAAGCTTCAAGATATCGCAGAGGAAGTTTGTATGACAGCAAATATCTCCGCTATTTTCTATCGCTTCGTCACAAATAATGTCTTATATTGTTTGTGTTGATGCGTAGAGTGTTTTAAAACTTATTTGGTGAAGATCGGATGTAAATTGACGGATTTATCAGCTGCCATTTGCCGGAACTCTGGGCAACTCGTGGCATATGCAAGCTTCAAGATATCGAAAAGGAAGTTTGGATGACAGCATATCTCCGCTATTTTCTCTCGCTTCGTCACAAATAATGTCTTATTTTGTTTGTGTTGATGCGTAGAGTGTTTTAAAACTTATTTGGTGAAGATCGGATGTAAATTGACGGATTTATCAGCTGCCATTTGCCGGAACTCTGGGCAACTCGCGGCATATGCAAGCTTCAAGATATCGCAAAGGAAGTTTGTATGACAGCAAATATCTCCGCTATTTTCTCTTGCTTCGTCACAAATAATGTCTTATATTGTTTGTGTTGATGCGTAGAGTGTTTTAAAACCTGTTTGGTGAAGATCGGATATAAATTGACGGATTTATCAGCTGCCATTTGCCGGAACTCGCGGCATATGCAAGCTTCAAGATATCGAAAAGGAAGTTTGTATGACAGCAAATATCTCAGCTATTTTCTCCCGCTTGGTCACAAATAATGTCTTATATTGTTTGTGTTGATGCGTAGAGTGTTTTAAAACTTATTTGGTGAAGATCGGATGTAAATTGACGGATTTATCAGCTGCCATTTGCCGGAACTCTGGGCAACTCGTGGCATATGCAAGCTTCAAGATATCGAAAAGGAAGTTTGGATGACAGCAAATATCTCCGCTATTTTCTCTCGCTTCGTCACAAATAATGTCTTATTTTGTTTGTGTTGATGCGTAGAGTGTTTTAAAACTTATTTGGTGAAGATCGGATGTAAATTGACGGATTTATCAGCTGCCATTTGCCGGAACTCTGGGCAACTCGCGGCATATGCAAGCTTCAAGATATCGCAAAGGAAGTTTGTATGACAGCAAATATCTCCGCTATTTTCTCTTGCTTCGTCACAAATAATGTCTTATATTGTTTGTGTTGATGCGTAGAGTGTTTTAAAACCTGTTTGGTGAAGATCGGATATAAATTGACGGATTTATCAGCTGCCATTTGCCGGAACTCGCGGCATATGCAAGCTTCAAGATATCGAAAAGGAAGTTTGTATGACAGCAAATATCTCAGCTATTTTCTCCCGCTTGGTCACAAATAATGTCTTATATTGTTTGTGTTGATGCGTAGAGTGTTTTAAAACTTATTTGGTGAAGATCGGATGTAAATTGACGGATTTATCAGCTGCCATTTGCCGGAACTCTGGGCAACTCGTGGCATATGCAAGCTTCAAGATATCTAAAAGGAAGTTTGGATGACAGCAAATATCTCCGCTATTTTCTCTCGCTTCGTCACAAATAATGTCTTATTTTGTTTGTGTTGATGCGTAGAGTGTTTTAAAACTTATTTGGTGAAGATCGGATGTAAATTGACGGATTTATCAGCTGCCATTTGCCGGAACTCTGGGCAACTCGCGGCATATGCAAGCTTCAAGATATCGCAAAGGAAGTTTGTATGACAGCAAATATCTCCGCTATTTTCTCTCGCTTCGTCACAAATAATGTCTTATTTTGTTTGTGTTGATGCGTAGAGTGTTTTAAAACCTATTTGGTGAAGATCGGATATAAATTGACGGATTTATCAGCTGCCATTTGCCGGAACTCGCGGCATATGCAAGCTTCAAGATATCGAAAAGGAAGTTTGTATGACAGCAAATATCTCAGCTATTTTCTCCCGCTTGGTCACAAATAATGTCTTATATTGTTTGTGTTGATGCGTAGAGTGTTTTAAAACTTATTTGGTGAAGATCGGATGTAAATTGACGGATTTATCAGCTGCCATTTGCCGGAACTCTGGGCAACTCGTGGCATATGCAAGCTTCAAGATATCGAAAAGGAAGTTTGGATGACAGCAAATATCTCCGCTATTTTCTCTCGCTTCGTCACAAATAATGTCTTATTTTGTTTGTGTTGATGCGTAGAGTGTTTTAAAACTTATTTGGTGAAGATCGGATGTAAATTGACGGATTTATCAGCTGCCATTTGCCGGAACTCTGGGCAACTCGCGGCATATGCAAGCTTCAAGATATCGCAAAGGAAGTTTGTATGACAGCAAATATCTCCGCTATTTTCTCTCGCTTCGTCACAAATAATGTCTTATATTGTTTGTGTTGATGCGTAGAGTGTTTTAAAACTTATTTGGTGAAGATCGGATGTAAATTGACGGATTTATCAGCTGCCATTTGCCGGAACTCGGGGCAACTCGCGGCATATGCAAGCTTCAAGATATCGCAAAGGAAGTTTGTATGACAGCAAATATCTCCGCTATTTTCTCTTGCTTCGTCACAAATAATGTCTTATATTGTTTGTGTTGATGCGTAGAGTGTTTTAAAACTTATTTGGTGAAGATCGGATGTAAATTGACGGATTTATCAGCCTCCATTTGCCGGAACTCTGGACAACTCGTGGCATATGCCAGCTTCAAGATATCGCAAAGGAAGTTTGTATGACAGCAAATATCTCCGCTATTTTCTATCGCTTCGTCACAAATAATGTCTTATTTTGTTTGTGTTGATGCGTAGAGTGTTTTAAAACTTATTTGGTGAAGATCGGATGTAAATTGACGGATTTATCAGCTGCCATTTGCCGGAACTCTGGGCAACTCGTGGCATATGCAAGCTTCAAGATATCGAAAAGGAAGTTTGGATGACAGCAAATATCTCCGCTATTTTCTCTCGCTTCGTCACAAATAATGTCTTATTTTGTTTGTGTTGATGCGTAGAGTGTTTTAAAACTTATTTGGTGAAGATCGGATGTAAATTGACGGATTTATCAGCTGCCATTTGCCGGAACTCTGGGCAACTCGCGGCATATGCAAGCTTCAAGATATCGCAAAGGAAGTTTGTATGACAGCAAATATCTCCGCTATTTTCTCTCGCTTCGTCACAAATAATGTCTTATATTGTTTGTGTTGATGCGTAGAGTGTTTTAAAACTTATTTGGTGAAGATCGGATGTAAATTGACGGATTTATCAGCTGCCATTTGCCGGAACTCGGGGCAACTCGCGGCATATGCAAGCTTCAAGATATCGCAAAGGAAGTTTGTATGACAGCAAATATCTCCGCTATTTTCTCTTGCTTCGTCACAAATAATGTCTTATATTGTTTGTGTTGATGCGTAGAGTGTTTTAAAACTTATTTGGTGAAGATCGGATGTAAATTGACGGATTTATCAGCCTCCATTTGCCGGAACTCTGGACAACTCGTGGCATATGCCAGCTTCAAGATATCGCAAAGGAAGTTTGTATGACAGCAAATATCTCCGCTATTTTCTATCGCTTCGTCACAAATAATGTCTTATTTTGTTTGTGTTGATGCGTAGAGTGTTTTAAAACTTATTTGGTGAAGATCGGATGTAAATTGACGGATTTATCAGCTGCCATTTGCCGGAACTCTGGGCAACTCGCGGCATATGCAAGCTTCAAGATATCGCAAAGGAAGTTTGTATGACAGCAAATATCTCCGCTATTTTCTCTCGCTTCGTCACAAATAATGTCTTATATTGTTTGTGTTGATGCGTAGAGTGTTTTAAAACCTATTTGGTGAAGATCGGATATAAATTGACGGATTTATCAGCTGCCATTTGCCGGAACTCGCGGCATATGCAAGCTTCAAGATATCGAAAAGGAAGTTTGTATGACAGCAAATATCTCAGCTATTTTCTCCCGCTTGGTCACAAATAATGTCTTATATTGTTTGTGTTGATGCGTAGAGTGTTTTAAAACTTATTTGGTGAAGATCGGATGTAAATTGACGGATTTATCAGCTGCCATTTGCCGGAACTCTGGGCAACTCGTGGCATATGCAAGCTTCAAGATATCGAAAAGGAAGTTTGGATGACAGCAAATATCTCCGCTATTTTCTATCGCTTCGTCACAAGTAATGTCTTATTTTGTTTGTGTTGATGCGTAGAGTGTTTTAAAACTTATTTGGTGAAGATCGGATGTAAATTGACGGATTTATCAGCTGCCATTTGCCGGAACTCTGGGCAACTCGCGGCATATGCAAGCTTCAAGATATCGCAAAGGAAGTTTGTATGACAGCAAATATCTCCGCTATTTTCTCTCGCTTCGTCACAAATAATGTCTTATATTGTTTGTGTTGATGCGTAGAGTGTTTTAAAACTTATTTGGTGAAGATCGGATGTAAATTGACGGATTTATCAGCTGCCATTTGCCGGAACTCGGGGCAACTCGCGGCATATGCAAGCTTCAAGATATCGCAAAGGAAGTTTGTATGACAGCAAATATCTCCGCTATTTTCTCTTGCTTCGTCACAAATAATGTCTTATATTGTTTGTGTTGATGCGTAGAGTGTTTTAAAACTTATTTGGTGAAGATCGGATGTAAATTGACGGATTTATCAGCCTCCATTTGCCGGAACTCTGGACAACTCGTGGCATATGCCAGCTTCAAGATATCGCAAAGGAAGTTTGTATGACAGCAAATATCTCCGCTATTTTCTATCGCTTCGTCACAAATAATGTCTTACTTTGTTTGTGTTGATGCGTAGAGTGTTTTAAAACTTATTTGGTGAAGATCGGATGTAAATTGACGGATTTATCAGCTGCCATTTGCCGGAACTCTGGACAACTCGTGGCATATGCAAGCTTCAAGATATCGCAAAGGAAGTTTGTATGACAGCAAATATCACCGCTATTTTCTATCGCTTCGTCACAAATAATGTCTTATATTGTTTGTGTTGATGCGTAGAGTGTGTTAAAATTTATTTGGTGAAGATCGGATGTAAATTGACGGATTTATCAGCTGCCATTTGCCGGAACTCTGGGCAACTCGCGGCATATGCAAGCTTCAAGATATCGCAAAGGAAGTTTGTATGACAGCAAATATCTCCGCTATTTTCTCTCGCTTCGTCACAAATAATGTCTTATATTGTTTGTGTTGATGCGTAGAGTGTTTTAAAACCTATTTGGTGAAGATCGGATATAAATTGACGGATTTATCAGCTGCCATTTGCCGGAACTCGCGGCATATGCAAGCTTCAAGATATCGAAAAGGAAGTTTGTATGACAGCAAATATCTCAGCTATTTTCTCCCGCTTGTTCACAAATAATGTCTTATATTGTTTGTGTTGATGCGTAGAGTGTTTTAAAACTTATTTGGTGAAGATCGGATGTAAATTGACGGATTTATCAGCTGCCATTTGCCGGAACTCTGGGCAACTCGCGGCATATGCAAGCTTCAAGATATCGCAATGGAAGTTTGTATGACAGCAAATATCTCCGCTATTTTCTATCGCTTCGTCACAAATAATGTCTTATTTTGTTTTTGTTGATACGTAGAGTGTTTTAAAACTTATTTGGTGAAGATCGGATGTAAATTGACGGATTTATCAGCTGCCATTTGCCGGAACTCGGGGCAACTCGTGGCATATGCAAGCTTCAAGATATCGCAAAGGAAGTTTGTATAACGGCAAATATCTCCGCTATTTTCTATCGTTTCGTCACAAATAATGTCTTATTTTGTTTGTGTTGATGCGTAGAGTGTTTTAAAAATTAGTTGGTGAAGATCGGATGCAAATTGACGGATTTATCAGCTGCCATTTGCCGGAACTCTGGGCAACTCGCGGCATATGCAAGCTTCAAGATATCGCAAAGGAAGTTTGTATGACAGCAAATATCTCCGCTATTTTCTCTCGCTTCGTCACAAATAATGTCTTTTTTGTTTGTGTTGATGCGTAGAGTGTTTTAAAACCTATTTGGTGAAGATCGGATGTAAATTGACGGATTTATCAGCTGCCATTTGCCGGAACTCTGGACAACTCGTGGCATATGCAAGCTTCAAGATATCGCAAAGGAAGTTTGTATGACAGCAAATATCACCGCTATTTTCTATCGCTTCGTCACAAATAATGTCTTATATTGTTTGTGTTGATGCGTAGAGTGTGTTAAAATTTATTTGGTGAAGATCGGATGTAAATTGACGGATTTATCAGCTGCCATTTGCCGGAACTCTGGGCAACTCGCGGCATATGCAAGCTTCAAGATATCGCAAAGGAAGTTTGTATGACAGCAAATATCTCCGCTATTTTCTCTCGCTTCGTCACAAATAATGTCTTATATTGTTTGTGTTGATGCGTAGAGTGTTTTAAAACCTATTTGGTGAAGATCGGATATAAATTGACGGATTTATCAGCTGCCATTTGCCGGAACTCGCGGCATATGCAAGCTTCAAGATATCGAAAAGGAAGTTTGTATGACAGCAAATATCTCAGCTATTTTCTCCCGCTTGTTCACAAATAATGTCTTATATTGTTTGTGTTGATGCGTAGAGTGTTTTAAAACTTATTTGGTGAAGATCGGATGTAAATTGACGGATTTATCAGCTGCCATTTGCCGGAACTCTGGGCAACTCGCGGCATATGCAAGCTTCAAGATATCGCAAAGGAAGTTTGTATGACAGCAAATATCTCCGCTATTTTCTATCGCTTCGTCACAAATAATGTCTTATATTGTTTGTGTTGATGCGTAGAGTGTGTTAAAATTTATTTGGTGAAGATCGGATGTAAATTGACGGATTTATCAGCTGCCATTTGCCGGAACTCGCGGCATATGCAAGCTTCAAGATATCGCAATGGAAGTTTGTATGACAGCAAATATCTCCGCTATTTTCTATCGCTTCGTCACAAATAATGTCTTATTTTGTTTTTGTTGATACGTAGAGTGTTTTAAAACTAATTTGGTGAAGATCGGATGTAAATTGACGGATTTATCAGCTGCCATTTGCCGGAACTCGGGGCAACTCGTGGCATATGCAAGCTTCAAGATATCGCAAAGGAAGTTTGTATAACGGCAAATATCTCCGCTATTTTCTATCGTTTCGTCACAAATAATGTCTTATTTTGTTTGTGTTGATGCGTAGAGTGTTTTAAAAATTAGTTGGTGAAGATCGGATGCAAATTGACGGATTTATCAGCTGCCATTTGCCGGAACTCTGGGCAACTCGCGGCATATGCAAGCTTCAAGATATCGCAAAGGAAGTTTGTATGACAGCAAATATCTCCGCTATTTTCTCCCGTTTGGTCACAAATAATGTCTTATATTGTTTGTGTTGATGCGTAGAGTATTTTAAAACTTATTTGGTGAAGATCGGATGTAAATTGACGGATTTATCAGTCTCCATTTGCCGGAACTTTGGACAACTCGTGGTATATGCAAGCTTCAATATATCGCAAAGGAAGTTTGTATGACAGCAAATATCTCCGCTATTTTCTATTGCTTCGTCACAAATAATGTCTTATATTGTTTGTGTTGATGCGTAGAGTGTTTTAAAACTTATTTGGTGAAGATCGGATGTAAATTGACGGATTTATCAGCTGCCATTTGCCGGAACTCGGGGCAACTCGCGGCATATGCAAGCTTCAAGATATCGCAAAGGAAGTTTGTATGACAGCAAATATCTCCGCTATTTTCTATCGCTTCGTCACAAATAATGTCTTATTTTGTTTGTGTTGATGCGTAGAGTGTTTTAAAACTTATTTGGTGAAGATCGGATGTAAATTGACGGATTTATCAGCTGCCATTTGCCGGAACTCTGGGCAACTCGCGGCATATGCAAGCTTCAAGATATCGCAAAGGAAGTTTGTATGACAGCAAATATCTCCGCTATTTTCTCTCGCTTCGTCACAAATAATATCTTATATTGTTTGTGTTGATGCGTAGAGTGTTTCAAAACTTATTTGGTGAAGATCGGATGTAAATTGACGGATTTATCAGCTGCCATTTGCCGGAACTCGGGGCAACTCGCGGCATATGCAAGCTTCAAGATATCGCAAAGGAAGTTTGTATGACAGCAAATATCTCCGCTATTTTCTCTTGCTTCGTCACAAATAATGTCTTATATTGTTTGTGTTGATGCGTAGAGTGTTTTAAAACTTATTTGGTGAAGATCGGATGTAAATTGACGGATTTATCAGCTGCCATTTGCCGGAACTCTGGGCAACTCGCGGCATATGCAAGCTTCAAGATATCGCAAAGGAAGTTTGTATGACAGCAAATATCTCCGCTATTTTCTATCGCTTCGTCACAAATAATGTCTTATATTGTTTGTGTTGATGCGTAGAGTGTTTTAAAACTTATTTGGTGAAGATCGGATGTAAATTGACGGATTTATCAGCTGCCATTTGCCGGAACTCTGGGCAACTCGTGGCATATGCAAGCTTCAAGATATCGAAAAGGAAGTTTGTATGACAGCAAATATCTCCGCTATTTTCTCTTGCTTTGTCACAAATAATGTCTTATTTTGTTTGTGTTGATGCGTAGAGTGTTTTAAAACTTATTTGGTGAAGATCGGATGTAAATTGACGGATTTATCAGCTGCCATTTGCCGGAACTCTGGGCAACTCGCGGCATATGCAAGCTTCAAGATATCGCAAAGGAAGTTTGTATGACAGCAAATATCTCCGCTATTTTCTCTCGCTTCGTCACAAATAATGTCTTTTTTTGTTTGTGTTGATGCGTAGAGTGTTTTAAAACCTATTTGGTGAAGATCGGATGTAAATTGACGGATTTATCAGCTGCCATTTGCCGGAACTCGGGGCATCTCGTGGCATATGCAAGCTTCAAGATATCGCAAAGGAAGTTTGTATAACGGCAAATATCTCCGCTATTTTCTATCGTTTCGTCACAAATAATGTCTTATTTTGTTTGTGTTGATGCGTAGAGTGTTTTAAAAATTAGTTGGTGAAGATCGGATGTAAATTGACGGATTTATCAGCTGCCATTTGCCGGAACTCTGGGCAACTCGCGGCATATGCAAGCTTCAAGATATCGCAAAGGAAGTTTGTATGACAGCAAATATCTCCGCTATTTTCTCTTGCTTCGTCACAAATAATATCTTATATTGTTTGTGTTGATGCGTAGAGTGTTTCAAAACTTATTTGGTGAAGATCGGATGTAAATTGACGGATTTATCAGCTGCCATTTGCCGGAACTCGGGGCAACTCGCGGCATATGCAAGCTTCAAGATATCGCAAAGGAAGTTTGTATGACAGCAAATATCTCCGCTATTTTCTCTTGCTTCGTCACAAATAATGTCTTATATTGTTTGTGTTGATGCGTAGAGTGTTTTAAAACTTATTTGGTGAAGATCGGATGTAAATTGACGGATTTATCAGCTGCCATTTGCCGGAACTCTGGGCAACTCGCGGCATATGCAAGCTTCAAGATATCGCAAAGGAAGTTTGTATGACAGCAAATATCTCCGCTATTTTCTATCGCTTCGTCACATATAATGTCTTATATTGTTTGTGTTGATGCGTAGAGTGTTTTAAAACTTATTTGGTGAAGATCGGATGTAAATTGACGGATTTATCAGCTGCCATTTGCCGGAACTCTGGGCAACTCGTGGCATATGCAAGCTTCAAGATATCGAAAAGGAAGTTTGTATGACAGCAAATATCTCCGCTATTTTCTCTTGCTTTGTCACAAATAATGTCTTATTTTGTTTGTGTTGATGCGTAGAGTGTTTTAAAACTTATTTGGTGAAGATCGGATGTAAATTGACGGATTTATCAGCTGCCATTTGCCGGAACTCTGGGCAACTCGCGGCATATGCAAGCTTCAAGATATCGCAAAGGAAGTTTGTATGACAGCAAATATCTCCGCTATTTTCTCTCGCTTCGTCACAAATAATGTCTTTTTTTGTTTGTGTTGATGCGTAGAGTGTTTTAAAACCTATTTGGTGAAGATCGGATGTAAATTGACGGATTTATCAGCTGCCATTTGCCGGAACTCGGGGCAACTCGTGGCATATGCAAGCTTCAAGATATCGCAAAGGAAGTTTGTATAACGGCAAATATCTCCGCTATTTTCTATCGTTTCGTCACAAATAATGTCTTATTTTGTTTGTGTTGATGCGTAGAGTGTTTTAAAAATTAGTTGGTGAAGATCGGATGTAAATTGACGGATTTATCAGCTGCCATTTGCCGGAACTCTGGGCAACTCGCGGCATATGCAAGCTTCAAGATATCGCAAAGGAAGTTTGTATGACAGCAAATATCTCCGCTATTTTCTCTCGCTTCGTCACAAATAATGTCTTTTTTTGTTTGTGTTGATGCGTAGAGTGTTTTAAAACCTATTTGGTGAAGATCGGATGTAAATTGACGGATTTATCAGCTGCCATTTGCCGGAACTCGGGACAACTCGCGGCATATGCAAGCTTCAAGATATCGCAAAGGAAGTTTGTATGACAGCAAATATCTCCGCTATTTTCTCTTGCTTCGTCACAAATAATGTCTTATATTGTTTGTGTTGATGCGTAGAGTGTTTTAAAACTTATTTGGTGAAGATCGGATGTAAATTGACGGATTTATCAGCTGCCATTTGCCGGAACTCTGGGCAACTCGCGGCATATGCAAGCTTCAAGATATCGCAAAGGAAGTTTGTATGACAGCAAATATTTCCGCTATTTTCTATCGCTTCGTCACAAATAATGTCTTATATTGTTTGTGTTGATGCGTAGAGTGTTTTAAAACTTATTTGGTGAAGATCCGATGTAAATTGACGGATTTATCAGCTGCCATTTGCCGGAACTCTGGGCAACTCGTGGCATATGCAAGCTTCAAGATATCGAAAAGGAAGTTTGTATGACAGCAAATATCTCCGCTATTTTCTCTCGCTTCGTCACAAATAATGTCTTATTTTGTTTGTGTTGATGCGTAGAGTGTTTTAAAACTTATTTGGTGAAGATCGGATGTAAATTGACGGATTTATCAGCCTCCATTTGCCGGAACTCTGGACAACTCGTGGCATAAGCAAGCTTCAAGATATCGCAAAGGAAGTTTGTATGACAGCAAATATCTCCGCTATTTTCTATCGCTTCGTCACAAATAATGTCTTATTTTGTTTGTGTTGATGCGTAGAGTGTTTTAAAACTTATTTGGTGAAGATCGGATGTAAATTGACGGATTGATCAACTGCCATTTGCCGGAACTCTGGGCAACTCGTGGCATATGCAAGCTTCAAGATATCGCAAAGGAAGTTTGTATGACAGCAAATATGTCAGCTATTTTCTATCGCTTCGTCACAAATAATGTCTTTTTTGTTTGTGTTGATGCGTAGAGTGTTTTAGAACCTATTTGGTGAAGATCGGATGTAAATTGACGGATTTATCAGCCTCCATTTGCCGGAACTCTGGACAACTCGTGGCATATGCAAGCTTCAAGATATCGCAGAGGAAGTTTGTATGACAGCAAATATCTCCGCTATTTTCTATCGCTTCGTCACAAATAATGTCTTATTTTGTTTGTGTTGATGCGTAGAGTGTTTTAAAACTTATTTGGTGAAGATCGGATGTAAATTGACGGATTTATCAGCTGCCATTTGCCGGAACTCTGGGCAACTCGCGGCATATGCAAGCTTCAAGATATCGCAAAGGAAGTTTGTATGACAGCAAATATCTCCGCTATTTTCTCTTGCTTCGTCACAAATAATGTCTTTTATTGTTTGTGTTGATGCGTAGAGTGTTTTAAAACTTATTTGGTGAAGATCGGATGTAAATTGACGGATTTATCAGCCTCCATTTGCCGGAACTCTGGACAACTCGTGGCATATGCAAGCTTCAAGATATCGCAAAGGAAGTTTGTATGACAGCAAATATCTCCGCTATTTTCTCTCGCTTCGTCACAAATAATGTCTTATATTGTTTGTGTTGATTTTTTTTTTTTTTTTTTATAACGTTCTTAATTTGTATTTAAAATCTGTCCAAGTGGACAATCATTAAATGGTTTGGGGGGACCTTGACTTAAGGGAGGTACATGGAATGTAAATCTTATGAGGTTGACTTAGGTGTCTATTGGTTGGGGAGATCAAGCGGGTGTTTCCTTTTCAGGCGTCTTGGGGATTGCCTATTATCTAGGAGGTTGATGGCCAGGTGGTTGGGGTGGTTATCCAGTCTTTTTATGTATCTTCCGCTGAGACGGGTGATCTCCTCTGCTACACATCTAATTCCAAGCTCTTTATGGATTATTGAGTTTTCGTGGTACGGATGGGCGTTCGAAACTATTCTCAGGCATTTATTCTGAAATCGCTGTATTTTGATGCGGTTCGAACAGCTTGCCGTGCCCCACAACTGTATCCCATATGTCCAGATTGGCTTAAGCACTACCTTATAAATAAGTAGCTTGAATTTTACTTTGAGTTTGGACCTCCTTTCCAGGAGCCAATGCAGTTGCTTAAGCCGTAGGTTGGCCTGGTTGCGCTTATTGATTAGGTGCGGACGCCATGTGAGCCTGCGGTCCAGTGTCAGCCCTAGATATTTGGGAGTGTTATTAGTTGGGATGGTTTCCCCGTTGAGTGTGACGGGGGAATTCTCCCCTGCGTAGTGCGAAGGTTCTTTGTGTAGATTTCTCGGCGTTGACCACGATGTTTCCATCGTTTCATCCATGGACCGAGGGCATTCAGTTGCCTCTGGATGATGGCTGAAGCTTCCTGAGGATCTGTGGCGGAGGCTAGGAAGGCGGTGTCATCGGCATAAGTGGCTACTGTGAGGTTCCGGGAGGGGGTGATGGGGAGGTCCGCTGTGTAGAGTGTGTATAAGATGGGTCCAAGAACACTGTCTTGTGGTACTCCTGCTCTTATGGGCCTAGGGGTGCTGATTGATGATCCGCATCTCACTCTGAATTCTCTTCCCTCTGTGTATGACTTGAGGAAGGCGAAATGGGAACTTGGGAGGTGGGTTTTAATTTTGAAAAGTAGTCCTGGGTGCCAGACTCTGTCAAACGCCTGTTTGACATCAAGCATAACGGCGCAGCAGTACTTCTTCTTTTCGAAGGCCTCAAGTATAGTCTCAACAATCCGGTGGCATTGCTCAGGTGTTCCGTGAAGGCGCCTGAAGCCAAACTGGTGGTCAGGGATCAGACCCGCCTCCTCCAATACTGGCAGTACTCTACGTAAAAATACTCTTTCAAGTATTTTGGAGAGGATTGCTAGCAAGCTAATCGGTCGATACGATCCTAGGTTGTCTTCAGGTTTCCCAGGTTTGAGGAGGACAATTACTTCCGCTCGCTTCCACTCTTTAGGGAAGTACCCTAGACGGAGGCAGCTGTTGAATATGTTGGCCAGCCTTTGGGAACAGATTAGGGGCAACATTTTCAGTGCTGTTGCATCGATACGGTCGGGACCCGGTGACTTGCCATTATTTAGGGAGGCGATCTCCTGCGCAATCTCCTCTGGTTCGACGGGCTGTATTGGCAGGCCAGGGGCACTTGGGCTGTCTATGAACCTTATGGTTGCAGCTCTCTCTTCGCCAGTGCATCTGTCGAACGGTGCGAATGCACTATGTAGATGATCAGCAAAGGCTTCTGCTCTTTCGACCTCAGTCCGACACCAGGAACCGTCCACTTTTCGCACGGGTGATATCTTCTTTACAGGTCTTTTTATGTGCCTCGTGACATTCTCCAGGTTCCAGCTCCATAAGGAATCTATGAAACGAGTCCTGCCGTAGGATGCATAGCTTGTCCTTCAAATCTTTGGTGGCACGATTAAGTGCTGTCTTGTCCCTGGGGTTGCGCGAGGAAAACCAGACTCTTCTGAGGCGCCTTGTTTCGGCCACGAGGGCCGCGATTTCCGGAGACCACAAGTGCACGTCTCTTTTAGGTATTCTCGGGGTAGTCGGTGGAGGTGGATTCGCAAATTCAGCGGCATTGTGCATCTTTTTGGTTAGTTTTTCTATGGCCGCATCTATGTTGCTTGGTGTGGAAAGAGGGGTATCTGGATACTGGGAGGAAAGCATCCAAAACGTAAACTTGGGGGCATTTGTGTGTTTTCCGGTGAGTCTTCTAAGCGGGATTTTTCTGAGGACGGGGATGTTTAGGAGCAAGTTTACTGCGCTGTGGTCAGATAGCAGTTTATCATAGCTTGAGCATGTTATCTTAGAGTGTCCTATGCCCTTGGAGACGGCGAAGTCCAGCAGATCCGGCTGTTTTGAAGGGTCGGTAGGCCAGTGTGTGGGTTCTCCAGTGGAATGGCAGTCCAGACTCTTCCGCTGCAGGTACTTATAGAGCTTTATGCCTTTGGGGTTGTTTGTGCGGAACCCCCACCAGGAGTCTCCGGCTGCTATAAACCGAGGACCGAGGGACTCGAAGAAGTCCTGAAGGTGGGTCTCGGTTATCGAGTGTCTGGGTGGGAAGTAAACCGCACCAATGGTGATATCTCCCTGTGGGGTAGAAATCCTGGTCACGGCGCACTGAGCCCATTCCTCCTGAAACGCGGGAAGTTCCGTGTACTGAATGCCACTCCTGATAAGCATAGCTGCTCCTCCGCGTGCTCTGCCAGATGGATGGTTGGCATGTAACAGTTCGTACCCGCTAATTTTAAAGTAGGATCTGGGACAAAAGTGGGATTCCGAAACTAGAAGAACATCGATATTGTCTGTTTTGATGAGATGCTCTACTTCGGCTTTGCTCCTCTGCAGGCCGTTTGCGTTCCAAAAACTATGTTAAGGCTTATTTGCATTATTTTTTTGTTGAGGATGGGAATTATGAACTGCATCATCTGTGAGAACATCTGCGATAACATCTGCGATATCAACTTTTCCATCATCCTTTCAATTGATCCTTCCATGCGGGCAAGCATCGTATCAAACTGGTTGGGTTGTGGGGCTTCGGGAGTGGTATGAGGGGTTTGTTGGGGATTCGTTGGCTGTGTCACTTGGTTTCCTAGGAGTACGTCCCTATAACTTGTACCATTAATGATAGTTGGTATCTGGATGAGAGGTGGTTTGTTGCTACTCACGACGGGTCTGGCTTTAGGAGATTGCTGCGCTTTTGCCTTTTTGTAGGCAGGGCATCCTCTGAACGACGCAGGGTGATCAGCTTGGCAATGTAAACAGCATGCTTTCTCGTCTTTTTTTTGGTGCATGACCTAGAGTCATGAGAATCACCACATTTCACGCAGCGATGTTCCAGGAAGCAGTAGCGCTGGGTGTGTCCAAACCCTTGGCATCTGAATATGTGGAACGTCGTTGAATTTCAGAGGGGGCTCTACGGTGACGACTGATTTGCAAATCCTCTTTATTTTAAAAACCTCTGTGTTGTTGCTTGCTGGTTCTAGTGCAGATCCCTCACAGTATGGCCGTATTTGTGGAGTTCTTCTTTAATTTCAGTCTGGTCCGTTGAGTGGTGAAGTCCCTTGATGACCGCCCTGTAAGCTCTCTCATCCTTTGGTTGGAAGGTGCGGTGTCTTTTGTTATGTGCTACGAGGTGCTGGCGTAGAGCTGTGTAGGACTCCTTGTCTGGCATCATTACGCGTACGTTATTATTTCTCTCTGTTTTATAGGAGAAATCCTTTTCGGATCCGACTAAATCCGATATCATCTTGACAACCGCTGTAATGTCTGTCACGTCTGGGATGTAGATCGGAGGAGGCTTGAGGGTCTTCGGGATCGGGATTGGTTTCTCTTCTGTTTTAGATGCGACTGCCTCTGAAGCAGTTTTGGGTTCGTCATGATCGTCGTCATCTTCTTCTGCTCGAGCTGCACTTCCTTGCTTTGAGAGCCTTCTTGCAGGGCGTTGTTTTTCCGCGCGGCCCGCGCGGGGCTTGCCAATCCATGCTCTAGGTTGTGGACGATTGAGCGAGGGGAGGGGGAACTGGGCACCGTTGGCCGGTATGCCAACCGCACTTTGCTTCTGCTTAGTTGTACACAGCTTCTACAGAGAGAATTTGGTAGGCAGCAGATGACACGCACTCTGGAATGTGCGTTAGAGTTTGTAGCAGACCGTTAGGTGCGCAGGTTAAACCAATCAGACACTATGTGACAGTTTCAGAATAGTGGGAGTGAAGGTACGAACTTGCTGTCGATCCGCAGCCACGTCTGCACTCTTTGAGTGTTAGATCGCAACTGTGTGTTTGTGTTGATGCGTAGAGTGTTTTAAAACTTATTTGGTGAAGATCGGATGTAAATTGACGGATTTATCAGTCTCCATTTGCCGGAACTCTGGACAACTCGTGGTATATGCAAGCTTCAATATATCGCAAAGGAAGTTTGTATGACAGCAAATATCTCCGATATTTTCTATTGCTTCGTCACAAATAATGTCTTATATTGTTTGTGTTGATGCGTAGAGTGTTTTAAAACTTATTTGGTGAAGATCGGATGTAAATTGACGGATTTATCAGCTGCCATTTGCCGGAACTCGGGGCAACTCGCGGCATATGCAAGCTTCAAGATATCGCAAAGGAAGTTTGTATGACAGCAAATATCTCCGCTATTTTCTATCGCTTCGTCACAAATAATGTCTTATTTTGTTTGTGTTGATGCGTAGAGTGTTTTAAAACTTATTTGGTGAAGATCGGATGTAAATTGACGGATTTATCAGCCTCCATTTGCCGGAACTCTGGACAACTCGTGGCATATGCAAGCTTCAAGATATCGCAAAGGAAGTTTGTATGACAGCAAATATCTCCGCTATTTTCTCTCGCTTCGTCACAAATAATGTCTTATATTGTTTGTGTTGATGCGTAGAGTGTTTCAAAACTTATTTGGTGAAGATCGGATGTAAATTGACGGATTTATCAGCTGCCATTTGCCGGAACTCGGGGCAACTCGCGGCATATGCAAGCTTCAAGATATCGCAAAGGAAGTTTGTATGACAGCAAATATCTCCGCTATTTTCTCTTGCTTCGTCACAAATAATGTCTTATATTGTTTGTGTTGATGCGTAGAGTGTTTTAAAACTTATTTGGTGAAGATCGGATGTAAATTGACGGATTTATCAGCCTCCATTTGCCGGAACTCTGGACAACTCGTGGCATATGCAAGCTTCAAGATATCGCAAAGGAAGTTTGTATGACAGCAAATATCTCCGCTATTTTCTATCGCTTCGTCACAAATAATGTCTTATTTTGTTTGTGTTGATGCGTAGAGTGTTTTAAAATATATTTGGTGAAGATCGGATGTAAATTGACGGATTTATCAGCTGCCATTTGCCGGAACTCTGGGCAACTCGCGGCATATGCAAGCTTCAAGATATCGCAAAGGAAGTTTGTATGACAGCAAATATCTCCGCTATTTTCTCTCGCTTCGTCACAAATAATGTCTTATATTGTTTGTGTTGATGCGTAGAGTGTTTCAAAACTTATTTGGTGAAGATCGGATGTAAATTGACGGATTTATCAGCTGCCATTTGCCGGAACTCGGGGCAACTCGCGGCATATGCAAGCTTCAAGATATCGCAAAGGAAGTTTGTATGACAGCAAATATCTCCGCTATTTTCTCTTGCTTCGTCACAAATAATGTCTTATATTGTTTGTGTTGATGCGTAGAGTGTTTTAAAACTTATTTGGTGAAGATCGGATGTAAATTGACGGATTTATCAGCCTCCATTTGCCGGAACTCGGGGCAACTCGCGGCATATGCAAGCTTCAAGATATCGCAAAGGAAGTTTGTATGACAGCAAATATCTCCGCTATTTTCTCTTGCTTCGTCACAAATAATGTCTTATATTGTTTGTGTTGATGCGTAGAGTGTTTTAAAACCTATTTGGTAAAGATCGGATATAAATTGACGGATTTATCAGCTGCCATTTGCCGGAACTCGCGGCATATGCAAGCTTCAAGATATCGAAAAGGAAGTTTGTATGACAGCAAATATCTCAGCTATTTTCTCCCGCTTGGTCACAAATAATGTCTTATATTGTTTGTGTTGATGCGTAGAGTGTTTTAAAACTTATTTGGTGAAGATCGGATGTAAATTGACGGATTTATCAGTCTCCATTTGCCGGAACTCTGGACAACTCGTGGTATATGCAAGCTTCAATATATCGCAAAGGAAGTTTGTATGACAGCAAATATCTCCGATATTTTCTATTGCTTCGTCACAAATAATGTCTTATATTGTTTGTGTTGATGCGTAGAGTGTTTTAAAACTTATTTGGTGAAGATCGGATGTAAATTGACGGATTTATCAGCTGCCATTTGCCGGAACTCGGGGCAACTCGCGGCATATGCAAGCTTCAAGATATCGCAAAGGAAGTTTGTATGACAGCAAATATCTCCGCTATTTTCTATCGCTTCGTCACAAATAATGTCTTATTTTGTTTGTGTTGATGCGTAGAGTGTTTTAAAACTTATTTGGTGAAGATCGGATGTAAATTCAAGATATCGCAAAGGAAGTTTGTATGACAGCAAATATCTCCGCTATTTTCTATCGCTTCGTCACAAATAATGTCTTATTTTGTTTGTGTTGATGCGTAGAGTGTTTTAAAACTTATTTGGTGAAGATCGGATGTAAATTGACGGATTTATAAGCCTCCATTTGCCGGAACTCTGGACAACTCGTGGCATATGCAAGCTTCAAGATATCGCAAAGGAAGTTTGTATGACAGCAAATATCTCCGCTATTTTCTCTCGCTTCGTCACAAATAATGTCTTATATTGTTTGTGTTGATGCGTAGAGTGTTTCAAAACTTATTTGGTGAAGATCGGATGTAAATTGACGGATTTATCAGCTGCCATTTGCCGGAACTCTGGGCAACTCGCGGCATATGCAAGCTTCAAGATATCGCAAGGGAAGTTTGTATGATAGCAAATATCTCCGCTATTTTCTTTCGCTTGGTCACAAATAATGTCTTATATTGTTTGTGTTGATGCGTAGAGTGTTTTAAAACTTATTTGGTGAAGATCGGATGTAAATTGACGGATTTATCAGCTGCCATTTGCCGGAACTCTGGGCAACTCGCGGCATATGCAAGCTTCAAGATATCGCAAAGGAAGTTTGTATGACAGCAAATATCTCCGCTATTTTCTATCGCTTCGTCACAAATAATGTCTTATTTTGTTTGTGTTGATGCGTAGAGTGTTTTAAAACTTATTTGGTGAAGATCGGATGTAAATTGACGGATTTATCAGCTGCCATTTGCCGGAACTCTGGACAACTCGTGGCATATGCAAGCTTCAAGATATCGCAAAGGAAGTTTGTATGACAGCAAATATCTCCGCTATTTTCTATCGCTTCGTCACAAATAATGTCTTATTTTGTTTGTGTTGATGCGTAGAGTGTTTTAAAATATATTTGGTGAAGATCGGATGTAAATTGACGGATTTATCAGCTGCCATTTGCCGGAACTCGGGGCAACTCGCGGCATATGCAAGCTTCAAGATATCGCAAAGGAAGTTTGTATGACAGCAAATATCTCCGCTATTTTTTATCGCTTCGTCACAAATAATGTCTTATTTTGTTTGTGTTGATGCGTAGAGTGTTTTAAAACTTATTTGGTGAAGATCGGATGTAAATTCAAGATATCGCAAAGGAAGTTTGTATGACAGCAAATATCTCCGCTATTTTCTATCGCTTCGTCACAAATAATGTCTTATTTTGTTTGTGTTGATGCGTAGAGTGTTTTAAAACTTATTTGGTGAAGATCGGATGTAAATTGACGGATTTATAAGCCTCCATTTGCCGGAACTCTGGACAACTCGTGGCATATGCAAGCTTCAAGATATCGCAAAGGAAGTTTGTATGACAGCAAATATCTCCGCTATTTTCTCTCGCTTCGTCACAAATAATGTCTTATATTGTTTGTGTTGATGCGTAGAGTGTTTCAAAACTTATTTGGTGAAGATCGGATGTAAATTGACGGATTTATCAGCTGCCATTTGCCGGAACTCAGGGCAACTCGCGGCATATGCAAGCTTCAAGATATCGCAAAGGAAGTTTGTATGACAGCAAATATCTCCGCTATTTTCTCTTGCTTCGTCACAAATAATGTCTTATATTGTTTGTGTTGATGCGTAGAGTGTTTTAAAACTTATTTGGTGAAGATCGGATGTAAATTGACGGATTTATCAGCCTCCATTTGCCGGAACTCTGGACAACTCGTGGCATATGCAAGCTTCAAGATATCGCAAAGGAAGTTTGTATGACAGCAAATATCTCCGCTATTTTCTATCGCTTCGTCACAAATAATGTCTTATTTTGTTTGTGTTGATGCGTAGAGTGTTTTAAAACTTATTTGGTGAAGATCGGATGTAAATTGACGGATTTATCAGCTGCCATTTGCCGGAACTCTGGACAACTCGTGGCATATGCAAGCTTCAAGATATCGCAAAGGAAGTTTGTATGACAGCAAATATCTCCGCTATTTTCTATCGCTTCGTCACAAATAATGTCTTATTTTGTTTGTGTTGATGCGTAGAGTGTTTTAAAATATATTTGGTGAAGATCGGATGTAAATTGACGGATTTATCAGCTGCCATTTGCCGGAACTCTGGGCAACTCGCGGCATATGCAAGCTTCAAGATATCGCAAAGGAAGTTTGTATGACAGCAAATATCTCCGCTATTTTCTCTCGCTTCGTCACAAATAATGTCTTATATTGTTTGTGTTGATGCGTAGAGTGTTTCAAAACTTATTTGGTGAAGATCGGATGTAAATTGACGGATTTATCAGCTGCCATTTGCCGGAACTCGGGGCAACTCGCGGCATATGCAAGCTTCAAGATATCGCAAAGGAAGTTTGTATGACAGCAAATATCTCCGCTATTTTCTCTTGCTTCGTCACAAATAATGTCTTATATTGTTTGTGTTGATGCGTAGAGTGTTTTAAAACTTATTTGGTGAAGATCGGATGTAAATTGACGGATTTATCAGCCTCCATTTGCCGGAACTCGGGGCAACTCGCGGCATATGCAAGCTTCAAGATATCGCAAAGGAAGTTTGTATGACAGCAAATATCTCCGCTATTTTCTCTTGCTTCGTCACAAATAATGTCTTATATTGTTTGTGTTGATGCGTAGAGTGTTTTAAAACCTATTTGGTAAAGATCGGATATAAATTGACGGATTTATCAGCTGCCATTTGCCGGAACTCGCGGCATATGCAAGCTTCAAGATATCGAAAAGGAAGTTTGTATGACAGCAAATATCTCAGCTATTTTCTCCCGCTTGGTCACAAATAATGTCTTATATTGTTTGTGTTGATGCGTAGAGTGTTTTAAAACTTATTTGGTGAAGATCGGATGTAAATTGACGGATTTATCAGCCTCCATTTGCCGGAACTCTGGACAACTCGTGGCATATGCAAGCTTCAAGATATCGCAAAGGAAGTTTGTATGACAGCAAATATCTCCGCTATTTTCTATCGCTTCGTCACAAATAATGTCTTATTTTGTTTGTGTTGATGCGTAGAGTGTTTTAAAATATATTTGGTGAAGATCGGATGTAAATTGACGGATTTATCAGCTGCCATTTGCCGGAACTCTGGGCAACTCGCGGCATATGCAAGCTTCAAGATATCGCAAAGGAAGTTTGTATGACAGCAAATATCTCCGCTATTTTCTCTCGCTTCGTCACAAATAATGTCTTATATTGTTTGTGTTGATGCGTAGAGTGTTTCAAAACTTATTTGGTGAAGATCGGATGTAAATTGACGGATTTATCAGCTGCCATTTGCCGGAACTCGGGGCAACTCGCGGCATATGCAAGCTTCAAGATATCGCAAAGGAAGTTTGTATGACAGCAAATATCTCCGCTATTTTCTCTTGCTTCGTCACAAATAATGTCTTATATTGTTTGTGTTGATGCGTAGAGTGTTTTAAAACTTATTTGGTGAAGATCGGATGTAAATTGACGGATTTATCAGCCTCCATTTGCCGGAACTCGGGGCAACTCGCGGCATATGCAAGCTTCAAGATATCGCAAAGGAAGTTTGTATGACAGCAAATATCTCCGCTATTTTCTCTTGCTTCGTCACAAATAATGTCTTATATTGTTTGTGTTGATGCGTAGAGTGTTTTAAAACCTATTTGGTAAAGATCGGATATAAATTGACGGATTTATCAGCTGCCATTTGCCGGAACTCGCGGCATATGCAAGCTTCAAGATATCGAAAAGGAAGTTTGTATGACAGCAAATATCTCAGCTATTTTCTCCCGCTTGGTCACAAATAATGTCTTATATTGTTTGTGTTGATGCGTAGAGTGTTTTAAAACTTATTTGGTGAAGATCGGATGTAAATTGACGGATTTATCAGTCTCCATTTGCCGGAACTCTGGACAACTCGTGGTATATGCAAGCTTCAATATATCGCAAAGGAAGTTTGTATGACAGCAAATATCTCCGATATTTTCTATTGCTTCGTCACAAATAATGTCTTATATTGTTTGTGTTGATGCGTAGAGTGTTTTAAAACTTATTTGGTGAAGATCGGATGTAAATTGACGGATTTATCAGCTGCCATTTGCCGGAACTCGGGGCAACTCGCGGCATATGCAAGCTTCAAGATATCGCAAAGGAAGTTTGTATGACAGCAAATATCTCCGCTATTTTCTATCGCTTCGTCACAAATAATGTCTTATTTTGTTTGTGTTGATGCGTAGAGTGTTTTAAAACTTATTTGGTGAAGATCGGATGTAAATTCAAGATATCGCAAAGGAAGTTTGTATGACAGCAAATATCTCCGCTATTTTCTATCGCTTCGTCACAAATAATGTCTTATTTTGTTTGTGTTGATGCGTAGAGTGTTTTAAAACTTATTTGGTGAAGATCGGATGTAAATTGACGGATTTATAAGCCTCCATTTGCCGGAACTCTGGACAACTCGTGGCATATGCAAGCTTCAAGATATCGCAAAGGAAGTTTGTATGACAGCAAATATCTCCGCTATTTTCTCTCGCTTCGTCACAAATAATGTCTTATATTGTTTGTGTTGATGCGTAGAGTGTTTCAAAACTTATTTGGTGAAGATCGGATGTAAATTGACGGATTTATCAGCTGCCATTTGCCGGAACTCTGGGCAACTCGCGGCATATGCAAGCTTCAAGATATCGCAAGGGAAGTTTGTATGATAGCAAATATCTCCGCTATTTTCTTTCGCTTGGTCACAAATAATGTCTTATATTGTTTGTGTTGATGCGTAGAGTGTTTTAAAACTTATTTGGTGAAGATCGGATGTAAATTGACGGATTTATCAGCTGCCATTTGCCGGAACTCTGGGCAACTCGCGGCATATGCAAGCTTCAAGATATCGCAAAGGAAGTTTGTATGACAGCAAATATCTCCGCTATTTTCTATCGCTTCGTCACAAATAATGTCTTATTTTGTTTGTGTTGATGCGTAGAGTGTTTTAAAACTTATTTGGTGAAGATCGGATGTAAATTGACGGATTTATCAGCTGCCATTTGCCGGAACTCTGGACAACTCGTGGCATATGCAAGCTTCAAGATATCGCAAAGGAAGTTTGTATGACAGCAAATATCTCCGCTATTTTCTATCGCTTCGTCACAAATAATGTCTTATTTTGTTTGTGTTGATGCGTAGAGTGTTTTAAAATATATTTGGTGAAGATCGGATGTAAATTGACGGATTTATCAGCTGCCATTTGCCGGAACTCGGGGCAACTCGCGGCATATGCAAGCTTCAAGATATCGCAAAGGAAGTTTGTATGACAGCAAATATCTCCGCTATTTTTTATCGCTTCGTCACAAATAATGTCTTATTTTGTTTGTGTTGATGCGTAGAGTGTTTTAAAACTTATTTGGTGAAGATCGGATGTAAATTCAAGATATCGCAAAGGAAGTTTGTATGACAGCAAATATCTCCGCTATTTTCTATCGCTTCGTCACAAATAATGTCTTATTTTGTTTGTGTTGATGCGTAGAGTGTTTTAAAACTTATTTGGTGAAGATCGGATGTAAATTGACGGATTTATAAGCCTCCATTTGCCGGAACTCTGGACAACTCGTGGCATATGCAAGCTTCAAGATATCGCAAAGGAAGTTTGTATGACAGCAAATATCTCCGCTATTTTCTCTCGCTTCGTCACAAATAATGTCTTATATTGTTTGTGTTGATGCGTAGAGTGTTTCAAAACTTATTTGGTGAAGATCGGATGTAAATTGACGGATTTATCAGCTGCCATTTGCCGGAACTCGGGGCAACTCGCGGCATATGCAAGCTTCAAGATATCGCAAAGGAAGTTTGTATGACAGCAAATATCTCCGCTATTTTCTCTTGCTTCGTCACAAATAATGTCTTATATTGTTTGTGTTGATGCGTAGAGTGTTTTAAAACTTATTTGGTGAAGATCGGATGTAAATTGACGGATTTATCAGCCTCCATTTGCCGGAACTCTGGACAACTCGTGGCATATGCAAGCTTCAAGATATCGCAAAGGAAGTTTGTATGACAGCAAATATCTCCGCTATTTTCTATCGCTTCGTCACAAATAATGTCTTATTTTGTTTGTGTTGATGCGTAGAGTGTTTTAAAACTTATTTGGTGAAGATCGGATGTAAATTGACGGATTTATCAGCTGCCATTTGCCGGAACTCTGGACAACTCGTGGCATATGCAAGCTTCAAGATATCGCAAAGGAAGTTTGTATGACAGCAAATATCTCCGCTATTTTCTATCGCTTCGTCACAAATAATGTCTTATTTTGTTTGTGTTGATGCGTAGAGTGTTTTAAAATATATTTGGTGAAGATCGGATGTAAATTGACGGATTTATCAGCTGCCATTTGCCGGAACTCTGGGCAACTCGCGGCATATGCAAGCTTCAAGATATCGCAAAGGAAGTTTGTATGACAGCAAATATCTCCGCTATTTTCTCTCGCTTCGTCACAAATAATGTCTTATATTGTTTGTGTTGATGCGTAGAGTGTTTCAAAACTTATTTGGTGAAGATCGGATGTAAATTGACGGATTTATCAGCTGCCATTTGCCGGAACTCGGGGCAACTCGCGGCATATGCAAGCTTCAAGATATCGCAAAGGAAGTTTGTATGACAGCAAATATCTCCGCTATTTTCTCTTGCTTCGTCACAAATAATGTCTTATATTGTTTGTGTTGATGCGTAGAGTGTTTTAAAACTTATTTGGTGAAGATCGGATGTAAATTGACGGATTTATCAGCCTCCATTTGCCGGAACTCGGGGCAACTCGCGGCATATGCAAGCTTCAAGATATCGCAAAGGAAGTTTGTATGACAGCAAATATCTCCGCTATTTTCTCTTGCTTCGTCACAAATAATGTCTTATATTGTTTGTGTTGATGCGTAGAGTGTTTAAAACCTATTTGGTAAAGATCGGATATAAATTGACGGATTTATCAGCTGCCATTTGCCGGAACTCGCGGCATATGCAAGCTTCAAGATATCGAAAAGGAAGTTTGTATGACAGCAAATATCTCAGCTATTTTCTCCCGCTTGGTCACAAATAATGTCTTATATTGTTTGTGTTGATGCGTAGAGTGTTTTAAAACTTATTTGGTGAAGATCGGATGTAAATTGACGGATTTATCAGTCTCCATTTGCCGGAACTCTGGACAACTCGTGGTATATGCAAGCTTCAATATATCGCAAAGGAAGTTTGTATGACAGCAAATATCTCCGATATTTTCTATTGCTTCGTCACAAATAATATCTTATATTGTTTGTGTTGATGCGTAGAGTGTTTTAAAACTTATTTGGTGAAGATCGGATGTAAATTGACGGATTTATCAGCTGCCATTTGCCGGAACTCGGGGCAACTCGCGGCATATGCAAGCTTCAAGATATCGCAAAGGAAGTTTGTATTACAGCAAATATCTCCGCTATTTTCTATCGCTTCGTCACAAATAATGTCTTATTTTGTTTGTGTTGATGCGTAGAGTGTTTTAAAACTTATTTGGTGAAGATCGGATGTAAATTCAAGATATCGCAAAGGAAGTTTGTATGACAGCAAATATCTCCGCTATTTTCTATCGCTTCGTCACAAATAATGTCTTATTTTGTTTGTGTTGATGCGTAGAGTGTTTTAAAACTTATTTGGTGAAGATCGGATGTAAATTGACGGATTTATAAGCCTCCATTTGCCGGAACTCTGGACAACTCGTGGCATATGCAAGCTTCAAGATATCGCAAAGGAAGTTTGTATGACAGCAAATATCTCCGCTATTTTCTCTCGCTTCGTCACAAATAATGTCTTATATTGTTTGTGTTGATGCGTAGAGTGTTTCAAAACTTATTTGGTGAAGATCGGATGTAAATTGACGGATTTATCAGCTGCCATTTGCCGGAACTCTGGGCAACTCGCGGCATATGCAAGCTTCAAGATATCGCAAGGGAAGTTTGTATGATAGCAAATATCTCCGCTATTTTCTCTCGCTTCGTCACAAATAATGTCTTATATTGTTTGTGTTGATGCGTAGAGTGTTTTAAAACTTATTTGGTGAAGATCGGATGTAAATTGACGGATTTATCAGCTGCCATTTGCCGGAACTCTGGGCAACTCGCGGCATATGCAAGCTTCAAGATATCGCAAAGGAAGTTTGTATGACAGCAAATATCTCCGCTATTTTCTATCGCTTCGTCACAAATAATGTCTTATTTTGTTTGTGTTGATGCGTAGAGTGTTTTAAAATATATTTGGTGAAGATCGGATGTAAATTGACGGATTTATCAGCTGCCATTTGCCGGAACTCTGGGCAACTCGCGGCATATGCAAGCTTCAAGATATCGCAAAGGAAGTTTGTATGACAGCAAATATCTCCGCTATTTTCTCTCGCTTCGTCACAAATAATGTCTTATATTGTTTGTGTTGATGCGTAGAGTGTTTCAAAACTTATTTGGTGAAGATCGGATGTAAATTGACGGATTTATCAGCTGCCATTTGCCGGAACTCGGGGCAACTCGCGGCATATGCAAGCTTCAAGATATCGCAAAGGAAGTTTGTATGACAGCAAATATCTCCGCTATTTTCTCTTGCTTCGTCACAAATAATGTCTTATATTGTTTGTGTTGATGCGTAGAGTGTTTTAAAACTTATTTGGTGAAGATCGGATGTAAATTGACGGATTTATCAGCCTCCATTTGCCGGAACTCGGGGCAACTCGCGGCATATGCAAGCTTCAAGATATCGCAAAGGAAGTTTGTATGACAGCAAATATCTCCGCTATTTTCTCTTGCTTCGTCACAAATAATGTCTTATATTGTTTGTGTTGATGCGTAGAGTGTTTTAAAACCTATTTGGTAAAGATCGGATATAAATTGACGGATTTATCAGCTGCCATTTGCCGGAACTCGCGGCATATGCAAGCTTCAAGATATCGAAAAGGAAGTTTGTATGACAGCAAATATCTCAGCTATTTTCTCCCGCTTGGTCACAAATAATGTCTTATATTGTTTGTGTTGATGCGTAGAGTGTTTTAAAACTTATTTGGTGAAGATCGGATGTAAATTGACGGATTTATCAGTCTCCATTTGCCGGAACTCTGGACAACTCGTGGTATATGCAAGCTTCAATATATCGCAAAGGAAGTTTGTATGACAGCAAATATCTCCGATATTTTCTATTGCTTCGTCACAAATAATATCTTATATTGTTTGTGTTGATGCGTAGAGTGTTTTAAAACTTATTTGGTGAAGATCGGATGTAAATTGACGGATTTATCAGCTGCCATTTGCCGGAACTCGGGGCAACTCGCGGCATATGCAAGCTTCAAGATATCGCAAAGGAAGTTTGTATTACAGCAAATATCTCCGCTATTTTCTATCGCTTCGTCACAAATAATGTCTTATTTTGTTTGTGTTGATGCGTAGAGTGTTTTAAAACTTATTTGGTGAAGATCGGATGTAAATTCAAGATATCGCAAAGGAAGTTTGTATGACAGCAAATATCTCCGCTATTTTCTATCGCTTCGTCACAAATAATGTCTTATTTTGTTTGTGTTGATGCGTAGAGTGTTTTAAAACTTATTTGGTGAAGATCGGATGTAAATTGACGGATTTATAAGCCTCCATTTGCCGGAACTCTGGACAACTCGTGGCATATGCAAGCTTCAAGATATCGCAAAGGAAGTTTGTATGACAGCAAATATCTCCGCTATTTTCTCTCGCTTCGTCACAAATAATGTCTTATATTGTTTGTGTTGATGCGTAGAGTGTTTCAAAACTTATTTGGTGAAGATCGGATGTAAATTGACGGATTTATCAGCTGCCATTTGCCGGAACTCTGGGCAACTCGCGGCATATGCAAGCTTCAAGATATCGCAAGGGAAGTTTGTATGATAGCAAATATCTCCGCTATTTTCTCTCGCTTCGTCACAAATAATGTCTTATATTGTTTGTGTTGATGCGTAGAGTGTTTTAAAACTTATTTGGTGAAGATCGGATGTAAATTGACGGATTTATCAGCTGCCATTTGCCGGAACTCTGGGCAACTCGCGGCATATGCAAGCTTCAAGATATCGCAAAGGAAGTTTGTATGACAGCAAATATCTCCGCTATTTTCTATCGCTTCGTCACAAATAATGTCTTATTTTGTTTGTGTTGATGCGTAGAGTGTTTTAAAACTTATTTGGTGAAGATCGGATGTAAATTGACGGATTTATCAGCTGCCATTTGCCGGAACTCTGGACAACTCGTGGCATATGCAAGCTTCAAGATATCGCAAAGGAAGTTTGTATGACAGCAAATATCTCCGCTATTTTCTATCGCTTCGTCACAAATAATGTCTTATTTTGTTTGTGTTGATGCGTAGAGTGTTTTAAAATATATTTGGTGAAGATCGGATGTAAATTGACGGATTTATCAGCTGCCATTTGCCGGAACTCTGGGCAACTCGCGGCATATGCAAGCTTCAAGATATCGCAAAGGAAGTTTGTATGACAGCAAATATCTCCGCTATTTTCTCTCGCTTCGTCACAAATAATGTCTTATATTGTTTGTGTTGATGCGTAGAGTGTTTCAAAACTTATTTGGTGAAGATCGGATGTAAATTGACGGATTTATCAGCTGCCATTTGCCGGAACTCGGGGCAACTCGCGGCATATGCAAGCTTCAAGATATCGCAAAGGAAGTTTGTATGACAGCAAATATCTCCGCTATTTTCTCTTGCTTCGTCACAAATAATGTCTTATATTGTTTGTGTTGATGCGTAGAGTGTTTTAAAACTTATTTGGTGAAGATCGGATGTAAATTGACGGATTTATCAGCCTCCATTTGCCGGAACTCTGGACAACTCGTGGCATATGCAAGCTTCAAGATATCGCAAAGGAAGTTTGTATGAGAGCAAATATCTCCGCTATTTTCTATCGCTTCGTCACAAATAATGTCTTATTTTGTTTCTGTTGATGCGTAGAGTGTTTTAAAACTTATTTGGTGAAGATCGGATGTAAATTGACGGATTTATCAGCTGCCATTTGCCGGAACTCTGGGCAACTCGCGGCATATGCAAGCTTCAAGATATCGCAAGGGAAGTTTGTATGATAGCAAATATCTCCGCTATTTTCTCTCGCTTCGTCACAAATAATGTCTTATATTGTTTGTGTTGATGCGTAGAGAGTTTTAAAACTTATTTGGTGAAGATCGGATGTAAATTGACGGATTTATCAGCTGCCATTTGCCGGAACTCTGGGCAACTCGCGGCATATGCAAGCTTCAAGATATCGCAAAGGAAGTTTGTATGACAGCAAATATCTCCGCTATTTTCTATCGCTTCGTCACAAATAATGTCTTATATTGTTTGTGTTGATGCGTAGAGTGTTTTAAAACTTATTTGGTGAAGATCGGATGTAAATTGACGGATTTATCAGCTGCCATTTTCCGGAACTCTGGGCAACTCGCGTCATATGCAAGCTTCAAGATATCGCAAAGGAAGTTTGTATGACAGCAAATATCTCCGCTATTTTCTATCGTTTCGTCACAAATAATGTCTTATATTTTTTGTGTTGATGCGTAGAGTGTGTAAAAATTTATTTGGTGAAGATCGGATGTAAATTGACGGATTTATCAGCTGCCATTTGCCGGAACTCGCGGCATATGCAAGCTTCAAGATATCGCAAAGGAAGTTTGTATGACAGCAAATATCTCCGCTATTTTCTATCGCTTCGTCACAAATAATGTCTTATTTTGTTTTTGTTGATGCGTAGAGTGTTTTAAAACTTATTTGGTGAAGATCGGATGTAAATTGACGGATTTATCAGCTGCCATTTGCCGGAACTCGGGGCAACTCGTGGCATATGCAAGCTTCAAGATATCGCAAAGGAAGTTTGTATAACGGCAAATATCTCCGCTATTTTCTATCGTTTCGTCACAAATAATGTCTTATTTTGTTTGTGTTGATGCGTAGAGTGTTTTAAAAGTTAGTTGGTGAAGATCGGATGTAAATTGACGGATTTATCAGCTGCCATTTGCCGGAACTCTGGGCAACTCGCGGCATATGCAAGCTTCAAGATATCGCAAAGGAAGTTTGTATGACAGCAAATATCTCCGCTATTTTCTCTTGCTTCGTCACAAATAATGTCTTATATTGTTTGTGTTGATGCGTAGAGTGTTTTAAAACTTATTTGGTGAAGATCGGATGTAAATTGACGGATTTATCAGCCTCCATTTGCCGGAACTCTGGACAACTCGTGGCATATGCAAGCTTCAAGATATCGCAAAGGAAGTTTGTATGAGAGCAAATATCTCCGCTATTTTCTATCGCTTCGTCACAAATAATGTCTTATTTTGTTTCTGTTGATGCGTAGAGTGTTTTAAAACTTATTTGGTGAAGATCGGATGTAAATTGACGGATTTATCAGCTGCCATTTGCCGGAACTCTGGGCAACTCGCGGCATATGCAAGCTTCAAGATATCGCAAAGGAAGTTTGTATGACAGCAAATATCTCCGCTATTTTCTATCGCTTCGTCACAAATAATGTCTTATATTGTTTGTGTTGATGCGTAGAGTGTTTTAAAACCTATTTGGTAAAGATCGGATATAAATTGACGGATTTATCAGCTGCCATTTGCCGGAACTCGCGGCATATGCAAGCTTCAAGATATCGAAAAGGAAGTTTGTATGACAGCAAATATCTCAGCTATTTTCTCCCGCTTGGTCACAAATAATGTCTTATATTGTTTGTGTTGATGCGTAGAGTGTTTTAAAACTTATTTGGTGAAGATCGGATGTAAATTGACGGATTTATCAGCTGCCATTTGCCGGAACTCTGGGCAACTCGCGGCATATGCAAGCTTCAAGATATCGCAAGGGAAGTTTGTATGATAGCAAATATCTCCGCTATTTTCTCTCGCTTCGTCACAAATAATGTCTTATATTGTTTGTGTTGATGCGTAGAGTGTTTTAAAACTTATTTGGTGAAGATCGGATGTAAATTGACGGATTTATCAGCTGCCATTTGCCGGAACTCTGGGCAACTCGCGGCATATGCAAGCTTCAAGATATCGCAAAGGAAGTTTGTATGACAGCAAATATCTCCGCTATTTTCTATCGCTTCGTCACAAATAATGTCTTATATTGTTTGTGTTGATGCGTAGAGTGTTTTAAAACTTATTTGGTGAAGATCGGATGTAAATTGACGGATTTATCAGCTGCCATTTTCCGGAACTCTGGGCAACTCGCGTCATATGCAAGCTTCAAGATATCGCAAAGGAAGTTTGTATGACAGCAAATATCTCCGCTATTTTCTATCGTTTCGTCACAAATAATGTCTTATATTTTTGTGTTGATGCGTAGAGTGTGTAAAAATTTATTTGGTGAAGATCGGATGTAAATTGACGGATTTATCAGCTGCCATTTGCCGGAACTCGCGGCATATGCAAGCTTCAAGATATCGCAAAGGAAGTTTGTATGACAGCAAATATCTCCGCTATTTTCTATCGCTTCGTCACAAATAATGTCTTATTTTGTTTTTGTTGATGCGTAGAGTGTTTTAAAACTTATTTGGTGAAGATCGGATGTAAATTGACGGATTTATCAGCTGCCATTTGCCGGAACTCGGGGCAACTCGTGGCATATGCAAGCTTCAAGATATCGCAAAGGAAGTTTGTATAACGGCAAATATCTCCGCTATTTTCTATCGTTTCGTCACAAATAATGTCTTATTTTGTTTGTGTTGATGCGTAGAGTGTTTTAAAAGTTAGTTGGTGAAGATCGGATGTAAATTGACGGATTTATCAGCTGCCATTTGCCGGAACTCTGGGCAACTCGCGGCATATGCAAGCTTCAAGATATCGCAAAGGAAGTTTGTATGACAGCAAATATCTCCGCTATTTTCTCTTGCTTCGTCACAAATAATGTCTTATATTGTTTGTGTTGATGCGTAGAGTGTTTTAAAACTTATTTGGTGAAGATCGGATGTAAATTGACGGATTTATCAGCCTCCATTTGCCGGAACTCTGGACAACTCGTGGCATATGCAAGCTTCAAGATATCGCAAAGGAAGTTTGTATGAGAGCAAATATCTCCGCTATTTTCTATCGCTTCGTCACAAATAATGTCTTATTTTGTTTCTGTTGATGCGTAGAGTGTTTTAAAACTTATTTGGTGAAGATCGGATGTAAATTGACGGATTTATCAGCTGCCATTTGCCGGAACTCTGGGCAACTCGCGGCATATGCAAGCTTCAAGATATCGCAAAGGAAGTTTGTATGACAGCAAATATCTCCGCTATTTTCTATCGCTTCGTCACAAATAATGTCTTATATTGTTTGTGTTGATGCGTAGAGTGTTTTAAAACCTATTTGGTAAAGATCGGATATAAATTGACGGATTTATCAGCTGCCATTTGCCGGAACTCGCGGCATATGCAAGCTTCAAGATATCGAAAAGGAAGTTTGTATGACAGCAAATATCTCAGCTATTTTCTCCCGCTTGGTCACAAATAATGTCTTATATTGTTTGTGTTGATGCGTAGAGTGTTTTAAAACTTATTTGGTGAAGATCGGATGTAAATTGACGGATTTATCAGCTGCCATTTGCCGGAACTCTGGGCAACTCGCGGCATATGCAAGCTTCAAGATATCGCAAGGGAAGTTTGTATGATAGCAAATATCTCCGCTATTTTCTCTCGCTTCGTCACAAATAATGTCTTATATTGTTTGTGTTGATGCGTAGAGTGTTTTAAAACTTATTTGGTGAAGATCGGATGTAAATTGACGGATTTATCAGCTGCCATTTGCCGGAACTCTGGGCAACTCGCGGCATATGCAAGCTTCAAGATATCGCAAAGGAAGTTTGTATGACAGCAAATATCTCCGCTATTTTCTCTTGCTTCGTCACAAATAATGTCTTATATTGTTTGTGTTGATGCGTAGAGTGTTTTAAAACTTATTTGGTGAAGATCGGATGTAAATTGACGGATTTATCAGCCTCCATTTGCCGGAACTCTGGACAACTCGTGGCATATGCAAGCTTCAAGATATCGCAAAGGAAGTTTGTATGAGAGCAAATATCTCCGCTATTTTCTATCGCTTCGTCACAAATAATGTCTTATTTTGTTTCTGTTGATGCGTAGAGTGTTTTAAAACTTATTTGGTGAAGATCGGATGTAAATTGACGGATTTATCAGCTGCCATTTGCCGGAACTCTGGGCAACTCGCGGCATATGCAAGCTTCAAGATATCGCAAAGGAAGTTTGTATGACAGCAAATATCTCCGCTATTTTCTATCGCTTCGTCACAAATAATGTCTTATATTGTTTGTGTTGATGCGTAGAGTGTTTTAAAACCTATTTGGTAAAGATCGGATATAAATTGACGGATTTATCAGCTGCCATTTGCCGGAACTCGCGGCATATGCAAGCTTCAAGATATCGAAAAGGAAGTTTGTATGACAGCAAATATCTCAGCTATTTTCTCCCGCTTGGTCACAAATAATGTCTTATATTGTTTGTGTTGATGCGTAGAGTGTTTTAAAACTTATTTGGTGAAGATCGGATGTAAATTGACGGATTTATCAGCTGCCATTTGCCGGAACTCTGGGCAACTCGCGGCATATGCAAGCTTCAAGATATCGCAAGGGAAGTTTGTATGATAGCAAATATCTCCGCTATTTTCTCTCGCTTCGTCACAAATAATGTCTTATATTGTTTGTGTTGATGCGTAGAGTGTTTTAAAACTTATTTGGTGAAGATCGGATGTAAATTGACGGATTTATCAGCTGCCATTTGCCGGAACTCTGGGCAACTCGCGGCATATGCAAGCTTCAAGATATCGCAAAGGAAGTTTGTATGACAGCAAATATCTCCGCTATTTTCTATCGCTTCGTCACAAATAATGTCTTATATTGTTTGTGTTGATGCGTAGAGTGTTTTAAAACTTATTTGGTGAAGATCGGATGTAAATTGACGGATTTATCAGCTGCCATTTTCCGGAACTCTGGGCAACTCGCGTCATATGCAAGCTTCAAGATATCGCAAAGGAAGTTTGTATGACAGCAAATATCTCCGCTATTTTCTATCGTTTCGTCACAAATAATGTCTTATATTTTTGTGTTGATGCGCAGAGTGTGTAAAAATTTATTTGGTGAAGATCGGATGTAAATTGACGGATTTATCAGCTGCCATTTGCCGGAACTCGCGGCATATGCAAGCTTCAAGATATCGCAAAGGAAGTTTGTATGACAGCAAATATCTCCGCTATTTTCTATCGCTTCGTCACAAATAATGTCTTATTTTGTTTTTGTTGATGCGTAGAGTGTTTTAAAACTTATTTGGTGAAGATCGGATGTAAATTGACGGATTTATCAGCTGCCATTTGCCGGAACTCGGGGCAACTCGTGGCATATGCAAGCTTCAAGATATCGCAAAGGAAGTTTGTATAACGGCAAATATCTCCGCTATTTTCTATCGTTTCGTCACAAATAATGTCTTATTTTGTTTGTGTTGATGCGTAGAGTGTTTTAAAAGTTAGTTGGTGAAGATCGGATGTAAATTGACGGATTTATCAGCTGCCATTTGCCGGAACTCTGGGCAACTCGCGGCATATGCAAGCTTCAAGATATCGCAAAGGAAGTTTGTATGACAGCAAATATCTCCGCTATTTTCTCTTGCTTCGTCACAAATAATGTCTTATATTGTTTGTGTTGATGCGTAGAGTGTTTTAAAACTTATTTGGTGAAGATCGGATGTAAATTGACGGATTTATCAGCCTCCATTTGCCGGAACTCTGGACAACTCGTGGCATATGCAAGCTTCAAGATATCGCAAAGGAAGTTTGTATGACAGCAAATATCTCCGCTATTTTCTATCGCTTCGTCACAAATAATATCTTATTTTGTTTGTGTTGATGCGTAGAGTGTTTTAAAACTTATTTGGTGAAGATCGGATGTAAATTGACGGATTTATCAGCTGCCATTTGCCGGAACTCTGGGCAACTCGTGGCATATGCAAGCTTCAAGATATCGCAAAGGAAGTTTGTATGACAGCAAATATCTCCGCTATTTTCTATCGCTTCGTCACAAATAATGTCTTATTTTGTTTGTGTTGATGCGTAGAGTGTTTTAAAATATATTTGGTGAAGATCGGATGTAAATTGACGGATTTATCAGCTGCCATTTGCCGGAACTCTGGGCAACTCGCGGCATATGCAAGCTTCAAGATATCGCAAAGGAAGTTTGTATGACAGCAAATATCTCCGCTATTTTCTCTCGCTTCGTCACAAATAATGTCTTATATTGTTTGTGTTGATGCGTAGAGTGTTTCAAAACTTATTTGGTGAAGATCGGATGTAAATTGACGGATTTATCAGCTGCCATTTGCCGGAACTCGGGGCAACTCGCGGCATATGCAAGCTTCAAGATATCGCAAAGGAAGTTTGTATGACAGCAAATATCTCCGCTATTTTCTCTTGCTTCGTCACAAATAATGTCTTATATTGTTTGTGTTGATGCGTAGAGTGTTTTAAAACTTATTTGGTGAAGATCGGATGTAAATTGACGGATTTATCAGCCTCCATTTGCCGGAACTCTGGACAACTCGTGGCATATGCAAGCTTCAAGATATCGCAAAGGAAGTTTGTATGAGAGCAAATATCTCCGCTATTTTCTATCGCTTCGTCACAAATAATGTCTTATTTTGTTTCTGTTGATGCGTAGAGTGTTTTAAAACTTATTTGGTGAAGATCGGATGTAAATTGACGGATTTATCAGCTGCCATTTGCCGGAACTCTGGGCAACTCGCGGCATATGCAAGCTTCAAGATATCGCAAAGGAAGTTTGTATGACAGCAAATATCTCCGCTATTTTCTATCGCTTCGTCACAAATAATGTCTTATATTGTTTGTGTTGATGCGTAGAGTGTTTTAAAACCTATTTGGTAAAGATCGGATATAAATTGACGGATTTATCAGCTGCCATTTGCCGGAACTCGCGGCATATGCAAGCTTCAAGATATCGAAAAGGAAGTTTGTATGACAGCAAATATCTCAGCTATTTTCTATCGCTTCGTCACAAATAATGTCTTATATTGTTTGTGTTGATGCGTAGAGTGTGTAAAAATTTATTTGGTGAAGATCGGATGTAAATTGACGGATTTATCAGCTGCCATTTGCCGGAACTCGCGGCATATGCAAGCTTCAAGATATCGCAAAGGAAGTTTGTATGACAGCAAATATCTCCGCTATTTTCTATCGCTTCGTCACAAATAATGTCTTATTTTGTTTTTGTTGATGCGTAGAGTGTTTTAAAACTTATTTGGTGAAGATCGGATGTAAATTGACGGATTTATCAGCTGCCATTTGCCGGAACTCGGGGCAACTCGTGGCATATGCAAGCTTCAAGATATCGCAAAGGAAGTTTGTATAACGGCAAATATCTCCGCTATTTTCTATCGTTTCGTCACAAATAATGTCTTATATTTTTTGTGTTGATGCGTAGAGTGTGTAAAAATTTATTTGGTGAAGATCGGATGTAAATTGACGGATTTATCAGCTGCCATTTGCCGGAACTCTGGGCAACTCGCGGCATATGCAAGCTTCAAGATATCGCAAAGGAAGTTTGTATGACAGCAAATATCTCCGCTATTTTCTATCGCTTCGTCACAAATAATGTCTTATTTTGTTTTTGTTGATGCGTAGAGTGTTTTAAAACTTATTTGGTGAAGATCGGATGTAAATTGACGGATTTATCAGCTGCCATTTGCCGGAACTCGGGGCAACTCGTGGCATATGCAAGCTTCAAGATATCGCAAAGGAAGTTTGTATAACGGCAAATATCTCCGCTATTTTCTATCGTTTCGTCACAAATAATGTCTTATTTTGTTTGTGTTGATGCGTAGAGTGTTTTAAAAATTAGTTGGTGAAGATCGGATGTAAATTGACGGATTTATCAGCTGCCATTTGCCGGAACTCTGGGCAACTCGCGGCATATGCAAGCTTCAAGATATCGCAAAGGAAGTTTGTATAACGGCAAATATCTCCGCTATTTTCTATCGTTTCGTCACAAATAATGTCTTATATTGTTTGTGTTGATGCGTAGAGTGTTTTAAAACTTATTTGGTGAAGATCGGATGTAAATTGACGGATTTATCAGCCTCCATTTGCCGGAACTCTGGACAACTCGTGGCATATGCAAGCTTCAAGATATCGCAAAGGAAGTTTGTATGACAGCAAATATCTCCGCTATTTTCTATCGCTTCGTCACAAATAATGTCTTATTTTGTTTGTGTTGATGCGTAGAGTGTTTTAAAACTTATTTGGTGAAGATCGGATGTAAATTGACGGATTTATCAGCTGCCATTTGCCGGAACTCTGGACAACTCGTGGCATATGCAAGCTTCAAGATATCGCAAAGGAAGTTTGTATGACAGCAAATATCTCCGCTATTTTCTATCGCTTCGTCACAAATAATGTCTTATTTTGTTTGTGTTGATGCGTAGAGTGTTTTAAAATATATTTGGTGAAGATCGGATGTAAATTGACGGATTTATCAGCTGCCATTTGCCGGAACTCTGGGCAACTCGCGGCATATGCAAGCTTCAAGATATCGCAAAGGAAGTTTGTATGACAGCAAATATCTCCGCTATTTTCTCTCGCTTCGTCACAAATAATGTCTTATATTGTTTGTGTTGATGCGTAGAGTGTTTCAAAACTTATTTGGTGAAGATCGGATGTAAATTGACGGATTTATCAGCTGCCATTTGCCGGAACTCGGGGCAACTCGCGGCATATGCAAGCTTCAAGATATCGCAAAGGAAGTTTGTATGACAGCAAATATCTCCGCTATTTTCTCTTGCTTCGTCACAAATAATGTCTTATATTGTTTGTGTTGATGCGTAGAGTGTTTTAAAACTTATTTGGTGAAGATCGGATGTAAATTGACGGATTTATCAGCCTCCATTTGCCGGAACTCTGGACAACTCGTGGCATATGCAAGCTTCAAGATATCGCAAAGGAAGTTTGTATGACAGCAAATATCTCCGCTATTTTCTATCGCTTCGTCACAAATAATGTCTTATATTGTTTGTGTTGATGCGTAGAGTGTTTTAAAACCTATTTGGTAAAGATCGGATATAAATTGACGGATTTATCAGCTGCCATTTGCCGGAACTCGCGGCATATGCAAGCTTCAAGATATCGAAAAGGAAGTTTGTATGACAGCAAATATCTCAGCTATTTTCTATCGCTTCGTCACAAATAATGTCTTATTTTGTTTGTGTTGATGCGTAGAGTGTGTAAAAATTTATTTGGTGAAGATCGGATGTAAATTGACGGATTTATCAGCTGCCATTTGCCGGATCTCGCGGCATATGCAAGCTTCAAGATATCGCAAAGGAAGTTTGTATGACAGCAAATATCTCCGCTATTTTCTATCGCTTCGTCACAAATAATGTCTTATTTTGTTTTTGTTGATGCGTAGAGTGTTTTAAAACTTATTTGGTGAAGATCGGATGTAAATTGACGGATTTATCAGCTGCCATTTGCCGGAACTCGGGGCAACTCGTGGCATATGCAAGCTTCAAGATATCGCAAAGGAAGTTTGTATAACGGCAAATATCTCCGCTATTTTCTATCGTTTCGTCACAAATAATGTCTTATATTTTTGTGTTGATGCGTAGAGTGTGTAAAAATTTATTTGGTGAAGATCGGATGTAAATTGACGGATTTATCAGCTGCCATTTGCCGGAACTCGCGGCATATGCAAGCTTCAAGATATCGCAAAGGAAGTTTGTATGACAGCAAATATCTCCGCTATTTTCTATCGCTTCGTCACAAATAATGTCTTATTTTGTTTTTGTTGATGCGTAGAGTGTTTTAAAACTTATTTGGTGAAGATCGGATGTAAATTGACGGATTTATCAGCTGCCATTTGCCGGAACTCGGGGCAACTCGTGGCATATGCAAGCTTCAAGATATCGCAAAGGAAGTTTGTATAACGGCAAATATCTCCGCTATTTTCTATCGTTTCGTCACAAATAATGTCTTATTTTGTTTGTGTTGATGCGTAGAGTGTTTTAAAAATTTGTTGGTGAAGATCGGATGTAAATTGACGGATTTATCAGCTGCCATTTGCCGGAACTCTGGGCAACTCGCGGCATATGCAAGCTTCAAGATATCGCAAAGGAAGTTTGTATGACAGCAAATATCTCCGCTATTTTCTCTTGCTTCGTCACAAATAATGTCTTATATTGTTTGTGTTGATGCGTAGAGTGTTTTAAAACTTATTTGGTGAAGATCGGATGTAAATTGACGGATTTATCAGCCTCCATTTGCCGGAACTCTGGACAACTCGTGGCATATGCAAGCTTCAAGATATCGCAAAGGAAGTTTGTATGACAGCAAATATCTCCGCTATTTTCTATCGCTTCGTCACAAATAATGTCTTATTTTGTTTGTGTTGATGCGTAGAGTGTTTTAAAACTTATTTGGTGAAGATCGGATGTAAATTGACGGATTTATCAGCTGCCATTTGCCGGAACTCTGGACAACTCGTGGCATATGCAAGCTTCAAGATATCGCAAAGGAAGTTTGTATGACAGCAAATATCTCCGCTATTTTCTATCGCTTCGTCACAAATAATGTCTTATTTTGTTTGTGTTGATGCGTAGAGTGTTTTAAAATATATTTGGTGAAGATCGGATGTAAATTGACGGATTTATCAGCTGCCATTTGCCGGAACTCTGGGCAACTCGCGGCATATGCAAGCTTCAAGATATCGCAAAGGAAGTTTGTATGACAGCAAATATCTCCGCTATTTTCTCTCGCTTCGTCACAAATAATGTCTTATATTGTTTGTGTTGATGCGTAGAGTGTTTCAAAACTTATTTGGTGAAGATCGGATGTAAATTGACGGATTTATCAGCTGCCATTTGCCGGAACTCGGGGCAACTCGCGGCATATGCAAGCTTCAAGATATCGCAAAGGAAGTTTGTATGACAGCAAATATCTCCGCTATTTTCTCTTGCTTCGTCACAAATAATGTCTTATATTGTTTGTGTTGATGCGTAGAGTGTTTTAAAACTTATTTGGTGAAGATCGGATGTAAATTGACGGATTTATCAGCCTCCATTTGCCGGAACTCTGGACAACTCGTGGCATATGCAAGCTTCAAGATATCGCAAAGGAAGTTTGTATGAGAGCAAATATCTCCGCTATTTTCTATCGCTTCGTCACAAATAATGTCTTATTTTGTTTCTGTTGATGCGTAGAGTGTTTTAAAACTTATTTGGTGAAGATCGGATGTAAATTGACGGATTTATCAGCTGCCATTTGCCGGAACTCTGGGCAACTCGCGGCATATGCAAGCTTCAAGATATCGCAAAGGAAGTTTGTATGACAGCAAATATCTCCGCTATTTTCTCTCGCTTCGTCACAAATAATGTCTTATATTGTTTGTGTTGATGCGTAGAGTGTTTCAAAACTTATTTGGTGAAGATCGGATGTAAATTGACGGATTTATCAGCTGCCATTTGCCGGAACTCGGGGCAACTCGCGGCATATGCAAGCTTCAAGATATCGCAAAGGAAGTTTGTATGACAGCAAATATCTCCGCTATTTTCTCTTGCTTCGTCACAAATAATGTCTTATATTGTTTGTGTTGATGCGTAGAGTGTTTTAAAACTTATTTGGTGAAGATCGGATGTAAATTGACGGATTTATCAGCCTCCATTTGCCGGAACTCTGGACAACTCGTGGCATATGCAAGCTTCAAGATATCGCAAAGGAAGTTTGTATGAGAGCAAATATCTCCGCTATTTTCTATCGCTTCGTCACAAATAATGTCTTATTTTGTTTCTGTTGATGCGTAGAGTGTTTTAAAACTTATTTGGTGAAGATCGGATGTAAATTGACGGATTTATCAGCTGCCATTTGCCGGAACTCTGGGCAACTCGCGGCATATGCAAGCTTCAAGATATCGCAAAGGAAGTTTGTATGACAGCAAATATCTCCGCTATTTTCTATCGCTTCGTCACAAATAATGTCTTATATTGTTTGTGTTGATGCGTAGAGTGTTTTAAAACCTATTTGGTAAAGATCGGATATAAATTGACGGATTTATCAGCTGCCATTTGCCGGAACTCGCGGCATATGCAAGCTTCAAGATATCGAAAAGGAAGTTTGTATGACAGCAAATATCTCAGCTATTTTCTCCCCCTTGGTCACAAATAATGTCTTATATTGTTTGTGTTGATGCGTAGAGTGTTTTAAAACTTATTTGGTGAAGATCGGATGTAAATTGACGGATTTATCAGCTGCCATTTGCCGGAACTCTGGGCAACTCGCGGCATATGCAAGCTTCAAGATATCGCAAAGGAAGTTTGTATGACAGCAAATATCTCCGCTATTTTCTCTTGCTTCGTCACAAATAATGTCTTATATTGTTTGTGTTGATGCGTAGAGTGTTTTAAAACTTATTTGGTGAAGATCGGATGTAAATTGACGGATTTATCAGCCTCCATTTGCCGGAACTCTGGACAACTCGTGGCATATGCAAGCTTCAAGATATCGCAAAGGAAGTTTGTATGACAGCAAATATTTCCGCTATTTTCTATCGCTTCGTCACAAATAATGTCTTATTTTGTTTGTGTTGATGCGTAGAGTGTTTTAAAACTTATTTGGTGAAGATCGGATGTAAATTGACGGATTTATCAGCTGCCATTTGCCGGAACTCTGGACAACTCGTGGCATATGCAAGCTTCAAGATATCGCAAAGGAAGTTTGTATGACAGCAAATATCTCCGCTATTTTCTATCGCTTCGTCACAAATAATGTCTTATTTTGTTTGTGTTGATGCGTAGAGTGTTTTAAAATATATTTGGTGAAGATCGGATGTAAATTGACGGACTTATCAGCTGCCATTTGCCGGAACTCTGGGCAACTCGCGGCATATGCAAGCTTCAAGATATCGCAAAGGAAGTTTGTATGACAGCAAATATCTCCGCTATTTTCTCTTGCTTCGTCACAAATAATGTCTTATATTGTTTGTGTTGATGCGTAGAGTGTTTCAAAACTTATTTGGTGAAGATCGGATGTAAATTGACGGATTTATCAGCTGCCATTTGCCGGAACTCGGGGCAACTCGCGGCATATGCAAGCTTCAAGATATCGCAAAGGAAGTTTGTATGACAGCAAATATCTCCGCTATTTTCTCTTGCTTCGTCACAAATAATGTCTTATTTTGTTTCTGTTGATGCGTAGAGTGTTTTAAAACTTATTTGGTGAAGATCGGATGTAAATTGACGGATTTATCAGCTGCCATTTGCCGGAACTCTGGGCAACTCGCGGCATATGCAAGCTTCAAGATATCGCAAAGGAAGTTTGTATGACAGCAAATATCTCCGCTATTTTCTCTCGCTTCGTCACAAATAATGTCTTATATTGTTTGTGTTGATGCGTAGAGTGTTTCAAAACTTATTTGGTGAAGATCGGATGTAAATTGACGGATTTATCAGCTGCCATTTGCCGGAACTCGGGGCAACTCGCGGCATATGCAAGCTTCAAGATATCGCAAAGGAAGTTTGTATGACAGCAAATATCTCCGCTATTTTCTCTTGCTTCGTCACAAATAATGTCTTATATTGTTTGTGTTGATGCGTAGAGTGTTTTAAAACTTATTTGGTGAAGATCGGATGTAAATTGACGGATTTATCAGCCTCCATTTGCCGGAACTCTGGACAACTCGTGGCATATGCAAGCTTCAAGATATCGCAAAGGAAGTTTGTATGAGAGCAAATATCTCCGCTATTTTCTATCGCTTCGTCACAAATAATGTCTTATTTTGTTTCTGTTGATGCGTAGAGTGTTTTAAAACTTATTTGGTGAAGATCGGATGTAAATTGACGGATTTATCAGCTGCCATTTGCCGGAACTCTGGGCAACTCGCGGCATATGCAAGCTTCAAGATATCGCAAAGGAAGTTTGTATGACAGCAAATATCTCCGCTATTTTCTATCGCTTCGTCACAAATAATGTCTTATATTGTTTGTGTTGATGCGTAGAGTGTTTTAAAACCTATTTGGTAAAGATCGGATATAAATTGACGGATTTATCAGCTGCCATTTGCCGGAACTCGCGGCATATGCAAGCTTCAAGATATCGAAAAGGAAGTTTGTATGACAGCAAATATCTCAGCTATTTTCTCCCCCTTGGTCACAAATAATGTCTTATATTGTTTGTGTTGATGCGTAGAGTGTTTTAAAACTTATTTGGTGAAGATCGGATGTAAATTGACGGATTTATCAGCTGCCATTTGCCGGAACTCTGGGCAACTCGCGGCATATGCAAGCTTCAAGATATCGCAAAGGAAGTTTGTATGACAGCAAATATCTCCGCTATTTTCTCTTGCTTCGTCACAAATAATGTCTTATATTGTTTGTGTTGATGCGTAGAGTGTTTTAAAACTTATTTGGTGAAGATCGGATGTAAATTGACGGATTTATCAGCCTCCATTTGCCGGAACTCTGGACAACTCGTGGCATATGCAAGCTTCAAGATATCGCAAAGGAAGTTTGTATGACAGCAAATATTTCCGCTATTTTCTATCGCTTCGTCACAAATAATGTCTTATTTTGTTTGTGTTGATGCGTAGAGTGTTTTAAAACTTATTTGGTGAAGATCGGATGTAAATTGACGGATTTATCAGCTGCCATTTGCCGGAACTCTGGACAACTCGTGGCATATGCAAGCTTCAAGATATCGCAAAGGAAGTTTGTATGACAGCAAATATCTCCGCTATTTTCTATCGCTTCGTCACAAATAATGTCTTATTTTGTTTGTGTTGATGCGTAGAGTGTTTTAAAATATATTTGGTGAAGATCGGATGTAAATTGACGGACTTATCAGCTGCCATTTGCCGGAACTCTGGGCAACTCGCGGCATATGCAAGCTTCAAGATATCGCAAAGGAAGTTTGTATGACAGCAAATATCTCCGCTATTTTCTCTTGCTTCGTCACAAATAATGTCTTATATTGTTTGTGTTGATGCGTAGAGTGTTTTAAAACTTATTTGGTGAAGATCGGATGTAAATTGACGGATTTATCAGCCTCCATTTGCCGGAACTCTGGACAACTCGTGGCATATGCAAGCTTCAAGATATCGCAAAGGAAGTTTGTATGAGAGCAAATATCTCCGCTATTTTCACTCGCTTCGTCACAAATAATGTCTTATTTTGTTTCTGTTGATGCGTAGAGTGTTTTAAAACTTATTTGGTGAAGATCGGATGTAAATTGACGGATTTATCAGCTGCCATTTGCCGGAACTCTGGGCAACTCGCGGCATATGCAAGCTTCAAGATATCGCAAAGGAAGTTTGTATGACAGCAAATATCTCCGCTATTTTCTATCGCTTCGTCACAAATAATGTCTTATATTGTTTGTGTTGATGCGTAGAGTGTTTTAAAACCTATTTGGTAAAGATCGGATATAAATTGACGGATTTATCAGCTGCCATTTGCCGGAACTCGCGGCATATGCAAGCTTCAAGATATCGAAAAGGAAGTTTGTATGACAGCAAATATCTCAGCTATTTTCTCCCGCTTGGTCACAAATAATGTCTTATATTGTTTGTGTTGATGCGTAGAGTGTTTTAAAACTTATTTGGTGAAGATCGGATGTAAATTGACGGATTTATCAGCTGCCATTTGCCGGAACTCTGGGCAACTCGCGGCATATGCAAGCTTCAAGATATCGCAAAGGGAAGTTTGTATGATAGCAAATATCTCCGCTATTTTCTCTCGCTTCGTCACAAATAATGTCTTATATTGTTTGTGTTGATGCGTAGAGTGTTTTAAAACTTATTTGGTGAAGATCGGATGTAAATTGACGGATTTATCAGCTGCCATTTGCCGGAACTCTGGGCAACTCGCGGCATATGCAAGCTTCAAGATATCGCAAAGGAAGTTTGTATGACAGCAAATATCTCCGCTATTTTCTATCGCTTCGTCACAAATAATGTCTTATATTGTTTGTGTTGATGCGTAGAGTGTTTTAAAACTTATTTGGTGAAGATCGGATGTAAATTGACGGATTTATCAGCTGCCATTTGCCGGAACTCTGGGCAACTCGCGTCATATGCAAGCTTCAAGATATCGCAAAGGAAGTTTGTATGACAGCAAATATCTCCGCTATTTTCTATCGTTTCGTCACAAATAATGTCTTATATTTTTTGTGTTGATGCGTAGAGTGTGTAAAAATTTATTTGGTGAAGATCGGATGTAAATTGACGGATTTATCAGCTGCCATTTGCCGGAACTCGCGGCATATGCAAGCTTCAAGATATCGCAAAGGAAGTTTGTATGACAGCAAATATCTCCGCTATTTTCTATCGCTTCGTCACAAATAATGTCTTATTTTGTTTTTGTTGATGCGTAGAGTGTTTTAAAACTTATTTGGTGAAGATCGGATGTAAATTGACGGATTTATCAGCTGCCATTTGCCGGAACTCGGGGCAACTCGTGGCATATGCAAGCTTCAAGATATCGCAAAGGAAGTTTGTATAACGGCAAATATCTCCGCTATTTTCTATCGTTTCGTCACAAATAATGTCTTATTTTGTTTGTGTTGATGCGTAGAGTGTTTTAAAAATTAGTTGGTGAAGATCGGATGTAAATTGACGGATTTATCAGCTGCCATTTGCCGGAATTTTGGGCAACTCGCGGCATATGCAAGCTTCAAGATATCGCAAAGGAAGTTTGTATGACAGCAAATATCTCCGCTATTTTCTCTCGCTTCGTCACAAATAATGTCTTTTTTTGTTTGTGTTGATGCGTAGAGTGTTTTAAAACCTATTTGGTGAAGATCGGATGTAAATTGACGGATTTATCAGCTGCCATTTGCTGGAACTCGCGGCATATGCAAGCTTCAAGATATCGCAAAGGAAGTTTGTATGACAGCAAATATCTCCGCTATTTTCTATCGCTTCGTCACAAATAATGTCTTATATTGTTTGTGTTGATGCGTAGAGTGTTTTAAAACTTATTTGGTGAAGATCGGATGTAAATTGACGGATTTATCAGCTGCCATTTGCCGGAACTCTGGGCAACTCGCGTCATATGCAAGCTTCAAGATATCGCAAAGGAAGTTTGTATGACAGCAAATATCTCCGCTATTTTCTATCGTTTCGTCACAAATAATGTCTTATATTTTTTGTGTTGATGCGTAGAGTGTGTAAAAATTTATTTGGTGAAGATCGGATGTAAATTGACGGATTTATCAGCTGCCATTTGCCGGAACTCGCGGCATATGCAAGCTTCAAGATATCGCAAAGGAAGTTTGTATGACAGCAAATATCTCCGCTATTTTCTATCGCTTCGTCACAAATAATGTCTTATTTTGTTTTTTTGTTGATGCGTAGAGTGTTTTAAAACTTATTTGGTGAAGATCGGATGTAAATTGACGGATTTATCAGCTGCCATTTGCCGGAACTCGGGGCAACTCGTGGCATATGCAAGCTTCAAGATATCGCAAAGGAAGTTTGTATAACGGCAAATATCTCCGCTATTTTCTATCGTTTCGTCACAAATAATGTCTTATTTTGTTTGTGTTGATGCGTAGAGTGTTTTAAAAATTAGTTGGTGAAGATCGGATGTAAATTGACGGATTTATCAGCTGCCATTTGCCGGAATTTTGGGCAACTCGCGGCATATGCAAGCTTCAAGATATCGCAAAGGAAGTTTGTATGACAGCAAATATCTCCGCTATTTTCTCTCGCTTCGTCACAAATAATGTCTTTTTTTGTTTGTGTTGATGCGTAGAGTGTTTTAAAACCTATTTGGTGAAGATCGGATGTAAATTGACGGATTTATCAGCTGCCATTTGCTGGAACTCGCGGCATATGCAAGCTTCAAGATATCGCAAAGGAAGTTTGTATGACAGCAAATATCTCCGCTATTTTCTCCCGCTTTATCAGCCTCCATTTGCCGGAACTCTGGACAACTCGTGGCATATGCAAGCTTCAAGATATCGCAAAGGAAGTTTGTATGACAGCAAATATCTCCGCTATTTTCTATCGCTTCGTCACAAATAATGTCTTATTTTGTTTGTGTTGATGCGTAGAGTGTTTTAAAACTTATTTGGTGAAGATCGGATGTAAATTGACGGATTTATCAGCTGCCATTTGCCGGAACTCTGGACAACTCGTGGCATATGCAAGCTTCAAGATATCGCAAAGGAAGTTTGTATGACAGCAAATATCTCCGCTATTTTCTATCGCTTCGTCACAAATAATGTCTTATTTTGTTTGTGTTGATGCGTAGAGTGTTTTAAAAATTAGTTGGTGAAGATCGGATGTAAATTGACGGATTTATCAGCTGCCATTTGCCGGAACTCTGGGCAACTCGCGGCATATGCAAGCTTCAAGATATCGCAAAGGAAGTTTGTATGACAGCAAATATCTCCGCTATTTTCTCTCGCTTCGTCACAAATAATGTCTTTTTTTGTTTGTGTTGATGCGTAGAGTGTTTTAAAACTTATTTGGTGAAGATCGGATGTAAATTGACGGATTTATCAGCTGCCATTTGCCGGAACTCTGGACAACTCGTGGCATATGCAAGCTTCAAGATATCGCAAAGGAAGTTTGTATGACAGCAAATATCTCCGCTATTTTCTATCGTTTCGTCACAAATAATGTCTTATTTTGTTTGTGTTGATGCGTAGAGTGTTTTAAAAATTAGTTGGTGAAGATCGGATGTAAATTGACGGATTTATCAGCTGCCATTTGCCGGAATTTTGGGCAACTCGCGGCATATGCAAGCTTCAAGATATCGCAAAGGAAGTTTGTATGACAGCAAATATCTCCGCTATTTTCTCTCGCTTCGTCACAAATAATGTCTTTTTTGTTTGTGTTGATGCGTAGAGTGTTTTAAAACCTATTTGGTGAAGATCGGATGTAAATTGACGGATTTATCAGCTGCCATTTGCTGGAACTCGCGGCATATGCAAGCTTCAAGATATCGCAAAGGAAGTTTGTATGACAGCAAATATCTCCGCTATTTTCTCCCGCTTTATCAGCCTCCATTTGCCGGAACTCTGGACAACTCGTGGCATATGCAAGCTTCAAGATATCGCAAAGGAAGTTTGTATGACAGCAAATATCTCCGCTATTTTCTATCGCTTCGTCACAAATAATGTCTTATTTTGTTTGTGTTGATGCGTAGAGTGTTTTAAAACTTATTTGGTGAAGATCAGATGTAAATTGACGGCTAAATTATAAGCTGCCATTTGCCGGAACTCTGGACAACTCGTGGCATATGCAAGCTTCAAGATATCGCAAAGGAAGTTTGTATGACAGCAAATATCTCCGCTATTTTCTCTCGCTTCGTCACAAATAATGTCTTATATTGTTTGTGTTGATGCGTAGAGTGTTTCAAAACTTATTTGGTGAAGATCGGATGTAAATTGACGGATTTATCAGCTGCCATTTGCCGGAACTCGGGGCAACTCGCGGCATATGCAAGCTTCAAGATATCGCAAAGGAAGTTTGTATGACAGCAAATATCTCCGCTATTTTCTCTTGCTTCGTCACAAATAATGTCTTATTTTGTTTCTGTTGATGCGTAGAAAGTTTTAAAACTTATTTGGTGAAGATCGGATGTAAATTGACGGATTTATCAGCTGCCATTTGCCGGAACTCGGGGCAACTCGCGGCATATGCAAGCTTCAAGATATCGCAAAGGAAGTTTGTATGACAGCAAATATCTCCGCTATTTTCTCTCGCTTCGTCACAAATAATGTCTTATATTGTTTGTGTTGATGCGTAGAGTGTTTCAAAACTTATTTGGTGAAGATCGGATGTAAATTGACGGATTTATCAGCTGCCATTTGCCGGAACTCGGGGCAACTCGCGGCATATGCAAGCTTCAAGATATCGCAAAGGAAGTTTGTATGACAGCAAATATCTCCGCTATTTTCTATCGTTTCGTCACAAATAATGTCTTATATTTTTTGTGTTGATGCGTAGAGTGTGTAAAAACTTATTTGGTGAAGATCGGATGTAAATTGACGGATTTATCAGCTGCCATTTGCCGGAACTCGCGGCATATGCAAGCTTCAAGATATCGCAAAGGAAGTTTGTATGACAGCAAATATCTCCGCTATTTTCTATCGCTTCGTCACAAATAATGTCTTATTTTGTTTTTGTTGATGCGTAGAGTGTTTTAAAACTTATTTGGTGAAGATCGGATGTAAATTGACGGATTTATCAGCTGCCATTTGCCGGAACTCGGGGCAACTCGTGGCATATGCAAGCTTCAAGATATCGCAAAGGAAGTTTGTATAACGGCAAATATCTCCGCTATTTTCTATCGTTTCGTCACAAATAATGTCTTATTTTGTTTGTGTTGATGCGTAGAGTGTTTTAAAAATTAGTTGGTGAAGATCGGATGTAAATTGACGGATTTATCAGCTGCCATTTGCCGGAACTCGGGGCAACTCGCGGCATATGCAAGCTTCAAGATATCGCAAAGGAAGTTTGTATGACAGCAAATATCTCCGCTATTTTCTCTCGCTTCGTCACAAATAATGTCTTATATTGTTTGTGTTGATGCGTAGAGTGTTGCAAAACTTATTTGGTGAAGATCGGATGTAAATTGACGGATTTATCAGCTGCCATTTGCCGGAACTCGGGGCAACTCGCGGCATATGCAAGCTTCAAGATATCGCAAAGGAAGTTTGTATGACAGCAAATATCTCCGCTATTTTCTATCGTTTCGTCACAAATAATGTCTTATATTTTTTGTGTTGATGCGTAGAGTGTGTAAAAATTTATTTGGTGAAGATCGGATGTAAATTGACGGATTTATCAGCTGCCATTTGCTGGAACTCGCGGCATATGCAAGCTTCAAGATATCGCAAAGGAAGTTTGTATGACAGCAAATATCTCCGCTATTTTCTCCCGCTTTATCAGCCTCCATTTGCCGGAACTCTGGACAACTCGTGGCATATGCAAGCTTCAAGATATCGCAAAGGAAGTTTGTATGACAGCAAATATCTCCGCTATTTTCTATCGCTTCGTCACAAATAATGTCTTATTTTGTTTGTGTTGATGCGTAGAGTGTTTTAAAATATATTTGGTGAAGATCGGATGTAAATTGACGGATTTATCAGCTGCCATTTGCCGGAACTCTGGGCAACTCGCGGCATATGCAAGCTTCAAGATATCGCAAAGGAAGTTTGTATGACAGCAAATATCTCCGCTATTTTCTCTCGCTTCGTCACAAATAATGTCTTATATTGTTTGTGTTGATGCGTAGAGTGTTTTAAAACTTATTTGGTGAAGATCGGATGTAAATTGACGGATTTATTAGCTGCCATTTGCCGGAACTCGGGGCAACTCGCGGCATATGCAAGCTTCAAGATATCGCAAAGGAAGTTTGTATGACAGCAAATATCTCCGCTATTTTCTCCCGCTTGGTCACAAATAATGTCTTATATTGTTTGTGTTGATGCGTAGAGTGTTTTAAAACTTATTTGGTGAAGATCGGATGTAAATTGACGGATTTATCAGCTGCCATTTGCCGGAACTCTGGGCAACTCGCGGCATATGCAAGCTTCAAGATATCGCAAGGGAAGTTTGTATGATAGCAAATATCTCCGCTATTTTCTCTCGCTTCGTCACAAGTAATGTCTTATATTGTTTGTGTTGATGCGTAGAGTGTTTTAAAACTTATTTGGTGAAGATCGGATGTAAATTGACGGATTTATCAGCTGCCATTTGCCGGAACTCTGGGCAACTCGCGGCATATGCAAGCTTCAAGATATCGCAAAGGAAGTTTGTATGACAGCAAATATCTCCGCTATTTTCTATCGCTTCGTCACAAATAATGTCTTATATTGTTTGTGTTGATGCGTAGAGTGTTTTAAAACTTATTTGGTGAAGATCGGATGTAAATTGACGGATTTATCAGCTGCCATTTGCCGGAACTCTGGGCAACTCGCGTCATATGCAAGCTTCAAGATATCGCAAAGGAAGTTTGTATGACAGCAAATATCTCCGCTATTTTCTCTCGCTTCGTCACAAATAATGTCTTTTTTGTTTGTGTTGATGCGTAGAGTGTTTTAAAACCTATTTGGTGAAGATCGGATGTAAATTGACGGATTTATCAGCTGCCATTTGCCGGAACTCTGGGCAACTCGCGTCATATGCAAGCTTCAAGATATCGCAAAGGAAGTTTGTATGACAGCCGGAACTCTGGACAACTCGTGGCATATGCAAGCTTCAAGATATCGCAAAGGAAGTTTGTATGACAGCAAATATCTCCGCTATTTTCTATCGCTTCGTCACAAATAATGTCTTATTTTGTTTGTGTTGATGCGTAGAGTGTTTTAAAAATTAGTTGGTGAAGATCGGATGTAAATTGACGGATTTATCAGCTGCCATTTGCCGGAACTCTGGGCAACTCGCGGCATATGCAAGCTTCAAGATATCGCAAAGGAAGTTTGTATGACAGCAAATATCTCCGCTATTTTCTCTCGCTTCGTCACAAATAATGTCTTTTTTTGTTTGTGTTGATGCGTAGAGTGTTTTAAAACCTATTTGGTGAAGATCGGATGTAAATTGACGGATTTATCAGCTGCCATTTGCTGGAACTCGCGGCATATGCAAGCTTCAAGATATCGCAAAGGAAGTTTGTATGACAGCAAATATCTCCGCTATTTTCTCCCGCTTTATCAGCCTCCATTTGCCGGAACTCTGGACAACTCGTGGCATATGCAAGCTTCAAGATATCGCAAAGGAAGTTTGTATGACAGCAAATATCTCCGCTATTTTCTATCGCTTCGTCACAAATAATGTCTTATTTTGTTTGTGTTGATGCGTAGAGTGTTTTAAAACTTATTTGGTGAAGATCGGATGTAAATTGACGGATTTATCAGCTGCCATTTGCCGGAACTCTGGACAACTCGTGGCATATGCAAGCTTCAAGATATCGCAAAGGAAGTTTGTATGACAGCAAATATCTCCGCTATTTTCTCTCGCTTCGTCACAAATAATGTCTTTTTTTGTTTGTGTTGATGCGTAGAGTGTTTTAGAACCTATTTGGTGAAGATCGGATGTAAATTGACGGATTTATCTGCTGCCATTTGCTGGAACTCGCGGCATATGCAAGCTTCAAGATATCGCAAAGGAAGTTTGTATGACAGCAAATATCTCCGCTATTTTCTCCCGCTTTATCAGCCTCCATTTGCCGGAACTCTGGACAACTCGTGGCATATGCAAGCTTCAAGATATCGCAAAGGAAGTTTGTATGACAGCAAATATCTCCGCTATTTTCTATCGCTTCGTCACAAATAATGTCTTATTTTGTTTGTGTTGATGCGTAGAGTGTTTTAAAACTTATTTGGTGAAGATCAGATGTAAATTGACGGCTAAATTATCAGCTGCCATTTGCCGGAACTCTGGACAACTCGTGGCATATGCAAGCTTCAAGATATCGCAAAGGAAGTTTGTATGACAGCAAATATCTCCGCTATTTTCTCTCGCTTCGTCACAAATAATGTCTTATATTGTTTGTGTTGATGCGTAGAGTGTTTTAAAACCTATTTGGTGAAGATCGGATGTAAATTGACGGATTTATCAGCTGCCATTTGCCGGAACTCGGGGCAACTCGCGGCATATGCAAGCTTCAAGATATCGCAAAGGAAGTTTGTATGACAGCAAATATCTCCGCTATTTTCTCTTGCTTCGTCACAAATAATGTCTTATTTTGTTTCTGTTGATGCGTAGAGTGTTTTAAAACTTATTTGGTGAAGATCGGATGTAAATTGACGGATTTATCAGCTGCCATTTGCCGGAACTCTGGGCAACTCGCGGCATATGCAAGCTTCAAGATATCGCAAAGGAAGTTTGTATGACAGCAAATATCTCCGCTATTTTCTCTCGCTTCGTCACAAATAATGTCTTATATTGTTTGTGTTGATGCGTAGAGTGTTTTAAAACCTATTTGGTAAAGATCGGATATAAATTGACGGATTTATCAGCTGCCATTTGCCGGAACTCGCGGCATATGCAAGCTTCAAGATATCGCAAGGGAAGTTTGTATGATAGCAAATATCTCCGCTATTTTCTCTCGCTTCGTCACAAATAATGTCTTATATTGTTTGTGTTGATGCGTAGAGTGTTTTAAAACTTATTTGGTGAAGATCGGATGTAAATTGACGGATTTATCAGCTGCCATTTGCCGGAACTCTGGGCAACTCGCGGCATATGCAAGCTTCAAGATATCGCAAAGGAAGTTTGTATGACAGCAAATATCTCCGCTATTTTCTATCGCTTCGTCACAAATAAGGCCTTTTTTTGTTTGTGTTAATGCGTAGAGTGTTTTAAAACTTATTTGGTGAAGATCGGATGTAAATTGACGGATTTATCAGCTGCCATTTGCCGGAACTCGCGGCATATGCAAGCTTCAAGATATCGCAAAGGAAGTTTGTATGACAGCAAATATCTCCGCTATTTTCTATCGCTTCGTCACAAATAATGTCTTATTTTGTTTTTGTTGATGCGTAGAGTGTTTTAAAACTTATTTGGTGAAGATCGGATGTAAATTGACGGATTTATCAGCTGCCATTTGCCGGAACTCGGGGCAACTCGTGGCATATGCAAGCTTCAAGATATCGCAAAGGAAGTTTGTATAACGGCAAATATCTCCGCTATTTTCTATCGTCTATTTTGTTTGTGTTGATGCGTAGAGTGTTTTAAAAATTAGTTGGTGAAGATCGGATGTAAATTGACGGATTTATCAGCTGCCATTTGCCGGAACTCTGGGCAACTCGCGGCATATGCAAGCTTCAAGATATCGCAAAGGAAGTTTGTATGACAGCAAATATCACCGCTATTTTCTCTCGCTTCGTCACAAATAATGTCTTTTTTTGTTTGTGTTGATGCGTAGAGTGTTTTAAAACCTATTTGGTGAAGATCGGATGTAAATTGACGGATTTATCAGCTGCCATTTGCTGGAACTCGCGGCATATGCAAGCTTCAAGATATCGCAAAGGAAGTTTGTATGACAGCAAATATCTCCGCTATTTTCTCTCGCTTCGTCACAAATAATGTCTTATATTGTTTGTGTTGATGCGTAGAGTGTTTTAAAACTTATTTGGTGAAGATCGGATGTAAATTGACGGATTTATCAGCTGCCATATGCCGGAACTCTGGGCAACTCGTGGCATATGCAAGCTTCAAGATATCGCAAAGGAAGTTTGTATGACAGCAAATATCTCTGCTATTTTCTCTTGCTTCGTCACAAATAATGTCTTATTTTGTTTGTGTTGATGCGTAGAGTGTTTTAATTTGCCGGAACTCTGGACAACTTGTGGCATATGCAAGCTTCAAGATATCGCAAAGGAAGTTTGTATGACAGCAAATATCTCCGCTATTTTCTATCGCTTCGTCACAAATAATGTCTTATATTGTTTGTGTTGATGCGTAGAGTGTTTTAAAACTTATTTGGTGAAGATCGGATGTAAATTGACGGATTTATCAGCTGCCATTTGCCGGAACTTTGGGCAACTCGCGGCATATGCTTCAAGATATCGCAAAGGAAGTTTGTATGACAGCAAATATCTCCGCTATTTTCTATCGCTTCGTCACAAATAATGTCTTATTTTGTTTGTGTCGATGCGTAGAGTGTTTTAAAACTTAGTTGGTGAAGATCGGATGTAAATTGACGGATTTATCAGCTGCCATTTGCCGGAACTCTGGGCAACTCGCGGCATATGCAAGCTTCAAGATATCGCAAAGGAAGTTTGTATGACAGCAAATATCTCCGCTATTTTCTCTCGCTTCGTCACAAATAATGTCTTATATTGTTTGTGTTGATGCGTAGAGTGTTTTAAAAATTATTTGGTGAAGATCGGATGTAAATTGACGGATTTATCAGCTGCCATTTGCCGGAACTCTGGGCAACTCGCGGCATATGCAAGCTTCAAGATATCGCAAAGGAAGTTTGTATAACGGCAAATATCTCCGCTATTTTCTATCGCTTCGTCACAAATAATGTCTTATATTGTTTGTGTTGATGCGTAGAGTGTTTTAAAACTTATTTGGTGAAGATCGGATGTAAATTGACGGATTTATCAGCTGCCATTTGCCGGAACTCGGGGCAACTCGCGGCATATGCAAGCTTCAAGATATCGCAAAGGAAGTTTGTATAACGGCAAATATCTCCGCTATTTTCTATCGCTTCGTCACAAATAATGTCTTATATTGTTTGTGTTGATGCGTAGAGTGTTTTAAAACTTATTTGGTGAAGATCGGATGTAAATTGACGGATTTATCAGCTTCCATTTGCCGGAACTCTGGGCAACTCGCGGCATATGCAAGCTTCAAGATATCGCAAAGGAAGTTTGTATGACAGCAAATATCTCCGCTATTTTCTCTCGCTTCGTCACAAATAATGTCTTTTTTTGTTTGTGTTGATGCGTAGAGTGTTTTAAAACTTATTTGGTGAAGATCGGATGTAAATTGACGGATTTATCAGCTTCCATTTGCCGGAACTCGGGGCAACTCGCGGCATATGCAAGCTTCAAGATATCGCAAAGGAAGTTTGTATGACAGCAAATATCTCCGCTATTTTCTATCGTTTCGTCACAAATAATGTCTTTTTTTGTTTGTGTTGATGCGTAGAGTGTTTTAAAACTTATTTGGTGAAGATCGGATGTAAATTGACGGATTTATCAGCTTCCATTTGCCGGAACTCTGGGCAACTCGTGGCATATGCAAGCTTCAAGATATCGCAAAGGAAGTTTGTATGACAGCAAATATCTCCGCTATTTTCTATCGCTTCGTCACAAATAATGTTTTATTTTGTTTGTGTTGATGCGTAGAGTGTTTTAAAACTTATTTGGTGAAGATCGGATGTAAATTGACGGATTTATCAGCTTCCATTTGCCGTAACTCTGGGCAACTCGCGGCATATGCAAGCTTCAAGATATCGCAAAGGAAGTTTGTATGACAGCAAATATCTCCGCTATTTTCTATTGCTTCGTCACAAATAATGTCTTATATTGTTTGTGTTGATGCGTAGAGTGTTTCAAAATTTATTTGGTGAAGATCGGATGTAAATTGACGGATTTATCAGCTGCCATTTGCCGGAACTCTGGGCAACTCGCGGCATATGCAAGCTTCAAGATATCGCAAAGGAAGTTTGTATGACAGCAAATATCTCCGCTATTTTCACTCGCTTCGTCACAAATAATGTCTTATTTTGTTTGTGTTGATGCGTAGAGTGTTTTAAAACTTATTTGGTGAAGATCGGATGTAAATTGACGGATTTATCAGCTGCCATTTGCCGGAACTCTGGGCAACTCGCGGCATATGCAAGCTTCAAGATATCGCAAAGGAAGTTTGTATGACAGCAAATATCTCCGCTATTTTCTATCGCTTCGTCACAAATAATGTCTTATTTTGTTTGTGTTGATGCGTAGAGTGTTTTAAAACTTATTTGGTGAAGATCGGATGTAAATTGACGGATTTATCAGTTGCCATTTGCCGGAACTCTGGGCAACTCGCGGCATATGCAAGCTTCAAGATATCGCAAAGGAAGTTTGTATGACAGCAAATATCTCCGCTATTTTCTATCGCTTCGTCACAAATAATGTCTTATATTGTTTGTGTTGATGCGTAGAGTGTTTTAAAACTTATTTGGTGAAGATCGGATGTAAATTGACGGATTTATCAGCTGCCATTTGCCGGAACTCGGGGCAACTCGCGGCATATGCAAGCTTCAAGATATCGCAAAGGAAGTTTGTATGACAGCAAATATCTCCGCTATTTTCTATCGTTTCGTCACAAATAATGTTTTATTTTGTTTGTGTTGATGCGTAGAGTGTTTTAAAACTTATTTGGTGAAGATCGGATGTAAATTGACGGATTTATCAGCTTCCATTTGCCGTAACTCTGGGCAACTCGCGGCATATGCAAGCTTCAAGATATCGCAAAGGAAGTTTGTATGACAGCAAATATCTCCGCTATTTTCTATTGCTTCGTCACAAATAATGTCTTATATTGTTTGTGTTGGTGCGTAGAGTGTTTCAAAATTTATTTGGTGAAGATCGGATGTAAATTGACGGATTTATCAGCTGCCATTTGCCGGAACTCTGGGCAACTCGCGGCATATGCAAGCTTCAAGATATCGCAAAGGAAGTTTGTATGACAGCAAATATCTCCGCTATTTTCACTCGCTTCGTCACAAATAATGTCTTATTTTGTTTGTGTTGATGCGTAGAGTGTTTTAAAATTTATTTGGTGAAGATCGGATGTAAATTGACGGATTTATCAGCTGCCATTTGCCGGAACTCTGGGCAACTCGCGGCATATGCAAGCTTCAAGATATCGCAAAGGAAGTTTGTATGACAGCAAATATCTCCGCTATTTTCACTCGCTTTGTCACAAATAATGTCTTATTTTGTTTGTGTTGATGCGTAGAGTGTTTTAAAACTTATTTGGTGAAGATCGGATGTAAATTGACGGATTTATCAGCTGCCATTTGCCGGAACTCTGGGCAACTCGCGGCATATGCAAGCTTCAAGATATCGCAAAGGAAGTTTGTATGACAGCAAATATCTCCGCTATTTTCTATCGCTTCGTCACAAATAATGTCTTATATTGTTTGTGTTGATGCGTAGAGTGTTTTAAAACTTGTTTGGTGAAGATCGGATGTAAATTGACGGATTTATCAGCTGCCATTTGCCGGAACTCTGGGCAACTCGTGGCATATGCAAGCTTCAAGATATCGCAAAGGAAGTTTGTATGACAGCAAATATCTCCGCTATTTTCTATTGTTTCGTCACAAATAATGTTTTATTTTGTTTGTGTTGATGCGTAGAGTGTTTTAAAAGTTATTTGGTGAAGATCGGATGTAAATTGACGGATTTATCAGCTGCTATTTGCCGGAACTCGGGGCAACTCGCGGCATATGCAAGCTTCAAGATATCGCAAAGGAAGTTTGTATGACAGCAAATATCTCCGCTATTTTCTATCGCTTCGTCACAAATAATGTCTTTTTTTGTTTGTGTTGATGCGTAGAGTGTTTTAAAACTTATTTGGTGAAGATCGGATGTAAATTGACGGATTTATCAGCTGCCATTTGCCGGAACTCTGGGCAACTCGCGGCATATGCAAGCTTCAAGATATCGCAAAGGAATTTTGTATGACAGCAAATATCTCCGCTATTTTCTATCGCTTCGTCACAAATAATGTCTTTTTTGTTTGTGTTGATGCGTAGAGTGTTTTAAAACTTATTTGGTGAAGATCGGATGTAAATTGACGGATTTATCAGCTGCCATTTGCCGGAACTCTGGGCAACTCGCGGCATATGCAAGCTTCAAGATATCGCAAAGGAAGTTTGTATGACAGCAAATATCTCCGCTATTTTCACTCGCTTCGTCACAAATAATGTCTTATTTTGTTTGTGTTGATGCGTAGAGTGTTTTAAAACTTATTTGGTGAAGATCGGATGTAAATTGACGGATTTATCAGCTGCCATTTGCCGGAACTCTGGGCAACTCGTGGCATATGCAAGCTTCAAGATATCGCAAAGGAAGTTTGTATGACAGCAAATATCTCCGCTATTTTCTCTCGCTTCGTCACAAATAATGTCTTATTTTGTTTGTGTTGATGCGTAGAGTGTTTTAAAAATTAGTTGGTGAAGATCGGATGTAAATTGACGGATTTATCAGCTGCCATTTGCCGGAACTCTGGGCAACTCGCGGCATATGCAAGCTTCAAGATATCGCAAAGGAAGTTTGTATGACAGCAAATATCTCCGCTATTTTCTCTCGCTTCGTCACAAATAATGTCTTTTTTGTTTGTGTTGATGCGTAGAGTGTTTTAAAACCTATTTGGTGAAGATCGGATGTAAATTGACGGATTTATCAGCTGCCATTTGCTGGAACTCGCGGCATATGCAAGCTTCAAGATATCGCAAAGGAAGTTTGTATGACAGCAAATATCTCCGCTATTTTCTCCCGCTTTATCAGCCTCCATTTGCCGGAACTCTGGACAACTCGCGGCATATGCAAGCTTCAAGATATCGCAAAGGAAGTTTGTATGACAGCAAATATCTCCGCTATTTTCACTCGCTTTGTCACAAATAATGTCTTATTTTGTTTGTGTTGATGCGTAGAGTGTTTTAAAACTTATTTGGTGAAGATCGGATGTAAATTGACGGATTTATCAGCTGCCATTTGCCGGAACTCTGGGCAACTCGCGGCATATGCAAGCTTCAAGATATCGCAAAGGAAGTTTGTATGACAGCAAATATCTCCGCTATTTTCTATCGCTTCGTCACAAATAATGTCTTATATTGTTTGTGTTGATGCGTAGAGTGTTTTAAAACTTGTTTGGTGAAGATCGGATGTAAATTGACGGATTTATCAGCTGCCATTTGCCGGAACTCTGGGCAACTCGTGGCATATGCAAGCTTCAAGATATCGCAAAGGAAGTTTGTATGACAGCAAATATCTCCGCTATTTTCTATTGTTTCGTCACAAATAATGTTTTATTTTGTTTGTGTTGATGCGTAGAGTGTTTTAAAAGTTATTTGGTGAAGATCGGATGTAAATTGACGGATTTATCAGCTGCTATTTGCCGGAACTCGGGGCAACTCGCGGCATATGCAAGCTTCAAGATATCGCAAAGGAAGTTTGTATGACAGCAAATATCTCCGCTATTTTCTATCGCTTCGTCACAAATAATGTCTTTTTTGTTTGTGTTGATGCGTAGAGTGTTTTAAAACTTATTTGGTGAAGATCGGATGTAAATTGACGGATTTATCAGCTGCCATTTGCCGGAACTCTGGGCAACTCGCGGCATATGCAAGCTTCAAGATATCGCAAAGGAATTTTGTATGACAGCAAATATCTCCGCTATTTTCTATCGCTTCGTCACAAATAATGTCTTTTTTGTTTGTGTTGATGCGTAGAGTGTTTTAAAACTTATTTGGTGAAGATCGGATGTAAATTGACGGATTTATCAGCTGCCATTTGCCGGAACTCTGGGCAACTCGCGGCATATGCAAGCTTCAAGATATCGCAAAGGAAGTTTGTATGACAGCAAATATCTCCGCTATTTTCTCTCGCTTCGTCACAAATAATGTCTTTTTTTGTTTGTGTTGATGCGTAGAGTGTTTTAAAACCTATTTGGTGAAGATCGGATGTAAATTGACGGATTTATCAGCTGCCATTTGCTGGAACTCGCGGCATATGCAAGCTTCAAGATATCGCAAAGGAAGTTTGTATGACAGCAAATATCTCCGCTATTTTCTCCCGCTTTATCAGCCTCCATTTGCCGGAACTCTGGACAACTCGTGGCATATGCAAGCTTCAAGATATCGCAAAGGAAGTTTGTATGACAGCAAATATCTCCGCTATTTTCTATCGCTTCGTCACAAATAATGTCTTATTTTGTTTGTGTTGATGCGTAGAGTGTTTTAAAACTTATTTGGTGAAGATCGGATGTAAATTGACGGATTTATCAGCTGCCATTTGCCGGAACTCTGGACAACTCGTGGCATATGCAAGCTTCAAGATATCGCAAAGGAAGTTTGTATGACAGCAAATATCTCCGCTATTTTCTCTCGCTTCGTCACAAATAATGTCTTTTTTGTTTGTGTTGATGCGTAGAGTGTTTTAAAACCTATTTGGTGAAGATCGGATGTAAATTGACGGATTTATCAGCTGCCATTTGCTGGAACTCGCGGCATATGCAAGCTTCAAGATATCGCAAAGGAAGTTTGTATGACAGCAAATATCTCCGCTATTTTCTCCCGCTTTATCAGCCTCCATTTGCCGGAACTCTGGACAACTCGTGGCATATGCAAGCTTCAAGATATCGCAAAGGAAGTTTGTATGACAGCAAATATCTCCGCTATTTTCTATCGCTTCGTCACAAATAATGTCTTATTTTGTTTGTGTTGATGCGTAGAGTGTTTTAAAACTTATTTGGTGAAGATCGGATGTAAATTGACGGATTTATCAGCTGCCATTTGCCGGAACTCTGGACAACTCGTGGCATATGCAAGCTTCAAGATATCGCAAAGGAAGTTTGTATGACAGCAAATATCTCCGCTATTTTCTCTCGCTTCGTCACAAATAATGTCTTATATTGTTTGTGTTGATGCGTAGAGTGTTTCAAAACTTATTTGGTGAAGATCGGATGTAAATTGACGGATTTATCAGCTGCCATTTGCCGGAACTCGGGGCAACTCGCGGCATATGCAAGCTTCAAGATATCGCAAAGGAAGTTTGTATGACAGCAAATATCTCCGCTATTTTCTCTTGCTTCGTCACAAATAATGTCTTATTTTGTTTCTGTTGATGCGTAGAGTGTTTTAAAACTTATTTGGTGAAGATCGGATGTAAATTGACGGATTTATCAGCTGCCATTTGCCGGAACTCTGGGCAACTCGCGGCATATGCAAGCTTCAAGATATCGCAAAGGAAGTTTGTATGACAGCAAATATCTCCGCTATTTTCTCTCGCTTCGTCACAAATAATGTCTTATATTGCTTGTGTTGATGCGTAGAGTGTTTTAAAACCTATTTGGTAAAGATCGGATATAAATTGACGGATTTATCAGCTGCCATTTGCCGGAACTCGCGGCATATGCAAGCTTCAAGATATCGAAAAGGAAGTTTGTATGACAGCAAATATCTCCGCTATTTTCTCCCGCTTGGTCACAAATAATGTCTTATATTGTTTGTGTTGATGCGTAGAGTGTTTTAAAACTTATTTGGTGAAGATCGAATGTAAATTGACGGATTTATCAGCTGCCATTTGCCGGAACTCTGGGCAACTCGCGGCATATGCAAGCTTCAAGATATCGCAAGGGAAGTTTGTATGATAGCAAATATCTCCGCTATTTTCTCTCGCTTCGTCACAAATAATGTCTTATATTGTTTGTGTTGATGCGTAGAGTGTTTCAAAACTTATTTGGTGAAGATCGGATGTAAATTGACGGATTTATCAGCTGCCATTTGCCGGAACTCGGGGCAACTCGCGGCATATGCAAGCTTCAAGATATCGCAAAGGAAGTTTGTATGACAGCAAATATCTCCGCTATTTTCTATCGCTTCGTCACAAATAATGTCTTTTTTGTTTGTGTTAATGCGTAGAGTGTTTTAAAACTTATTTGGTGAAGATCGGATGTAAATTGACGGATTTATCAGCTGCCATTTGCCGGAACTCTGGGCAACTCGCGTCATATGCAAGCTTCAAGATATCGCAAAGGAAGTTTGTATGACAGCAAATATATCCGCTATTTTCTATCGTTTCGTCACAAATAATGTCTTATATTTTTGTGTTGATGCGTAGAGTGTGTAAAAATTTATTTGGTGAAGATCGGATGTAAATTGACGGATTTATCAGCTGCCATTTGCCGGAACTCGCGGCATATGCAAGCTTCAAGATATCGCAAAGGAAGTTTGTATGACAGCAAATATCTCCGCTATTTTCTATCGCTTCGTCACAAATAATGTCTTATTTTGTTTTTGTTGATGCGTAGAGTGTTTTAAAACTTATTTGGTGAAGATCGGATGTAAATTGACGGATTTATCAGCTGCCATTTGCCGGAACTCGGGGCAACTCGTGGCATATGCAAGCTTCAAGATATCGCAAAGGAAGTTTGTATGACAGCAAATATCTCCGCTATTTTCTATCGTTTCGTCACAAATAATGTCTTATTTTGTTTGTGTTGATGCGTAGAGTGTTTTAAAAATTAGTTGGTGAAGATCGGATGTAAATTGACGGATTTATCAGCTGCCATTTGCCGGAACTCTGGGCAACTCGCGGCATATGCAAGCTTCAAGATATCGCAAAGGAAGTTTGTATGACAGCAAATATCTCCGCTATTTTCTCTCGCTTCGTCACAAATAATGTCTTTTTATACCCTGTACCCATTAAAAATGGGTGAAAAGGGTATCATAATATGGTGCAAATGTATGTAACAGGCAGAAGGAAGCATCTCCGACCCCATAAAGTATATATATTCTTGATCAGCATCAACAGCCGAGTCGATATAGCCATGTCCGTCTGTCCGTCCGTCCGTCCGTCCGTCCGTCCGTCCGTCCGTCCGTCCGTCTGTCCGTATCAACGCCTAGATCTCAGAAACTACAAGAGCTACAGACATGTGCCATATATCGTTGGATAGGTATTTACCATACGCAGTACAAGTTTGTTTTTTTATTTTGATATCACCCCCCGTTCCCCCGCAAACCTCAAAAAACGGCCACGCCCACAATTATTGTCCTAATGCTATGCAATTCGGCATATGCGTTGGTGCTTATATAAGCTACATAATTTTTAAATTTGAACCAAATCGGATAAGAAACACGGAAGTTATGCCACATGCAAAATATATGGCAAGGGAAGCAGAAGCGCAGCAAAACACGCATTGCGCGATGCCGACTACCACGTTGACAGCGAAATGTGTATGGCTTTATGACACACAAAACTTATTTTCATAACCAAAATCATACCAAATTTATATTGTTATGGTCCTCTTTTCTAATAGAATATTGTTTCATTTATTTATTGATACTAAATAAATAAATTGTAAGCATGTCTAAGGGTACAGGGTATTTTGCAATCGGGAAACTCGACTGCTGCTACCTTACTTGTTTTGTTTGTGTTGATGCGTAGAGTGTTTTAAAACCTATTTGGTGAAGATCGGATGTAAATTGACGGATTTATCAGCTGCCATTTGCTGGAACTCGCGGCATATGCAAGCTTCAAGATATCGCAAAGGAAGTTTGTATGACAGCAAATATCTCTGCTATTTTCTCTTGCTTCGTCACAAATAATGTCTTATTTTGTTTGTGTTGATGCGTAGAGTGTTTTAATTTGCCGGAACTCTGGACAACTCGTGGCATATGCAAGCTTCAAGATATCGCAAAGGAAGTTTGTATGACAGCAAATATCTCCGCTATTTTCTATCGCTTCGTCACAAATAATGTCTTATATTGTTTGTGTTGATGCGTAGAGTGTTTTAAAACTTATTTGGTGAAGATCGGATGTAAATTGACGGATTTATCAGCTGCCATTTGCCGGAACTCTGGGCAACTCGCGGCATATGCAAGCTTCAAGATATCGCAAAGGAAGTTTGTATGACAGCAAATATCTCCGCTATTTTCTATCGCTTCGTCACAAATAATGTCTTATTTTGTTTGTGTCGATGCGTAGAGTGTTTTAAAACTTAGTTGGTGAAGATCGGATGTAAATTGACGGATTTATCAGCTGCCATTTGCCGGAACTCTGGGCAACTCGCGGCATATGCAAGCTTCAAGATATCGCAAAGGAAGTTTGTATGACAGCAAATATCTCCGCTATTTTCTCTCGCTTCGTCACAAATAATGTCTTATTTTTTGTTTGTGTTGATGCGTAGAGTGTTTTAAAACTTATTTGGTGAAGAGCGGATGAAAATTGACGGATTTATCAGCTGCCATTTTCCGGAACTCTGGGCAACTCGTGGCATATGCAAGCTTCAAGATATCGCAAAGGAAGTTTGTATAACGGCAAATATCTCCGCTATTTTCTATCGCTTCGTCACAAATAATGTCTTATCCTGTTTGTGTTGATGCGTAGAGTGTTTTAAAAATTATTTGGTGAAGATCGGATGTAAATTGACGGATTTATCAGCTGCCATTTGCCGGAACTCTGGGCAACTCGCGGCATATGCAAGCTTCAAGATATCGCAAAGGAAGTTTGTATGACAGCAAATATCTCTGCTATTTTCTCTTGCTTCGTCACAAATAATGTCTTATTTTGTTTGTGTTGATGCGTAGAGTGTTTTAATTTGCCGGAACTCTGGACAACTCGTGGCATATGCAAGCTTCAAGATATCGCAAAGGAAGTTTGTATGACAGCAAATATCTCCGCTATTTTCTATCGCTTCGTCACAAATAATGTCTTATATTGTTTGTGTTGATGCGTAGAGTGTTTTAAAACTTATTTGGTGAAGATCGGATGTAAATTGACGGATTTATCAGCTGCCATTTGCCGGAACTCTGGGCAACTCGCGGCATATGCAAGCTTCAAGATATCGCAAAGGAAGTTTGTATGACAGCAAATATCTCCGCTATTTTCTATCGCTTCGTCACAAATAATGTCTTATTTTGTTTGTGTCGATGCGTAGAGTGTTTTAAAACTTAGTTGGTGAAGATCGGATGTAAATTGACGGATTTATCAGCTGCCATTTGCCGGAACTCTGGGCAACTCGCGGCATATGCAAGCTTCAAGATATCGCAAAGGAAGTTTGTATGACAGCAAATATCTCCGCTATTTTCTCTCGCTTCGTCACAAATAATGTCTTATTTTTTGTTTGTGTTGATGCGTAGAGTGTTTTAAAACTTATTTGGTGAAGAGCGGATGAAAATTGACGGATTTATCAGCTGCCATTTTCCGGAACTCTGGGCAACTCGTGGCATATGCAAGCTTCAAGATATCGCAAAGGAAGTTTGTATAACGGCAAATATCTCCGCTATTTTCTATCGCTTCGTCACAAATAATGTCTTATCCTGTTTGTGTTGATGCGTAGAGTGTTTTAAAAATTATTTGGTGAAGATCGGATGTAAATTGACGGATTTATCAGCTGCCATTTGCCGGAACTCTGGGCAACTCGCGGCATATGCAAGCTTCAAGATATCGCAAAGGAAGTTTGTATGACAGCAAATATCTCCGCTATTTTCTCTCGCTTCGTCACAAATAATGTCTTATTTTGTTTTTGTTGATGCGTAGAGTGTTTTAAAACTTATTTGGTGAAGATCGGATGTAAATTGACGGATTTATCAGCTGCCATTTGCCGGAACTCTGGGCAACTCGCGGCATATGCAAGCTTCAAGATATCGCAAAGGAAGTTTGTATAACGGCAAATATCTCCGCTATTTTTTATCACTTCGTCACAAATAATGTCTTATATTGTTTGTGTTGATGCGTAGAGTGTTTTAAAAATTATTTGGTGAAGATCGGATGTAAATTGACGGATTTATCAGCTGCCATTTGCCGGAACTCTGGGCAACTCGCGGCATATGCAAGCTTCAAGATATCGCAAAGGAAGTTTGTATAACGGCAAATATCTCCGCTATTTTCTATCGCTTCGTCACAAATAATGTCTTATATTGTTTGTGTTGATGCGTAGAGTGTTTTAAAACTTATTTGGTGAAGATCGGATGTAAATTGACGGATTTATCAGCTGCCATTTGCCGGAACTCGGGGCAACTCGCGGCATATGCAAGCTTCAAGATATCGCAAAGGAAGTTTGTATAACGGCAAATATCTCCGCTATTTTCTATCGCTTCGTCACAAATAATGTCTTATATTGTTTGTGTTGATGCGTAGAGTGTTTTAAAACTTATTTGGTGAAGATCGGATGTAAATTGACGGATTTATCAGCTTCCATTTGCCGGAACTCTGGGCAACTCGCGGCATATGCAAGCTTCAAGATATCGCAAAGGAAGTTTGTATGACAGCAAATATCTCCGCTATTTTCTCTCGCTTCGTCACAAATAATGTCTTTTTTGTTTGTGTTGATGCGTAGAGTGTTTTAAAACTTATTTGGTGAAGATCGGATGTAAATTGACGGATTTATCAGTTTCCATTTGCCGGAACTCGGGGCAACTCGCGGCATATGCAAGCTTCAAGATATCGCAAAGGAAGTTTGTATGACAGCAAATATCTCCGCTATTTTCTATCGTTTCGTCACAAATAATGTCTTATTTTGTTTGTGTTGATGCGTAGAGTGTTTTAAAACTTATTTGGTGAAGATCGGATGTAAATTGACGGATTTATCAGTTGCCATTTGCCGGAACTCTGGGCAACTCGCGGCATATGCAAGCTTCAAGATATCGCAAAGGAAGTTTGTATGACAGCAAATATCTCCGCTATTTTCTATCGTTTCGTCACAAATAATGTTTTATTTTGTTTGTGTTGATGCGTAGAGTGTTTTAAAACTTATTTGGTGAAGATCGGATGTAAATTGACGGATTTATCAGCTTCCATTTGCCGTAACTCTGGGCAACTCGCGGCATATGCAAGCTTCAAGATATCGCAAAGGAAGTTTGTATGACAGCAAATATCTCCGCTATTTTCTATTGCTTCGTCACAAATAAAGTCTTATATTGTTTGTGTTGATGCGTAGAGTGTTTCAAAATTTATTTGGTGAAGATCGGATGTAAATTGACGGATTTATCAGCTGCCATTTGCCGGAACTCTGGGCAACTCGCGGCATATGCAAGCTTCAAGATATCGCAAAGGAAGTTTGTAGGACAGCAAATATCTCCGCTATTTTCACTCGCTTCGTCACAAATAATGTCTTATTTTGTTTGTGTTGATGCGTAAAGTGTTTTAAAACTTATTTGGTGAAGATCGGATGTAAATTGACGGATTTATCAGCTGCCATTTGCCGGAACTCTGGGCAACTCGCGGCATATGCAAGCTTCAAGATATCGCAAAGGAAGTTTGTATGACAGCAAATATCTCCGCTATTTTCTATCGCTTCGTCACAAATAATGTCTTATATTGTTTGTGTTGATGCGTAGAGTGTTTTAAAACTTGTTTGGTGAAGATCGGATGTAAATTGACGGATTTATCAGCTGCCATTTGCCGGAACTCGGGGCAACTCGCGGCATATGCAAGCTTCAAGATATCGCAAAGGAAGTTTGTATGACAGCAAATATCTCCGCTATTTTCTATTGTTTCGTCACAAATAATGTTTTATTTTGTTTGTGTTGATGCGTAGAGTGTTTTAAAAGTTATTTGGTGAAGATCGGATGTAAATTGACGGATTTATCAGCTGCTATTTGCCGGAACTCGGGGCAACTCGCGGCATATGCAAGCTTCAAGATATCGCAAAGGAAGTTTGTATGACAGCAAATATCTCCGCTATTTTCTATCGCTTCGTCACAAATAATGTCTTTTTTTTGTTTGTGTTGATGCGTAGAGTGTTTTAAAATTTATTTGGTGAAGATCGGATGTAAATTGACGGATTTATCAGCTGCCATTTGCCGGAACTCTGGGCAACTCGCGGCATATGCAAGCTTCAAGATATCGCAAAGGAAGTTTGTATGACAGCAAATATCTCCGCTATTTTCACTCGCTTCGTCACAAATAATGTCTTATTTTGTTTGTGTTGTTGCGTAGAGTGTTTTAAAACTTATTTGGTGAAGATCGGATGTAAATTGACGGATTTATCAGCTGCCATTTGCCGGAACTCTGGGCAACTCGCGGCATATGCAAGCTTCAAGATATCGCAAAGGAAGTTTGTATGACAGCAAATATCTCCGCTATTTTCTATCGCTTCGTCACAAATAATGTCTTATATTGTTTGTGTTGATGCGTAGAGTGTTTTAAAACTTGTTTGGTGAAGATCGGATGTAAATTGACGGATTTATCAGCTGCCATTTGCCGGAACTCTGGGCAACTCGTGGCATATGCAAGCTTCAAGATATCGCAAAGGAAGTTTGTATGACAGCAAATATCTCCGCTATTTTCTATTGTTTCGTCACAAATAATGTTTTATTTTGTTTGTGTTGATGCGTAGAGTGTTTTAAAAGTTATTTGGTGAAGATCGGATGTAAATTGACGGATTTATCAGCTGCTATTTGCCGGAACTCGTGGCAACTCGCGGCATATGCAAGCTTCAAGATATCGCAAAGGAAGTTTGTATGACAGCAAATATCTCCGCTATTTTCTATCGCTTCGTCACAAATAATGTCTTTTTTTGTTTGTGTTGATGCGTAGAGTGTTTTAAAACTTATTTGGTGAAGATCGGATGTAAATTGACGGATTTATCAGCTTCCATTTGCCGGAACTCTGGGCAACTCGCGGCATATGCAAGCTTCAAGATATCGCAAAGGAATTTTGTATGACAGCAAATATCTCCGCTATTTTCTATCGCTTCGTCACAAATAATGTCTTATATTGTTTGTGTTGATGCGTAGAGTGTTTTAAAACTTATTTGGTGAAGATCGGATGTAAATTGACGGATTTATCAGCTGCCATTTGCCGGAACTCTGGGCAACTCGCGGCATATGCAAGCTTCAAGATATCGCAAAGGAAGTTTGTATGACAGCAAATATCTCCGCTATTTTCTATCGCTTCGTCACAAATAATGTCTTATATTGTTTGTGTTGATGCGTAGAGTGTTTCAAAACTTATTTGGTGAAGATCGGATGTAAATTGACGGATTTATCAGCTGCCATTTGCCGGAACTCGGGGCAACTCGCGGCATATGCAAGCTTCAAGATATCGCAAAGGAAGTTTGTATGACAGCAAATATCTCCGCTATTTTCTATCGCTTCGTCACAAATAATGTCTTTTTTTGTTTGTGTTAATGCGTAGAGTGTTTTAAAACTTATTTGGTGAAGATCGGATGTAAATTGACGGATTTATCAGCTGCTATTTGCCGGAACTCGGGGCAACTCGTGGCATATGCAAGCTTCAAGATATCGCAAAGGAAGTTTGTATGACAGCAAATATCTCCGCTATTTTCTATTGTTTCGTCACAAATAATGTTTTATTTTGTTTGTGTTGATGCGTAGAGTGTTTTAAAACTTATTTGGTGAAGATCGGATGTAAATTGACGGATTTATCAGTTGCCATTTGCCGGAACTCTGGGCAACTCGCGGCATATGCAAGCTTCAAGATATCGCAAAGGAAGTTTGTATGACAGCAAATATCTCCGCTATTTTCTATCGCTTCGTCACAAATAATGTCTTATATTGTTTGTGTTGATGCGTAGAGTATTTTAAAACTTATTTGGTGAAGATCGGATGTAAATTGACGGATTTATCAGCTGCCATTTGCCGGAACTCGGGGCAACTCGCGGCATATGCAAGCTTCAAGATATCGCAAAGGAAGTTTGTATGACAGCAAATATCTCCGCTATTTTCTATCGTTTCGTCACAAATAATGTTTCATTTTGTTTGTGTTGATGCGTAGAGTGTTTTAAAACTTATTTGGTGAAGATCGGATGTAAATTGACGGATTTATCAGCTTCCATTTGCCGTAACTCTGGGCAACTCGCGGCATATGCAAGCTTCAAGATATCGCAAAGGAAGTTTGTATGACAGCAAATATCTCCGCTATTTTCTATTGCTTCGTCACAAATAATGTCTTATATTGTTTGTGTTGATGCGTAGAGTGTTTTAAAACTTGTTTGGTGAAGATCGGATGTAAATTGACGGATTTATCAGCTGCCATTTGCCGGAACTCGGGGCAACTCGCGGCATATGCAAGCTTCAAGATATCGCAAAGGAAGTTTGTATGACAGCAAATATCTCCGCTATTTTCTATTGTTTCGTCACAAATAATGTTTTATTTTGTTTGTGTTGATGCGTAGAGTGTTTTAAAAGTTATTTGGTGAAGATCGGATGTAAATTGACGGATTTATCAGCTGCTATTTGCCGGAACTCGGGGCAACTCGCGGCATATGCAAGCTTCAAGATATCGCAAAGGAAGTTTGTATGACAGCAAATATCTCCGCTATTTTCTATCGCTTCGTCACAAATAATGTCTTTTTTTGTTTGTGTTGATGCGTAGAGTGTTTTAAAATTTATTTGGTGAAGATCGGATGTAAATTGACGGATTTATCAGCTGCCATTTGCCGGAACTCTGGGCAACTCGCGGCATATGCAAGCTTCAAGATATCGCAAAGGAAGTTTGTATGACAGCAAATATCTCCGCTATTTTCACTCGCTTCGTCACAAATAATGTCTTATTTTGTTTGTGTTGTTGCGTAGAGTGTTTTAAAACTTATTTGGTGAAGATCGGATGTAAATTGACGGATTTATCAGCTGCCATTTGCCGGAACTCTGGGCAACTCGCGGCATATGCAAGCTTCAAGATATCGCAAAGGAAGTTTGTATGACAGCAAATATCTCCGCTATTTTCTATCGCTTCGTCACAAATAATGTCTTATATTGTTTGTGTTGATGCGTAGAGTGTTTTAAAACTTGTTTGGTGAAGATCGGATGTAAATTGACGGATTTATCAGCTGCCATTTGCCGGAACTCTGGGCAACTCGTGGCATATGCAAGCTTCAAGATATCGCAAAGGAAGTTTGTATGACAGCAAATATCTCCGCTATTTTCTATTGTTTCGTCACAAATAATGTTTTATTTTGTTTGTGTTGATGCGTAGAGTGTTTTAAAAGTTATTTGGTGAAGATCGGATGTAAATTGACGGATTTATCAGCTGCTATTTGCCGGAACTCGTGGCAACTCGCGGCATATGCAAGCTTCAAGATATCGCAAAGGAAGTTTGTATGACAGCAAATATCTCCGCTATTTTCTATCGCTTCGTCACAAATAATGTCTTTTTTTGTTTGTGTTGATGCGTAGAGTGTTTTAAAACTTATTTGGTGAAGATCGGATGTAAATTGACGGATTTATCAGCTTCCATTTGCCGGAACTCTGGGCAACTCGCGGCATATGCAAGCTTCAAGATATCGCAAAGGAATTTTGTATGACAGCAAATATCTCCGCTATTTTCTATCGCTTCGTCACAAATAATGTCTTATATTGTTTGTGTTGATGCGTAGAGTGTTTTAAAACTTATTTGGTGAAGATCGGATGTAAATTGACGGATTTATCAGCTGCCATTTGCCGGAACTCTGGGCAACTCGCGGCATATGCAAGCTTCAAGATATCGCAAAGGAAGTTTGTATGACAGCAAATATCTCCGCTATTTTCTATCGCTTCGTCACAAATAATGTCTTATATTGTTTGTGTTGATGCGTAGAGTGTTTCAAAACTTATTTGGTGAAGATCGGATGTAAATTGACGGATTTATCAGCTGCCATTTGCCGGAACTCGGGGCAACTCGCGGCATATGCAAGCTTCAAGATATCGCAAAGGAAGTTTGTATGACAGCAAATATCTCCGCTATTTTCTATCGCTTCGTCACAAATAATGTCTTTTTTTGTTTGTGTTAATGCGTAGAGTGTTTTAAAACTTATTTGGTGAAGATCGGATGTAAATTGACGGATTTATCAGCTGCTATTTGCCGGAACTCGGGGCAACTCGTGGCATATGCAAGCTTCAAGATATCGCAAAGGAAGTTTGTATGACAGCAAATATCTCCGCTATTTTCTATTGTTTCGTCACAAATAATGTTTTATTTTGTTTGTGTTGATGCGTAGAGTGTTTTAAAACTTATTTGGTGAAGATCGGATGTAAATTGACGGATTTATCAGTTGCCATTTGCCGGAACTCTGGGCAACTCGCGGCATATGCAAGCTTCAAGATATCGCAAAGGAAGTTTGTATGACAGCAAATATCTCCGCTATTTTCTATCGCTTCGTCACAAATAATGTCTTATATTGTTTGTGTTGATGCGTAGAGTATTTTAAAACTTATTTGGTGAAGATCGGATGTAAATTGACGGATTTATCAGCTGCCATTTGCCGGAACTCGGGGCAACTCGCGGCATATGCAAGCTTCAAGATATCGCAAAGGAAGTTTGTATGACAGCAAATATCTCCGCTATTTTCTATCGTTTCGTCACAAATAATGTTTTATTTTGTTTGTGTTGATGCGTAGAGTGTTTTAAAACTTATTTGGTGAAGATCGGATGTAAATTGACGGATTTATCAGCTTCCATTTGCCGTAACTCTGGGCAACTCGCGGCATATGCAAGCTTCAAGATATCGCAAAGGAAGTTTGTATGACAGCAAATATCTCCGCTATTTTCTATTGCTTCGTCACAAATAATGTCTTATATTGTTTGTGTTGATGCGTAGAGTGTTTCAAAATTTATTTGGTGAAGATCGGATGTAAATTGACGGATTTATCAGCTGCCATTTGCCGGAACTCTGGGCAACTCGCGGCATATGCAAGCTTCAAGATATCGCAAAGGAAGTTTGTATGACAGCAAATATCTCCGCTATTTTCTATTGTTTCGTCACAAATAATGTTTTATTTTGTTTGTGTTGATGCGTAGAGTGTTTTAAAAGTTATTTGGTGAAGATCGGATGTAAATTGACGGATTTATCAGCTGCTATTTGCCGGAACTCGTGGCAACTCGCGGCATATGCAAGCTTCAAGATATCGCAAAGGAAGTTTGTATGACAGCAAATATCTCCGCTATTTTCTATCGCTTCGTCACAAATAATGTCTTTTTTTGTTTGTGTTGATGCGTAGAGTGTTTTAAAACTTATTTGGTGAAGATCGGATGTAAATTGACGGATTTATCAGCTTCCATTTGCCGGAACTCTGGGCAACTCGCGGCATATGCAAGCTTCAAGATATCGCAAAGGAATTTTGTATGACAGCAAATATCTCCGCTATTTTCTATCGCTTCGTCACAAATAATGTCTTATATTGTTTGTGTTGATGCGTAGAGTGTTTTAAAACTTATTTGGTGAAGATCGGATGTAAATTGACGGATTTATCAGCTGCCATTTGCCGGAACTCTGGGCAACTCGCGGCATATGCAAGCTTCAAGATATCGCAAAGGAAGTTTGTATGACAGCAAATATCTCCGCTATTTTCTATCGCTTCGTCACAAATAATGTCTTATATTGTTTGTGTTGATGCGTAGAGTGTTTTAAAACTTGTTTGGTGAAGATCGGATGTAAATTGACGGATTTATCAGCTGCCATTTGCCGGAACTCTGGGCAACTCGTGGCATATGCAAGCTTCAAGATATCGCAAAAGAAGTTTGTATGACAGCAAATATCTCCGCTATTTTCTATCGCTTCGTCACAAATAATGTCTTATATTGTTTGTGTTGATGCGTAGAGTGTTTTAAAACTTATTTGGTGAAGATCGGATGTAAATTGACGGATTTATCAGCTGCTATTTGCCGGAACTCGGGGCAACTCGCGGCATATGCAAGCTTCAAGATATCGCAAAGGAAGTTTGTATGACAGCAAATATCTCCGCTATTTTCTATTGTTTCGTCACAAATAATGTTTTATTTTGTTTGTGTTGATGCGTAGAGTGTTTTAAAACTTATTTGGTGAAGATCGGATGTAAATTGACGGATTTATCAGTTGCCATTTGCCGGAACTCTGGGCAACTCGCGGCATATGCAAGCTTCAAGATATCGCAAAGGAAGTTTGTATGACAGCAAATATCTCCGCTATTTTCTATCGCTTCGTCACAAATAATGTCTTATATTGTTTGTGTTGATGCGTAGAGTATTTTAAAACTTATTTGGTGAAGATCGGATGTAAATTGACGGATTTATCAGCTGCCATTTGCCGGAACTCGGGGCAACTCGCGGCATATGCAAGCTTCAAGATATCGCAAAGGAAGTTTGTATGACAGCAAATATCTCCGCTATTTTCTATCGTTTCGTCACAAATAATGTTTTATTTTGTTTGTGTTGATGCGTAGAGTGTTTTAAAACTTATTTGGTGAAGATCGGATGTAAATTGACGGATTTATCAGCTTCCATTTGCCGTAACTCTGGGCAACTCGCGGCATATGCAAGCTTCAAGATATCGCAAAGGAAGTTTGTATGACAGCAAATATCTCCGCTATTTTCTATTGCTTCGTCACAAATAATGTCTTATATTGTTTGTGTTGATGCGTAGAGTGTTTCAAAATTTATTTGGTGAAGATCGGATGTAAATTGACGGATTTATCAGCTGCCATTTGCCGGAACTCTGGGCAACTCGCGGCATATGCAAGCTTCAAGATATCGCAAAGGAAGTTTGTAGGACAGCAAATATCTCCGCTATTTTCACTCGCTTCGTCACAAATAATGTCTTATTTTGTTTGTGTTGATGCGTAGAGTGTTTTAAAACTTATTTGGTGAAGATCGGATGTAAATTGACGGATTTATCAGCTGCCATTTGCCGGAACTCTGGGCAACTCGCGGCATATGCAAGCTTCAAGATATCGCAAAGGAAGTTTGTATGACAGCAAATATCTCCGCTATTTTCTATCGCTTCGTCACAAATAATGTCTTATATTGTTTGTGTTGATGCGTAGAGTGTTTTAAAACTTGTTTGGTGAAGATCGGATGTAAATTGACGGATTTATCAGCTGCCATTTGCCGGAACTCGGGGCAACTCGCGGCATATGCAAGCTTCAAGATATCGCAAAGGAAGTTTGTATGACAGCAAATATCTCCGCTATTTTCTATTGTTTCGTCACAAATAATGTTTTATTTTGTTTGTGTTGATGCGTAGAGTGTTTTAAAAGTTATTTGGTGAAGATCGGATGTAAATTGACGGATTTATCAGCTGCTATTTGCCGGAACTCGGGGCAACTCGCGGCATATGCAAGCTTCAAGATATCGCAAAGGAAGTTTGTATGACAGCAAATATCTCCGCTATTTTCTATCGCTTCGTCACAAATAATGTCCTTTTTTGTTTGTGTTGATGCGTAGAGTGTTTTAAAACTTATTTGGTGAAGATCGGATGTAAATTGACGGATTTATCAGCTGCCATTTGCCGGAACTCTGGGCAACTCGCGGCATATGCAAGCTTCAAGATATCGCAAAGGAAGTTTGTATGACAGCAAATATCTCCGCTATTTTCACTCGCTTCGTCACAAATAATGTCTTATTTTGTTTGTGTTGATGCGTAGAGTGTTTTAAAACTTATTTGGTGAAGATCGGATGTAAATTGACGGATTTATCAGCTGCCATTTGCCGGAACTCTGGGCAACTCGCGGCATATGCAAGCTTCAAGATATCGCAAAGGAAGTTTGTATGACAGCAAATATCTCCGCTATTTTCTATCGCTTCGTCACAAATAATGTCTTATATTGTTTGTGTTGATGCGTAGAGTGTTTTAAAACTTGTTTGGTGAAGATCGGATGTAAATTGACGGATTTATCAGCTGCCATTTGCCGGAACTCTGGGCAACTCGTGGCATATGCAAGCTTCAAGATATCGCAAAGGAAGTTTGTATGACAGCAAATATCTCCGCTATTTTCTATTGTTTCGTCACAAATAATGTTTTATTTTGTTTGTGTTGATGCGTAGAGTGTTTTAAAAGTTATTTGGTGAAGATCGGATGTAAATTGACGGATTTATCAGCTGCTATTTGCCGGAACTCGGGGCAACTCGCGGCATATGCAAGCTTCAAGATATCGCAAAGGAAGTTTGTATGACAGCAAATATCTCCGCTATTTTCTATCGCTTCGTCACAAATAATGTCTTTTTTTGTTTGTGTTGATGCGTAGAGTGTTTTAAAACTTATTTGGTGAAGATCGGATGTAAATTGACGGATTTATCAGCTGCCATTTGCCGGAACTCTGGGCAACTCGCGGCATATGCAAGCTTCAAGATATCGCAAAGGAATTTTGTATGACAGCAAATATCTCCGCTATTTTCTATCGCTTCGTCACAAATAATGTCTTATATTGTTTGTGTTGATGCGTAGAGTGTTTTAAAACTTATTTGGTGAAGATCGGATGTAAATTGACGGATTTATCAGCTGCCATTTGCCGGAACTCTGGGCAACTCGCGGCATATGCAAGCTTCAAGATATCGCAAAGGAAGTTTGTATGACAGCAAATATCTCCGCTATTTTCACTCGCTTCGTCACAAATAATGTCTTATTTTGTTTGTGTTGATGCGTAGAGTGTTTTAAAACTTATTTGGTGAAGATCGGATGTAAATTGACGGATTTATCAGCTGCCATTTGCCGGAACTCTGGGCAACTCGCGGCATATGCAAGCTTCAAGATATCGCAAAGGAAGTTTGTATGACAGCAAATATCTCCGCTATTTTCTATCGCTTCGTCACAAATAATGTCTTATATTGTTTGTGTTGATGCGTAGAGTGTTTTAAAACTTATTTGGTGAAGATCGGATGTAAATTGACGGATTTATCAGCTGCTATTTGCCGGAACTCGGGGCAACTCGCGGCATATGCAAGCTCCAAGATATCGCAAAGGAAGTTTGTATGACAGCAAATATCTCCGCTATTTTCTATTGTTTCGTCACAAATAATGTTTTATTTTGTTTGTGTTGATGCGTAGAGTGTTTTAAAACTTATTTGGTGAAGATCGGATGTAAATTGACGGATTTATCAGCTTCCATTTGCCGGAACTCTGGGCAACTCGTGGCATATGCAAGCTTCAAGATATCGCAAAGGAAGTTTGTATGACAGCAAATATCTCCGCTATTTTCTATCGCTTCGTCACAAATAATGTCTTTTTTGTTTGTGTTGATGCGTAGAGTGTTTTAAAACTTATTTGGTGAAGATCGGATGTAAATTGACGGATTTATCAGCTGCCATTTGCCGGAACTCTGGGCAACTCGTAGCATATGCAAGCTTCAAGATATCGCAAAGGAATTTTGTATGACACCAAATATCTCCGCTATTTTCTATCGCTTCGTCACAAATAATGTCTTTTTTTGTTTGTGTTGATGCGTAGAGTGTTTTAAAACTTATTTGGTGAAGATCGGATGTAAATTGACGGATTTATCAGCTGCCATTTGCCGGAACTCTGGGCAACTCGCGTCATATGCAAGCTTCAAGATATCGCAAAGGAAGTTTGTATGACAGCAAATATCTCCGCTATTTTCTATCGCTTCGTCACAAATAATGTCTTTTTTGTTTGTGTTGATGCGTAGAGTGTTTTAAAACTTATTTGGTGAAGATCGGATGTAAATTGACGGATTTATCAGCTGCTATTTGCCGGAACTCGGGGCAACTCGCGGCATATGCAAGCTTCAAGATATCGCAAAGGAAGTTTGTATGACAGCAAATATCTCCGCTATTTTCTATCGCTTCGTCACAAATAATGTCTTTTTTTGTTTGTGTTGATGCGTAGAGTGTTTTAAAACTTATTTGGTGAAGATCGGATGTAAATTGACGGATTTATCAGCTGCCATTTGCCGGAACTCTGGGCAACTCGCGGCATATGCAAGCTTCAAGATATCGCAAAGGAATTTTGTATGACAGCAAATATCTCCGCTATTTTCTATCGCTTCGTCACAAATAATGTCTTATATTGTTTGTGTTGATGCGTAGAGTGTTTTAAAACTTATTTGGTGAAGATCGGATGTAAATTGACGGATTTATCAGCTGCCATTTGCCGGAACTCTGGGCAACTCGCGGCATATGCAAGCTTCAAGATATCGCAAAGGAAGTTTGTATGACAGCAAATATCTCCGCTATTTTCACTCGCTTCGTCACAAATAATGTCTTATTTTGTTTGTGTTGATGCGTAGAGTGTTTTAAAACTTATTTGGTGAAGATCGGATGTAAATTGACGGATTTATCAGCTGCCATTTGCCGGAACTCTGGGCAACTCGCGGCATATGCAAACTTCAAGATATCGCAAACGAAGTTTGGATGACAGCAAATATCTCCGCTATTTTCTCTCGCTTCGTCACAAATAATGTCTTATTTTGTTTGTGTTGATGCGTAGAGTGTTTTAAAACTTATTTGGTGAAGATCGGATGTAAATTGACGGATTTATCAGCTGCCATTTGCCGGAACTCTGGGCAACTCGCGGCATATGCAAGCTTCAAGATATCGCAAAGGAAGTTTGTATGACAGCAAATATCTCCGCTATTTTCTATCGCTTCGTCACAAATAATGTCTTATATTGTTTGTGTTGATGCGTAGAGTGTTTTAAAACTTGTTTGGTGAAGATCGGATGTAAATTGACGGATTTATCAGCTGCCATTTGCCGGAACTCTGGGCAACTCTTGGCATATGCAAGCTTCAAGATATCGCAAAAGAAGTTTGTATGACAGCAAATATGTCCGCTATTTTCTATCGCTTCGTCACAAATAATGTCTTATATTGTTTGTGTTGATGCGTAGAGTGTTTTAAAACTTATTTGGTGAAGATCGGATGTAAATTGACGGATTTATCAGCTGCTATTTGCCGGAACTCGGGGCAACTCGCGGCATATGCAAGCTTCAAGATATCGCAAAGGAAGTTTGTATGACAGCAAATATCTCCGCTATTTTCTATTGTTTCGTCACAAATAATGTTTTATTTTGTTTGTGTTGATGCGTAGAGTGTTTTAAAACTTATTTGGTGAAGATCGGATGTAAATTGACGGATTTATCAGCTTCCATTTGCCGGAACTCTGGACAACTCGTAGCATATGCAAGCTTCAAGATATCGCAAAGGAAGTTTGTATGACAGCAAATATCTCCGCTATTTTCTATCGCTTCGTCACAAATAATGTCTTTTTTTGTTTGTGTTGATGCGTAGAGTGTTTTAAAACTTATTTGGTGAAGATCGGATGTAAATTGACGGATTTATCAGCTGCCATTTGCCGGAACTCTGGGCAACTCGCGGCATATGCAAGCTTCAAGATATCGCAAAGGAATTTTGTATGACACCAAATATCTCCGCTATTTTCTATCGCTTCGTCACAAATAATGTCTTTTTTTGTTTGTGTTGATGCGTAGAGTGTTTTAAAACTTATTTGGTGAAGATCGGATGTAAATTGACGGATTTATCAGCTGCCATTTGCCGGAACTCTTGGCAACTCGCGTCATATGCAAGCTTCAAGATATCGCAAAGGAAGTTTGTATGACAGCAAATATCTCCGCTATTTTCTATCGCTTCGTCACAAATAATGTCTTTTTTGTTTGTGTTGATGCGTAGAGTGTTTTAAAACTTATTTGGTGAAGATCGGATGTAAATTGACGGATTTATCAGCCTCCATTTGCCGGAACTCTGGACAACTCGTAGCATATGCAAGCTTCAAGATATCGCAAAGGAAGTTTGTATGACAGCAAAAATCTCCGCTATTTTCTTTCGCTTCGTCACAAATAATGTCTTATATTGTTTGTGTTGATGCGTAGAGTGTTTTAAAACTTATTTGGTGAAGATCGGATGTAAATTGACGGATTTATCAGCTGCCATTTGCCGGAACTCTGGGCAACTCGCGGCATATGCAAGCTTCAAGATATCGCAAAGGAAGTTTGTATGACAGCAAATATCTCCGCTATTTTCACTCGCTTCGTCACAAATAATGTCTTATTTTGTTTGTGTTGATGCGTAGAGTGTTTTAAAACTTATTTGGTGAAGATCGGATGTAAATTGACGGATTTATCAGCTGCCATTTGCCGGAACTCTGGGCAACTCGCGGCATATGCAAGCTTCAAGATATCGCAAAGGAAGTTTGTATGACAGCAAATATCTCCGCTATTTTCACTCGCTTCGTCACAAATAATGTCTTATTTTGTTTGTGTTGATGCGTAGAGTGTTTTAAAACTTATTTGGTGAAGATCGGATGTAAATTGACGGATTTATCAGCTGCCATTTGCCGGAACTCTGGGCAACTCGCGGCATATGCAAGCTTCAAGATATCGCAAAGGAAGTTTGTATGACAGCAAATATCTCCGCTATTTTCTATCGCTTCGTCACAAATAATGTCTTATATTGTTTGTGTTGATGCGTAGAGTGTTTTAAAACTTGTTTGGTGAAGATCGGATGTAAATTGACGGATTTATCAGCTGCCATTTGCCGGAACTCTGGGCAACTCTTGGCATATGCAAGCTTCAAGATATCGCAAAAGAAGTTTGTATGACAGCAAATATGTCCGCTATTTTCTATCGCTTCGTCACAAATAATGTCTTATATTGTTTGTGTTGATGCGTAGAGTGTTTTAAAACTTATTTGGTGAAGATCGGATGTAAATTGACGGATTTATCAGCTGCTATTTGCCGGAACTCGGGGCAACTCGCGGCATATGCAAGCTTCAAGATATCGCAAAGGAAGTTTGTATGACAGCAAATATCTCCGCTATTTTCTATTGTTTCGTCACAAATAATGTTTTATTTTGTTTGTGTTGATGCGTAGAGTGTTTTAAAACTTATTTGGTGAAGATCGGATGTAAATTGACGGATTTATCAGCTTCCATTTGCCGGAACTCTGGGCAACTCGTGGCATATGCAAGCTTCAAGATATCGCAAAGGAAGTTTGTATGACAGCAAATATCTCCGCTATTTTCTATCGCTTCGTCACAAATAATGTCTTTTTTTGTTTGTGTTGATGCGTAGAGTGTTTTAAAACTTATTTGGTGAAGATCGGATGTAAATTGACGGATTTATCAGCTGCCATTTGCCGGAACTCTGGGCAACTCGCGGCATATGCAAGCTTCAAGATATCGCAAAGGAATTTTGTATGACACCAAATATCTCCGCTATTTTCTATCGCTTCGTCACAAATAATGTCTTTTTTTGTTTGTGTTGATGCGTAGAGTGTTTTAAAACTTATTTGGTGAAGATCGGATGTAAATTGACGGATTTATCAGCTGCCATTTGCCGGAACTCTGGGCAACTCGCGTCATATGCAAGCTTCAAGATATCGCAAAGGAAGTTTGTATGACAGCAAATATCTCCGCTATTTTCTATCGCTTCGTCACAAATAATGTCTTTTTTTGTTTGTGTTGATGCGTAGAGTGTTTTAAAACTTATTTGGTGAAGATCGGATGTAAATTGACGGATTTATCAGCCTCCATTTGCCGGAACTCTGGACAACTCGTAGCATATGCAAGCTTCAAGATATCGCAAAGGAAGTTTGTATGACAGCAAAAATCTCCGCTATTTTCTTTCGCTTCGTCACAAATAATGTCTTTTTTTGTTTGTGTTGATGCGTAGAGTGTTTTAAAATTTATTTGGTGAAGATCGGATGTAAATTGACGGATTTATCAGCTTCCATTTGCCGGAACTCTGGGCAACTCGTGGCATATGCAAGCTTCAAGATATCGCAAAGGAATTTTGTATGACAGCAAATATCTCCGCTATTTTCTATCGCTTCGTCACAAATAATGTCTTTTTTTGTTTGTGTTGATGCGTAGAGTGTTTTAAAACTTATTTGGTGAAGATCGGATGTAAATTGACGGATTTATCAGCTGCCATTTGCCGGAACTCTGGGCAACTCGCGGCATATGCAAGCTTCAAGATATCGCAAAGGAAGTTTGTATGACAGCAAATATCTCCGCTATTTTCTATTGTTTCGTCACAAATAATGTTTTATTTTGTTTGTGTTGATGCGTAGAGTGTTTTAAAACTTATTTGGTGAAGATCGGATGTAAATTGACGGATTTATCAGCTTCCATTTGCCGGAACTCTGGGCAACTCGTGGCATATGCAAGCTTCAAGATATCGCAAAGGAAGTTTGTATGACAGCAAATATCTCCGCTATTTTCTATCGCTTCGTCACAAATAATGTCTTATTTTGTTTGTGTTGATGCGTAGAGTGTTTTAAAACTTATTTGGTGAAGATCGGATGTAAATTGACGGATTTATCAGCTGCCATTTGCCGGAACTCTGGGCAACTCGCGTCATATGCAAGCTTCAAGATATCGCAAAGGAAGTTTGTATGACAGCAAATATCTCCGCTATTTTCTATCGCTTCGTCACAAATAATGTCTTTTTTTGTTTGTGTTGATGCGTAGAGTGTTTTAAAACTTATTTGGTGAAGATCGGATGTAAATTGACGGATTTATCAGCCTCCATTTGCCGGAACTCTGGACAACTCGTAGCATATGCAAGCTTCAAGATATCGCAAAGGAAGTTTGTATGACAGCAAAAATCTCCGCTATTTTCTTTCGCTTCGTCACAAATAATGTCTTTTTTTGTTTGTGTTGATGCGTAGAGTGTTTTAAAATTTATTTGGTGAAGATCGGATGTAAATTGACGGATTTATCAGCTTCCATTTGCCGGAACTCTGGGCAACTCGTGGCATATGCAAGCTTCAAGATATCGCAAAGGAAGTTTGTATGACAGCAAATATCTCCGCTATTTTCTATCGCTTCGTCACAAATAATGTCTTTTTTGTTTGTGTTGATGCGTAGAGTGTTTTAAAACTTATTTGGTGAAGATCGGATGTAAATTGACGGATTTATCAGCTGCCATTTGCCGGAACTCTGGGCAACTCGCGGCATATGCAAGCTTCAAGATATCGCAAAGGAAGTTTGTATGACAGCAAATATCTCCGCTATTTTCTATTGTTTCGTCACAAATAATGTTTTATTTTGTTTGTGTTGATGCGTAGAGTGTTTTAAAACTTATTTGGTGAAGATCGGATGTAAATTGACGGATTTATCAGCTTCCATTTGCCGGAACTCTGGGCAACTCGTGGCATATGCAAGCTTCAAGATATCGCAAAGGAAGTTTGTATGACAGCAAATATCTCCGCTATTTTCTATCGCTTCGTCACAAATAATGTCTTATTTTGTTTGTGTTGATGCGTAGAGTGTTTTAAAACTTATTTGGTGAAGATCGGATGTAAATTGACGGATTTATCAGCCTCCATTTGCCGGAACTCTGGACAACTCGTAGCATATGCAAGCTTCAAGATATCGCAAAGGAAGTTTGTATGACAGCAAAAATCTCCGCTATTTTCTTTCGCTTCGTCACAAATAATGTCTTATTTTGTTTGTGTTGATGCGTAGAGTGTTTTAAAACTTATTTGGTGAAGATCGGATGTAAATTGACGGATTTATCAGCCTCCATTTGCCGGAACTCTGGGCAACTCGCGGCATATGCAAGCTTCAAGATATCGCAAAGGAAGTTTGTATGACAGCAAATATCTCCGCTATTTTCTATTGTTTCGTCACAAATAATGTTTTATTTTGTTTGTGTTGATGCGTAGAGTGTTTTAAAACTTATTTGGTGAAGATCGGATGTAAATTGACGGATTTATCAGCTTCCATTTGCCGGAACTCTGGGCAACTCGTGGCATATGCAAGCTTCAAGATATCGCAAAGGAAGTTTGTATGACAGCAAATATCTCCGCTATTTTCTATCGCTTCGTCACAAATAATGTCTTATATTGTTTGTGTTGATGCGTAGAGTGTTTTAAAACTTATTTGGTGAAGATCGGATGTAAATTGACGGATTTATCAGCTGCCATTTGCCGGAACTCTGGGCAACTCGCGGCATATGCAAGCTTCAAGATATCGCAAAGGAAGTTTGTATGACAGCAAATATCTCCGCTATTTTCTATCGCTTCGTCACAAATAATGTCTTATATTGTTTGTGTTGATGCGTGGAGTGTTTCAAAACTTATTTGGTGAAGATCGGATGTAAATTGACGGATTTATCAGCTGCCATTTGCCGGAACTCTGGGCAACTCGCGGCATATGCAAGCTTCAAGATATCGCAAAGGAAGTTTGTATGACAGCAAATATCTCCGCTATTTTCTATCGCTTCGTCACAAATAATGTCTTTTTTGTTTGTGTTGATGCGTAGAGTGTTTTAAAACTTATTTGGTGAAGATCGGATGTAAATTGACGGATTTATCAGCTGCCGTTTGCCGGAACTCTGGGCAACTCGCGGCATATGCAAGCTTCAAGATATCGCAAAGGAAGTTTGTATGACAGCAAATATCTCCGCTATTTTCTATCGCTTCGTCACAAATAATGTCTTATTTTGTTTGTGTTGATGCGTAGAGTGTTTTAAAACTTATTTGGTGAAGATCGGATGTAAATTGACGGATTTATCAGCCTCCATTTGCCGGAACTCTGGGCAACTCGCGGCATATGCAAGCTTCAAGATATCGCAAAGGAAGTTTGTATGACAGCAAATATCTCCGCTATTTTCTATCGCTTCGTCACAAATAATGTCTTATATTGTTTGTGTTGATGCGTAGAGTGTTTTAAAACTTATTTGGTGAAGATCGGATGTAAATTGACGGATTTATCAGCTGCCATTTGCCGGAACTCTGGGCAACTCGCGGCATATGCAAGCTTCAAGATATCGCAAAGGAAGTTTGTATGACAGCAAATATCTCCGCTATTTTCTATCGCTTCGTCACAAATAATGTCTTATATTGTTTGTGTTGATGCGTGGAGTGTTTCAAAACTTATTTGGTGAAGATCGGATGTAAATTGACGGATTTATCAGCTGCCATTTGCCGGAACTCTGGGCAACTCGCGGCATATGCAAGCTTCAAGATATCGCAAAGGAAGTTTGTATGACAGCAAATATCTCCGCTATTTTCTATCGCTTCGTCACAAATAATGTCTTTTTTTGTTTGTGTTGATGCGTAGAGTGTTTTAAAACTTATTTGGTGAAGATCGGATGTAAATTGACGGATTTATCAGCTGCCGTTTGCCGGAACTCTGGGCAACTCGCGGCATATGCAAGCTTCAAGATATCGCAAAGGAAGTTTGTATGACAGCAAATATCTCCGCTATTTTCTATCGCTTCGTCACAAATAATGTCTCTTTTTGTTTGTGTTGATGCGTAGAGTGTTTTAAAACTTATTTGGTGAAGATCGGATGTAAATTGACGGATTTATCAGCTGCCATTTGCCGGAACTCTGGGCAACTCGCGGCATATGCAAGCTTCAAGATATCGCAAAGGAAGTTTGTATGACAGCAAATATCTCCGCTATTTTCTATCGCTTCGTCACAAATAATGTCTTTTTTGTTTGTGTTGATGCGTAGAGTGTTTTAAAACTTATTTGGTGAAGATCGGTTGTAAATTGACGGATTTATCAGCCTCCATTTGCCGGAACTCTGGACAACTCGTTGCATATGCAAGCTTCAAGATATCGCAAAGGAAGTTTGTATAACGGCAAATATCTCCGCTATTTTCTATCGCTTCGTCACAAATAATGTCTTCTATTGTTTGTGTTGATGCGTAGAGTGTTTTAAAACTTATTTGGTGAAGATCGGATGTAAATTGACGGATTTATCAGCTGCCATTTGCCGGAACTCGGGGAACTCGCGGCATATGCAAGCTTCAAGATATCGCAAAGGAAGTTTGTATGACAGCAAATATCTCCGCTATTTTCTATCGCTTCGTCACAAATAATGTCTTATTTTGTTTGTGTTAATGTATAGACTGTTCTAAAACTTATTTGGTGAAGATCGGATGTAAATTGACGGATTTATCAGCTTCCATTTGCCGGAACTCTGGGCAACTCGTGGCATATGCAAGCTTCAAGATATCGCAAAGGAAGTTTGTATGACAGCAAATATCTCCGCTATTTTCACTCGCTTTGTCACAAATAATGTCTTATTTTGTTTTTGTTGATGCGTAGAGTGTTTAAAAACTTATTTGGTGAAGATCGGATGTAAATTGACGGATTTATCAGCTGCCATTTGCCGGAACTCGGGGCAACTCGCGGCATATGCAAGCTTCAAGATATCGCAAAGGAAGTTTGTATGACAGCAAATATCTCCGCTATTTTCTATCGCTTCGTCACAAATAATGTCTTTTTTTGTTTGTGTTGATGCGTAGAGTGTTTTAAAACTTATTTGGTGAAGATCGGATGTAAATTGACGGATTTATCAGCTGCCGTTTGCCGGAACTCTGGGCAACTCGCGGCATATGCAAGCTTCAAGATATCGCAAAGGAAGTTTGTATGACAGCAAATATCTCCGCTATTTTCTATCGCTTCGTCACAAATAATGTCTCTTTTTGTTTGTGTTGATGCGTAGAGTGTTTTAAAACTTATTTGGTGAAGATCGGATGTAAATTGACGGATTTATCAGCTGCCATTTGCCGGAACTCTGGGCAACTCGCGGCATATGCAAGCTTCAAGATATCGCAAAGGAAGTTTGTATGACAGCAAATATCTCCGCTATTTTCTATCGCTTCGTCACAAATAATGTCTTTTTTTGTTTGTGTTGATGCGTAGAGTGTTTTAAAACTTATTTGGTGAAGATCGGTTGTAAATTGACGGATTTATCAGCCTCCATTTGCCGGAACTCTGGACAACTCGTTGCATATGCAAGCTTCAAGATATCGCAAAGGAAGTTTGTATAACGGCAAATATCTCCGCTATTTTCTATCGCTTCGTCACAAATAATGTCTTCTATTGTTTGTGTTGATGCGTAGAGTGTTTTAAAACTTATTTGGTGAAGATCGGATGTAAATTGACGGATTTATCAGCTGCCATTTGCCGGAACTCGGGGAACTCGCGGCATATGCAAGCTTCAAGATATCGCAAAGGAAGTTTGTATGACAGCAAATATCTCCGCTATTTTCTATCGCTTCGTCACAAATAATGTCTTATTTTGTTTGTGTTAATGTATAGACTGTTCTAAAACTTATTTGGTGAAGATCGGATGTAAATTGACGGATTTATCAGCTTCCATTTGCCGGAACTCTGGGCAACTCGTGGCATATGCAAGCTTCAAGATATCGCAAAGGAAGTTTGTATGACAGCAAATATCTCCGCTATTTTCACTCGCTTTGTCACAAATAATGTCTTATTTTGTTTTTGTTGATGCGTAGAGTGTTTAAAAACTTATTTGGTGAAGATCGGATGTAAATTGACGGATTTATCAGCTGCCATTTGCCGGAACTCGGGGCAACTCGCGGCATATGCAAGCTTCAAGATATCGCAAAGGAAGTTTGTATGACAGCAAATATCTCCGCTATTTTCTATCGTTTCGTCACAAATAATGTCTTTTATTGTTTGTGTTGATGCGTAGAGTGTTTTAAAACTTATTTGGTGAAGATCGGATGTAAATTGACGGATTTATCAGCTGCCGTTTGCCGGAACTCTGGGCAACTCGTGGCATATGCAAGCTTCAAGATATCGCAAAGGAAGTTTGTATGACAGCAAATATCTCCGCTATTTTCACTCGCTTTGTCACAAATAATGTCTTATTTTGTTTGTGTTGATGCGTAGAGTGTTTTAAAACTTATCTGGTGAAGATCGGATGTAAATTGACGGATTTATCAGCCTCCATTTGCCGGAACTCTGGACAACTCGTTGCATATGCAAGCTTCAAGATATCGCAAAGGAAGTTTGTATAACGGCAAATATCTCCGCTATTTTCTATCGCTTCGTCACAAATAATGTCTTATATTGTTTGTGTTGATGCGTAGAGTGTTTTAAAACTTATTTGGTGAAGATCGGATGTAAATTGACGGATTTATCAGCCTCCATTTGCCGGAACTCTGGACAACTCGTAGCATATGCAAGCTTCAAGATATCGCAAAGGAAGTTTGTATGACAGCAAAAATCTCCGCTATTTTCTTTCGCTTCGTCACAAATGATGTCTTATTTTGTTTGTGTTGATGCGTAGAGTGTTTTAAAACTTATTTGGTGAAGATCGGATGTAAATTGACGGATTTATCAGCCTCCATTTGCCGGAACTCTGGACAACTCGTAGCATATGCAAGCTTCAAGATATCGCAAAGGAAGTTTGTATGACAGCAAAAATCTCCGCTATTTTCTTTCGCTTCGTCACAAATAATGTCTTATTTTGTTTGTGTTGATGCGTAGAGTGTTTTTAAAACTTATTTGGTGAAGATCGGATGTAAATTGACGGATTTATCAGCTGCTATTTGCCGGAACTCGGGGCAACTCGCGGCATATGCAAGCTTCAAGATATCGCAAAGGAAGTTTGTATAACGGCAAATATCTCCGCTATTTTCTATCGCTTCGTCACAAATAATGTCTTATTTTGTTTGTGTTGATGCGTAGAGTGTTTTAAAACTTATTTGGTGAAGATCGGATGTAAATTGACGGATTTATCAGCTGCCATTTGCCGGAACTCTGGGCAACTCGCGGCATATGCAAGCTTCAAGATATCGCAAAGGAAGTTTGTATGACAGCAAATATCTCCGCTATTTTCTATCGCTTCGTCACAATTAATGTCTTTTTTTGTTTGTGTTGATGCGTAGAGTGTTTTAAAACTTATTTGGTGAAGATCGGATGTAAATTGACGGATTTATCAGCTGCTATTTGCCGGAACTCGGGGCAACTCGCGGCATATGCAAGCTTCAAGATATCGCAAAGGAAGTTTGTATAACGGCAAATATCTCCGCTATTTTCTATCGCTTCGTCACAAATAATGTCTTATATTGTTTGTGTTGATGCGTAGAGTGTTTTAAAACTTATTTGGTGAAGATCGGATGTAAATTGACGGATTTATCAGCTGCCATTTGCCGGAACTCGGGGCAACTCGTGGCATATGCAAGCTTCAAGATATCGCAAAGGAAGTTTGTATAACGGCAAATATCTCCGCTATTTTCTATCGTTTCGTCACAAATAATGCTTATATTGTTTGTGTTGATGCGTAGAGTGTTTTAAAACTTATTTGGTGACGATCGGATGTAAATTGACGGATTTATCAGCCTCCATTTGCCGGAACTCTGGGCAACTCGCGGCATATGCAAGCTTCAAGATATCGCAAAGGAAGTTTGTATGAAAGGAAATATCTCCGCTATTTTTTCTCGCTTCGTCACAAATAATGTCTTATTTTGTTTGTGTTGATGCGTAGAGTGTTTTAAAATTTATTTGGTAAAGATCGGATGTAAATTGACGGATTTATCAGCTGCCATTTGCCGGAACTCGGGGCAACTCGCGTCATATGCAAGCTTCAAGATATCGCAAACGAAGTTTGTATGACAGCAAATATCTCCGCTATTTTCTATCGCTTCGTCACAAATAATGTCTTATTTTGTTTGTGTTGATGCGTAGAGTGTTTTAAAACTTATTTGGTGAAGATCGGATGTAAATTGACGGATTTATCAGCTGCCATTTGCCGGAACTCTGGGCAACTCGCGGCATATGCAAGCTTCAAGATATCGCAAAGGAAGTTTGTATGACAGCAAATATCTCCGCTATTTTGTGTTGATGCGTAGAGTGTTTTAAAAGTTATTTGGTGAAGATCGGATGTAAATTGACGGATTTATCAGCCTCCATTTGCCGGAACTCTGGACAACTCGCGGCATATGCAAGCTTCAAGATATCGCAAAGGAAGTTTGTATGACAGCAAATATCTCCGCTATTTTCACTCGCTTTGTCACAAATAATGTCTTATTTTGTTTGTGTTGATGCGTAGAGTGTTTTAAAACTTATTTGGTGAAGATCGGATGTAAATTGACGGATTTATCAGCCTCCATTTGCCGGAACTCTGGACAACTCGTTGCATATGCAAGCTTCAAGATATCGCAAAGGAAGTTTGTATAACGGCAAATATCTCCGCTATTTTCTATCGCTTCGTCACAAATAATGTCTTATTTTGTTTGTGTTAATGTACAGACTGTTCTAAAACTTATTTGGTGAAGATCGGATGTAAATTGACGGATTTATCAGCTTCCATTTGCCGGAACTCTGGGCAACTCGTGGCATATGCAAGCTTCAAGATATCGCAAAGGAAGTTTGTATGACAGCAAATATCTCCGCTATTTTCACTCGCTTTGTCACAAATAATGTCTTATTTTGTTTTTGTTGATGCGTAGAGTGTTTAAAAACTTATTTGGTGAAGATCGGATGTAAATTGACGGATTTATCAGCTGCCATTTGCCGGAACTCGGGGCAACTCGCGGCATATGCAAGCTTCAAGATATCGCAAAGGAAGTTTGTATGACAGCAAATATCTCCGCTATTTTCTATCGTTTCGTCACAAATAATGTCTTTTATTGTTTGTGTTGATGCGTAGAGTGTTTTAAAACTTATTTGGTGAAGATCGGATGTAAATTGACGGATTTATCAGCTGCCGTTTGCCGGAACTCTGGGCAACTCGTGGCATATGCAAGCTTCAAGATATCGCAAAGGAAGTTTGTATGACAGCAAATATCTCCGCTATTTTCACTCGCTTTGTCACAAATAATGTCTTATTTTGTTTGTGTTGATGCGTAGAGTGTTTTAAAACTTATCTGGTGAAGATCGGATGTAAATTGACGGATTTATCAGCCTCCATTTGCCGGAACTCTGGACAACTCGTTGCATATGCAAGCTTCAAGATATCGCAAAGGAAGTTTGTATAACGGCAAATATCTCCGCTATTTTCTATCGCTTCGTCACAAATAATGTCTTATATTGTTTGTGTTGATGCGTAGAGTGTTTTAAAACTTATTTGGTGAAGATCGGATGTAAATTGACGGATTTATCAGCCTCCATTTGCCGGAACTCTGGACAACTCGTAGCATATGCAAGCTTCAAGATATCGCAAAGGAAGTTTGTATGACAGCAAAAATCTCCGCTATTTTCTTTCGCTTCGTCACAAATGATGTCTTATTTTGTTTGTGTTGATGCGTAGAGTGTTTTAAAACTTTATTTGGTGAAGATCGGATGTAAATTGACGGATTTATCAGCCTCCATTTGCCGGAACTCTGGACAACTCGTAGCATATGCAAGCTTCAAGATATCGCAAAGGAAGTTTGTATGACAGCAAAAATCTCCGCTATTTTCTTTCGCTTCGTCACAAATAATGTCTTATTTTGTTTGTGTTGATGCGTAGAGTGTTTAAAACTTATTTGGTGAAGATCGGATGTAAATTGACGGATTTATCAGCTGCTATTTGCCGGAACTCGGGGCAACTCGCGGCATATGCAAGCTTCAAGATATCGCAAAGGAAGTTTGTATAACGGCAAATATCTCCGCTATTTTCTATCGCTTCGTCACAAATAATGTCTTATTTTGTTTGTGTTGATGCGTAGAGTGTTTTAAAACTTATTTGGTGAAGATCGGATGTAAATTGACGGATTTATCAGCCGCCATTTGCCGGAACTCGGGGCAACTCGCGGCATATGCAAGCTTCAAGATATCGCAAAGGAAGTTTGTATGACAGCAAATATCTCGCTATTTTCTATCGCTTCGTCACAATTAATGTCTTTTATTGTTTGTGTTGATGCGTAGAGTGTTTTAAAACTTATTTGGTGAAGATCGGATCTAAATTGACGGATTTATCAGCTGCTATTTGCCGGAACTCGGGGCAACTCGCGGCATATGCAAGCTTCAAGATATCGCAAAGGAAGTTTGTATAACGGCAAATATCTCCGCTATTTTCTATCGCTTCGTCACAAATAATGTCTTATATTGTTTGTGTTGATGCGTAGAGTGTTTAAAAACTTATTTGGTGAAGATCGGATGTAAATTGACGGATTTATCAGCTGCCATTTGCCGGAACTCGGGGCAACTCGTGGCATATGCAAGCTTCAAGATATCGCAAAGGAAGTTTGTATAACGGCAAATATCTCCGCTATTTTCTATCGTTTCGTCACAAATAATGTCTTATATTGTTTGTGTTGATGCGTAGAGTGTTTTAAAACTTATTTGGTGACGATCGGATGTAAATTGACGGATTTATCAGCCTCCATTTGCCGGAACTCTGGGCAACTCGCGGCATATGCAAGCTTCAAGATATCGCAAAGGAAGTTTGTATGAAGAAATATCTCCGCTTCGTCACAAATAATGTCTTATTTTGTTTGTGTTGATGCGTAGAGTGTTTTAAAAGTTATTCGGATGAAAATTGACGGATTTATCAGCCTCCATTTG
>JAECWL010000095.1:170000-241102 GCA_018150545.1 Drosophila ercepeae | reverse complement strand
TAATGGAGTATATAATATTATACTCTAGCCTTATCCATTTCTCTAGAAAATACCTTTAAAAAACATCCCTGTGGACGTCGTCCATGAAGGTGTCAAGCCACACGACGTATACTTATATAAAAGAGGGGTATAAAAGATGTGTTTTTAATCTTTATTAGATCCGAAGACGGGAGGTTGGGTGTTTACAAACGTAGCGACAAATCTTAACTCGAACTTATATTATCTTATATAACTTATCTGGCGGTCAAGCCTCTGTGCCAAGCTTTTAATTTATTACGTAAATATTTTGTGAAGCTGTAAATTTATTGAGTGAATTTTGGTAAGCTTTCCGAATAGAGTGAGTTAGTTTTGAGCCATTAAATTTGTTCAGGCGTTTAAAGGGTTTTCTTTGCCTCCAAAACGTTTATGACTTTTCTTGGTGCCGAAATGCCTGGGTGCCGATATATGAGTTTTAGAATTTTGTTTTTTGGCTGCTTATGGGAATTTCTTTTTGGTGCGCGGAACTTCAGTTTTCGTCTGGCTAATTATGGGAACGCGCCAGTTGATGCTTATGTTTATATCTGATCGGGCATGAGAAATCTTTATGAACTTATGGTGCGCGTTGAATATGCTGATCTTGGATAACATTGCGTGATACAATTACAGTGGGTTGCTAAGTTAAAGGAAATGTAATGGAGGAAATATGGTATTCATGGAAATTTTGGATATGTCACAATATATATTTTTGTATAGCCGAAGAATTAAAAAGTTTCTGTGCAAGTCTGATTAAAATAGTTGATGGACAAATCAAAACGCCACTGCAGATGACGTTAGGTGTCACCTTGCAAATAATCTTAGTATAGCTCCCTCAGATCTTTTTGTGACCAAATTTAGCACAGACACAAGCACAGTATTTTTCATGAATTCTTGACCAGAGATTCTCAAGGTTCCAGTCCAGTTGCTATTTTAAAAAACTAAGCAACAAGATTTTTTCTTGTTGCTACCAAAACGTTCGCAGTATTCTTTGAAAACTGAACTTACTTTATACTAACAGTGCCTCCTTTGACTTCGATGCTATTGTGCTCACAGAAACCTGGCAAAACTCCACTGTGATAGACAATGAAATTTTGGTATCGAAGTACACTGTCTTTCGGGAAGATCGCTGAACCTTTGGAGGTGGCGTTCTCATTGCCGTAAGCAACATTTACTCAGTGGAACGTATCACTATTACTAATACTTTCGGAATTGAATTTTTAGCCGTTAAATTCATTCTGAGCCCACCATTTTCATTACTTGTTCCTACATTCCTCCTGTGTGTGATGCAATCATTTATATGCACCATAAATAACATTTCCCTTTCTAAATTCTACTGTCATGATGTGTTTACGGCTCTTTTATCAGTCAAAATCTCATTTTCACCAGGCGCAGGCAACGTACCCTGCAGCATCCTCAGAAGGTGCTCCGATCAAACTTCCCTACCTAAATTATGGAATGAATGGCTTCCATTGAGAACTACCGCGGCATTGCTAAGCTTTCTACGATTCCTAAGCTTCTTGAGAAACTCATTACATCGCAGCTGCAACATGCTGCAACATGCATGCAAGAGCATAATCTCACCAGCATAGTATGGCTTTGTCAAGCTTCGCTCGACAACAACTAATCCACTTGAATTTTCGTCAATTATCAACCCAGGTTTTCAATATCGCTTGCAAACTGATGTAATTTACACTGACTTTAGCAAAGCATTTGATTCAGTTAATCATAAGCTCTTGCTACGGAAACTATAGTTTATCGGTTTTCCACCAAATATTCTTATGTGGATTGTTTCCTACCTTTCAGATCTACCAAGTCGAAGGTCATCGATGTCTCATCGGGTGTCCCTAAGGGTAGTCATCTAGGACCACTGTTGTATATACTCTATGTGAACGATCTTCCCAATATGATTAGTTATGCCTCTACGCTTATATATGCTGATGATGTCAAGTTATGCTATTCCTTCTCGGAACATTTCCTAAACAAGCATCTGCAACTAGACCTTGAGAAACTTTATTTGTGGTGCTCAAGCAATCTTCTGTTCCTAAACTGCTCAAAATGCAAACTTATGACATTCCATCGCAGTGTACCGCTTATAAAAATTTCCTAATAGGAAAACTCGGTCCTTCCGACCCCTATGGTTACATTTTTGCAGATCCAACTACGCTGAAAACGATCCCTTTTGCACTATTTGTAAAAACTACAACCTCTTATCTTATACTTTGTCCCTTGAACTCTCTCTTAATGTCAATAAGTTAAAAATCTTAGAATACCTCTCAGAATAGTTATATTGTAGTTATATTTATATTTAGCAGATCATTGTTACATTTTTGTTAAATAAATTAAAATTATATTAAAAGATATTTAAATTCCATAATTTTTTTTCCAATATAATTAAACATGTATTTTAGTTTTGGAGAACTTGGGGTGCATGCGGGAAAAAAACAATTCACTTAATTGGTGGTTTTCGGGACATTGAAGATATCAGATAAAAGATGCGAAATTCGCTTCGATTGGTATCTCAATTATGCGGATCGGACATTCCAGTTATTGAAATATAAGATTTTTTCAACGAAATGAAGAAACTTGCCTAGTTTGTCTACCATAAAAGATCTTAAGCACAAAAAATCACCTGGACATGACTTGATGACACCAAAAATGATTACAGAACTCCCACCGTGTACGGTTCTGACCTTATGTCATCTCTACAATGCTTTTTCGAAACTTGGATTCTATCCCCAAAAGGTGGAAAAAGGCGATCATTGTAATGATTCCCAATCCAGGCAAAGACACAACCCTCATCCTACAGATCCTTTAGTCTTCTAACGTGTCTCTCGAAACTTTTTTAAATGGCATTTTTAAAGCAACTAACTCTCTACCTAAAAAGACAGAATACAATACCATCGCATCAATTTGGCTTTCGCAAAAATGGAACGATCGAACAGGTCAGTCGCATCACAAAACAACTTCGTACCACTTTTGAGCACCGGGAATACTGCTCAGTGATATTCTTAGATGTTCAACAAGCATTTGACCGAGTCTGGTTGGAATGACTAATGCACAAGATAATAAAACTGCTTCCCTAGAACACAAATAAAATGCTCGAATCATATCTCTTCAACAGAGTGTTCTTAACTAGGTTTAACAGTTCGACTTCACATGACCGCGTCTCTCCTTTCCAACGCGCTCGGTCTCAGTTCGCTCTGAGCAATAGAAGTGGTAGGACGTGTCGTAGAGCGAAGTCATTTTTTCTGTTGTGTCACGGTGCGATGGAGCGTTCGCTGGAACAGCGGTACGCCATAAAGTTTTGTGTGACTTGGCAAAAATGCATCGGAAACTTATCAAATGCTTCGAGAGGCCTTTAAGGAGGAGTGCATTTCGAGATCTCAGTGTGGAAGGTGGCACAAGGCCTTCAAGGAGGGTCGAGAGGAGGTCACCGACGATCCACGTTCCAGACGTCCAACAACAGCACGAATTGATGAAAACGTTCGCCGTGTGCGAGAAACTTTGAGTTCAGACCGTCGGTTAAGCCTCCTTACAGCCCTGACTTAGCTCCGTGCGACTTTTTTTGTTCCCCCTACTGAAGAGAGAGCTAAAGGGAAAACACTGGGAGTCGGTGGAGAACATCCAAGCTCGCGTAACAAGGTTCCTGAAAGGCATTTCTGTCGAGGAGTTTCAGGGTGCTTTCCAGGCGTGGCATACACGTCTCCGCAAGTGTATTGATGCAGGAGGGGACTATTTTGAAGAATTTTAATAATTTGTACTGATTGGATCAACAAATATATTTTTCTTAGAAAATGCGCATTACTTTCATAACGCACCCTGTACCCTTGAAAACAAACAAGTTTTCCATACAAAGACTTGTTTTAATATCGGTCGTTTGTATGGCAGCTATATGATATAGTAGTCCGATCCGGATCAAACTTTCACAAATCATGTATGGCTATGTCAAATAAATAAATGTTGAATTCAGTTGAAATAGCTTGGAAAACAAAAAAGTTTCTCATACAAAGACTTGTTTTCATATCGGTCGTTTGTATGGCAGCTATATGATATAGTGGTCGGATCCAACCGATTCTTCAACTTGATCTGCGTGCAACAATAATAATGATCTGGTAAAAATTTCAAAACGCTAGCTTTAAAACTACTGTCTATTTTTTGCATAGAAACAGACGGACAGACGGACATGGCTATATCGACTCGGCTGTTGATGCTGATCAAGAATATATATACTTTGTGGGGTCGGAGATGCTTCCTTTAATGCGTTACACATTTCTGAACAAAATTATAATACCCTTTTTCAAGGGTATAAAAACAATTTAATAATCTGGATAAAAAAATCAAAGATCCGGCTTAACCAGGAACGGCGATGTATTTGAGGCACCCGAACCACAGATCACTCCCAACTGTTTTTATTGATTGCAAATCAATGATATAACTCTATTTACTTATTTAGCGCCAACTTTTTTGGCATTGGATACCATTTTAGGAACTCTTTTTTAGTGTGCGTAACAAAATGGTTTATCGTATTCGTGTGTTTTATGTGTGTATTCATGTATGCTCTAGGAACCAAAAAAACTACCCCATGGTTCCAAAGTAATGGGATTCCAAACAGGAAATCTAAACGATTATCGTAAATTTAAATTCGAGAACCACGGATTGGCCAAAACGAAAACTAAAATTTTTTTTTTATTTTCTCGCATTTTAGACCCATTCAGACCCTTACATAATATTAAAATTCCTTTTTTTTTGCCGAGCTTAGACGCGTCTGATGCACAAATAATCCATCAAAATCAAATGAGCTATTTCACGGCTGATGTTTAGCTTACACGGTGTGTCCCAAAAATAACCGAACCTTTTTGGATATAAAATTTGTTTTTTTTTTTTTTTTTTTATTTATTGTTATTATTTAAGTAATGAAACCGTGCTACAATTTTGCACCTTAACAATACAAGCAAAACATTATTTTCAAGAGGCCCATCGCCGAGCCCTTAGCACGGGAATTTATGATAATGGAGGATGAAACGGGGATTTATGTTCGTGGAGGGGGAAGCATCTTCACGAAGCCTTGTCTTTTAGCCTTCTAAGCGGCCTGGCGGGAAGTAAATTCCTGGCTAGTTCGCTGCGATGGGTGGTGAGTCTGTCTCTGTACCTGCTGGTGTGTCTATTGATCTGCTCCTCCACAGTATGCAGATTGAGGTCTCGGTGTAAAGTTGAATTTCGTACATACCAAGGACAGTTGGTTATCTGCCTTAGGGTACGATTCTGCAGTACCTGGATGCGATTGCAGTTAGATTTTGCTGCAATCCCCCAAATTTGCAGCCCGTAGAGCCAGATTGGGGCGACACACTGAGCGTACACTTTTCTCTTCACCCTAAGTGACATACTGCTCTTTCTGCTCAGCAGCCAACGTAATTGCTGAAGTCTTAGGACGCACCTCTTGCGAGTGGCTTTAAGATGCGGCAAGAAAGTGAGTCGCTTGTCAAGAGTAATGCCAAGATACTTCACCGTTGCTTGTTGCTCCAGGATCTGTCCTTCCATTTGGATTGGTGGGATTGTTCTCATCCTAAGTGTGAAGGTAGGGTTGGACGTTTTTCGAGGGTTTATCTTAAGGTTCCACCTCTTGCACCTCGCTGATAGGACTGCAACGTATCCCTGCAGACCGTCTGCTGCCTCAAAGCGACATTTGGAGCTATACAGAACGGCAATGTCGTCTGCATATGTGGCAATTAGAGCCTTCGAGGGGTCTTCCATGTAGTCATCATCGGGTACGGGCAAGTCTGCAGTATAAAATGAGTACAGGAGCGGGCCAAGAACACTGCCTTGCGGGACTCCAGCTCTCATCTGGGCAGGCGCAAAGTAAGTGTCCCGAATCTTGACTTTAAATATCCGCCCTTCCAGGTAGGACTTTAGGAGCAAGTAATATGGTGCTGGTAGTAAATCTTTCACCTTGCAAAGGAGACCGTCGTGCCACACCCGATCAAAGGCTTGTTGAATATCAATAAAAACTGAGTTGCAGTATTCAAGGTTATCAAATGCCTGTAGAATGTGCTGCGTAACCCTGTGAACCTGCTCGACAGTGCCGTGTCCCTCTCGAAATCCAAATTGATGGTCCGACACAATTCCGCACTGAGTTATAATCCCACTAAGTCGTTTAGCAATGAGTCTTTCCCATACCTTTGATAAAGAGGGGAGAAGACTTATTGGCCGATAGGATTCCGGGTCGTCTTCCGGCTTGCCTGGCTTATAGATCATGTGGATTGTCGCTATTTTCCATTGGGAAGGGAAGAACTGAATCCTTAGCATAGCATTAAAAATAAGTGCCATGTAACACACTATTAGGCAGGGCCTTTAGTGTGACGTGGCATAATCTGTCCATGCCAGGAGCCTTGTTTTTCGGAAGAGCTTTGATGGCTTCGGTAATCTCCTAAACTCTGATTGGCTTGATGGGGAGGGACATCTGGAGCGGGGCAAGCTCTCCTGGGTCTCTTCGATATCAGCCGGCGTAGCACCGTTGTGTGGGGTGAATCTGGCCTCCAGGTGTTGAGGCTGGTTTTTCATAGCCTTTGTGCATTTCCACAGTGAGAAATTGGCGTCAACAGTGTAGTCCATCGAGGACAACTTGTGCTCAAAGAAGTCACTTCTGAGCTCTCTTTAGAGGATCCGTAGTCGCTTGGCTGCTCGGTTCCACAGGATTCGATCCCAAGGGTCTGGTTCGAATTGCTTTTCTTCGTAGGCGCCTTTTTGCAGCCAGTAGCTCTATTGCCTCCCTGAGTAGTGTGGCACCATATTTTGTCGCCTTTAGTGGGCTCGCAGGTGGAGTGGATGCAGCAGCAGCCCTGTGGATATTATTAGTGAAGATTTCCACTGCCATTTCTATATCCTCCCCAGAATTCAGCTCCGTTTCAAGATGGATGGACCTTTCCAGATTCCGGTGAAATAGAGTTAGGTCAGTTCGATTGCTGATTAGCCTTTCATTAAAGCGAGCATTAATCCCATTGGTATCTATGGTGACCACAAGGGCCAGATGGTCAGACTCTAAATCCCAATTTTGGGTAATACTCGCCCAGTAGTCCGGTACTCCATGGTGGACGGCAAAATCAATACATGTGGGCGTATGTGTGGTGACGTATGGGTATCTGGTAGGGGCTCCTGTTGCAAGAATCTTTGCCCCGGTGGCGGAGATAGCTTCAGCTAGTTCTTGTCCCCTAGGGGAGTTGCAGGTGTCGCCCCATAGCCAATTTCGAAGAAGTCTGGTTTCAGTCAAGAGAAGGATATCAATGCCATTGTTGTGTGCAAAAGTTCGACTTCTCCGACTTTTCCTGAAAAGCCGTTGACATTCCAGATGAGAACTTTAAGTGAGTTCATGGCGAGGCTGCAGCGTTGATCTTATAATCATTTCCAGCCCATTGCTTCATGGTGCTGGCCATCTCAGACACTATTATTTCCAGCCGTGCAAGGCGTTCATTAGCTAGCTTATTTTGCTGTTGTTGTTCTTGTTGTTGCTGTTGAAGCCACATGAGAAATTGCTGGAGGTGCTGTTGCCATTCCTGAAACTGTTTTTGCTGCTGTTGCAGCAGCGACTGGATATCGATCGGCTGTTGTTGTTGTGGACTTGTTGTGAGCATATTTCAAACGACGTTAAGCATTTCCTGGATTGCTTGGCACTGTAGCTGCGACTGCTGCATAGGAGACACTGTAGCTCCGTGGCGTCATCTGCTGTGTTGCTGGTTGGAAAGCAATTTGGGGCACTTGTTTTCTCACTTGTTTCTAGCGGGGCCAGGCGCAGGAAATTCCTGCACGTACCTAATAGCAGAATATTGATTGGCCACATTGCCATTAAGTGATCTAGTTTCGGTTGTCGATTTTTTTGGAGACTCCGATGACCGACGAAGATACTCCTGGTACGACTTGCAGCCTTTGTAGCTTTATGAGCTCCTGAGCAATGGAAACAGGTAGGTGTTGCGTCAAGGGGGCGTATACACTCACTTGTTTGATGACCGTCGCCACATCTGGCGCAATAGGGTTGTCGCTCCACCCTCAGCTTTTCTCTGCAGAGGATTGTGATTTGAAGACGTCATTTATCGTATCGCACGGTTTGATGTTGATAAAGAAGAGATTTAGCTTCTCTTCCCTGTTAGCCCTGGATGCGGGATTATGAATGTGGATGTATTATGAATGTACCTCAAAGCCGTACTTTTGCATACTATCTTTGATGTTCTTGTTTAGAGTGCTGTGGTGTAGGCCCTTGACAACAATTCGATGCGGCTTTTCTGTCTGCATTTGGTATGTGTGGAACTCCACACAATGTCTGTCCACAATAGCCCTGTAGGTGTCACTATCCTTGGGGAAGATTTTGTTGGTTTCTAGGTTGCTCTTGGTGACCACATTGTTCACATTAGTGACCTCCCCTATGAACTCAAAGAGGTCATTTATGCTGCAGTCCGGGACAACAATTTGAGGTGGCTTTTCCATTTTTCTTACTTGTTCGGGCTGGGCAGGGTCGTTGCTTTTAACAGTTATTTCGTCCTGTTGATTCTCTGCTGTGTCTTCTGCTTCTACTTCCATGTCAAGTAGCGCGAACCTGTTGCTAGAGCTTGGAAGGTCAGCTTCTCTAGTCGCTCTCTTAACACTTGCGATGGGTGAAGAAGGCTTTGCGTTTTTCCTTTTCATGCTTTTTTTTGCACTTGGGCCTGCAACATTTTTGGTGCGGCCCCACTGATCACTGTAGCTAAGTCAGTAGTGACACGCGGGGCAGCAGAAGAGCACTGAAGCGACGATTGATCATATTTTACCGGGTTCAAACCAGGGCAAAGTTTGCTTGTTGTAGCAGTTGCCATGGTGTCAGTGCTTGTGCTGTTTACACTGGTGAAGGTCCTGGTGCTGGTCGTGGGAGTGATGATGTTGGTACTTGTATTGCCAATATTAGTTTGGTTAGCTCTGCAAGCAGCCCGAAGCTCGGATGGGGTTTTGCCAGCAACGCGGTACATTTTTGCTTGCAAAGTCTGCTTATTATTAAGCAGCAAGTCAGAAGCAGATTTCCTTTCAGCCATTTGGAAATGATATATTTTTCGTTCTCGCCTCAAACGAGATCAACAACAAGCCCCTCTTGTGAGGCTGCGCGCCGGTGGAGGGGCTATGCCCGGTGGGCAGAGTGCACTTATTTAGCAAGCTGTTTTGTTGCTTTATTTTACCGCTTATTGCCGACTCCGCTAGCTGCGGCGTCCAAAAACGGAGCTTTGTGCAGACACAACCGATCGCTATTAATGCAGTTTCACGACTCTAGTTGTGTTAACTAATTAGTGTTTTATTTTCCGGAAAAATTTATTTATTTTATTTTTTTTTTTCGAGAAATTTATAAATAAGCAAAAACGTGTTGACACTTCGGGCTCTGACCACTTTCTCTGGATATAAAATAAAATACAATTTATATTATCTTTAAAAGTTATTATTTATTCAAAATAGGCTCCATTTGACTCAACACAACGTTTGGAACGATCAACCAGCGCATGCATAGATTTTTTTATGTCATTTATAGAAATGTTCTTCAGTACCTCGGTTACGGCTGCTTGAATGGCTGGGATATCATCATAAAATGATCCCTTCATCTTGGTTTTCTGTTTTGGAAATAAAAAATAGTCACAGAGGATGGTCGATGAGAGAAATCCCTTTTTTCATTAAAAATTCGTTCACTTTTATGGTCTTGTGAGGTGCTGCATTATCGTGCAATAAAAACAGCTGTTTTCCTGCTGGATATTCTGGTCTAACACGACTGATTCTTTTCCACAAACGATGTTAAACGCCTAAATAGTATTCTCCATTAACATTTTGACCTTCTGGAACAATACCCTTCGAATCATAAAAAGTAATCAACATTGTCTTGATTCGAGACTTCTGAAAACGCAATTTTTTTTTGATTTTGGCTCGCCTTTGGACTTCCATTCAGCAAATTGACGCTTAGTTTCAGGGTCATATTTAAAGCACCATGTCTCATCACCAGTTATGATGGAATCAAGAAAGTCTGGATCGTTTTCAGCAGTTTCAATAATGTCTTTGCAATGCTCCACGCGAGCGATTTTTTGGTCGTCATATTATTCATGTGGAACAAATAGCGCACAGACCTTTCTTTTCCCCAAATCTTCAGTTAAAATTCTCCAAATAGTGTTTTTACTCGTATTCAATTCCTCAGCCAACATTCTCGTAGTAAAATTTGCATCGATTCCAATGATTTCACGGACTTTTTCCACCAGTTCAGTACGATTACTAGTTTCTGGACGGCCTGCTCTAGGGTCGTCATTTAAATCCTCACGACCATTTTTAAATCGTGTAAGCCACGTCTAAACTTGCGTAGGACTCATACAATCATCACAATAAACTTTTTTCATTAATTCGTATGTCTCAGCTAATTTTTTTCAAGTTTGACACAAAATTTTATATTTTCTCTTTGTTCTATACTTTTGGTTTTATTGAAATGGCTGTCACTTTTACATCTGTCATCCGACTTACATGAAGTTGGGTACGTTTAAAAGAGGATGAATTTATCTTTTTAGTGTTGCAAATTTTTAATAGATGGCGCTGTATGTTGTATGATTTAAATATAAAGTTCGGTTATTTTTGGGACACACCGTGCATGTACTATCTCTCTAACACTCACATGACGATTTTCGAGCTCGATTTCCTTCACTTTTTCGATGTTATCGTCAGTGTTAGACGTCGAACGACGACCCCGGAACGAGGCATGTCTTCGACGGTTCCTCGACCATCCTTATAAGTTTTATACCAGTCGTAGGCTTGAGTTTTCGATGGAATAGATTCACCATAAACCTTTTCCAACATTCGCAACGACTCCGCACACGAAATTTAGTTCGAAACGCAAAATTTGATTCAAATTCTTTGGTCAATATTTTTTTGCATTGTGAAAATCGCAGAACACTACTGAAGTCGACTGATTTCAACAGCTGCTGCAACAAACTGGTTGGCAGATCGCGCTCATTTTAGGCGTCGTAATTAAGGAAAGCGCTACCAACTTAACAAAAAAAAAGTGATTGAAAATATTCAGCGCGGTCATTTTTAAAGGACATTTTCTTTAAAAACTTAATTGTCTTAGGGTAAGCTTATGAGTGCGATGCGCTTAAATTTTATTTATTTAAAATTTCAAGCTGCTCGAGTGTATATTTTATATTGCTGCAAACAGAGAATCCAGCCATCAAAAATCAAGCTATAACATTCTTTATATAGGCGTACTAAAAAACCACTGATATAAAAAAACCATTGTGGTGGAAAACAATATAACAATTAAAGAACTAAAATAAAAATGCAGCAAAGTAAAGATGATCCAAAGCGAGCAGATAAAAAATGGAATTGTATAAAGTATTGTAATAAATTGTATTGTATTAAAAGAGCATAATGTCTAAAAATAAACCTTTCAATTATCTATTCTGTTCTTTCAGTTGTAAAAATATGTTCTTTTAAAATTTTTATTTAATGATTTGTATATCAATGAGAAATTTGATTAAGCTCAATTATTTTTAAGGGCTTAATTCAGTATCTTGGGGATAGCAAGCTACTCCGCAGCGACTAAAATTTGTCACTTTTGAATGTCACCAATACAAAAAATATTCTTTATGATACCCGCTACTCCTCTTGTCTCTTTCCCACTACTATTTAAAAACAAGTGAGAAAAGTTATCTTCGGCTTGCCGAAGATGGTATACCCTTGAAAACAAACAAGTTTTCCATACAAAGACTTGTTTTCATATCGGTCGTTTGTATGACAGCTATATGATATAGTGGTCCGATCCGGACCAAACTTTTACAAATTGTGTATGGCTATATCAAATGAATAAATGTTGAATTCAGTTGCAATAGCTTGGAAAATAATGAAATAAAAAATAATGATCTGGTAAAAATTTCAAAACGCTAGCTTTAAAACTACTGTCTATTTTTTGCATAGAAACAGACGGACAGACGGACATGGCTATATCGACTCGGCTGTTGATGCTGATCAAGAATATATATACTTTGTGGGGTCGGAGATGCTTCCTTTAATGCGTTACACATTTCTGGACAAAATTATAATACCCTTTTTCAAGGGTATAAAAATAGTTCTTCTAAAGGTAAGCAAGTTACTGAAGAAATTTGTTGAAGGACACAAAAAAAATGATTTAACTTAATTTAATATATTAACTTTATTTTATAATTTAACAATGATCTGCTAAATATAAATAGAATATAACTGTTCTAAGAGGGATTCTAAAATTTTCAATTTATTAACATTATTAACAACATAGATTTGGCACTCCTTTAGGGCAGAGGTAACTTCAACAGTTTAAGCCTGCAACGCTACGGCGGAAGACGATTGTCAGGATCCCAGTTTAAATTGTTCAGTCCAAATAACAGAAACTGCTTTTGCACAGACTCAATGCTATTTTGGTGAAAATAGTATTGTGGACTCCAAACGCCCCATTAGTATTCAAGGATAGGACGAACTAGGGTCATATAACTAGGATAGGACGAACTAGGGTCATATGGTATATATGGATCTGGTGGTGAAAGGATCGTTAAATTCTATTGACCAACGCTTAATAATTATTAAACTTATGTTTATGATCAAAAATAACTCCAAGATCATTGACTGTGGAAAGACGATCAAGGACGGGATTTCCGAGAGAATAAGGGACAACAAGCGGTACACTGCGATGAAACGTCATAAGTTTGCACTTTGAGCAGTTTTGGAAGAGAAGATTGCTTGAGACGCACGAATAGATCTCAACTAGATGACTACCCTGTGGGACACCCAATGAGGCATGTATGACCTTCAACTTGGTAGCTTTAAATAGAATACGCTGAGTAAGATATGAAACGTAGGAAGCAATCCACGTAACGATATTTTTTGGAAAACCAATAAGCGAGAGTTTCCGTAGCAAGAGCTGATGATTAACTAAGTCAAATGCTTTGCTAAGGTCAGTGTAAATTACGTTTGTTTGCAACCGATACTGAAATCGATACCCTCGGTAAATGATCAAACACAATTCTAGTAAATTAGTTGTTGTCGAGCAAGGCTTTACAAAAATATGTTGTGATCTGAAGATTATGCTTTTGCATGAATGTTACAGCTGCAATATAATGACTTTCTCAAGAAGCTTGGAAATCGCAGATAGCTTAGTAATATCGCCTTAGATCTCAATAGAACCCTTAGAACCTTTTCTATGAATAACGTATGATTCGTTCCATAACTTAGGTAGGGATGGTAACGGCAGTTAGGTGGTGCATATAAATGATTGCATCACACAGAGGAGGAATGAAGGAACAAGTAACAAAGATGCTAAAGGACTCAGAACGAATTTTACCGGCTATAAATGCAATTCCTGAAGAATAAGTGATAGTGCTCAAGCTTTGAACATGTGTACATATTCAAACATAAAAAGAATGTAAAGGGAATCGGACCAACAACCAATATAATAACCAATGCATTTTTATGACCGATCCCATCAAAACAAACGCTCATGTAAACGAATGAGTAATGTGCCATGCAAGTAAAAGGGTCACAAAACACTTTGGCCGCCAGCGCATATAAGTATAGATAGTTTGTAAGAACTATTGTTAATACATAGAACCTAATTGTATGATTTTTGTATGTATCTTTAGATGTTCAATCATATGAATAAAACTGTTTCTAAACGGAACTCACTAGAATAACAATGAATTTTCCTCCTCTAAACATGGTCCATCAAGACATCCTGTAGTTTTCCCGCTTGTGGTAAAACCCTCAGGCTGAACTAGCACCTTGTACGTGACTGCAAATGCGCGCTAAAATCGCAGTCCAGAGTTGCTAAAATAAGGCTGCGACGTAAGTAAAAAAAAAACTTGATTAAAATGAAGTCCTCTGTTGTTTCCCCTCAAGTGTAAGAGAATAAAATAAATGTATTTATTGAACCTTCTCAAAAATTATGAGACTAACAATAAGTTTTCAAAACTTAATTACAAATAATATTTAACTGCCTTTTGAACTGTATTCTGGGAGAAAGGAACTGAAGAACAGCGTTGGATCGCAAGGTCGTTGCGGCGAAGTCGGGATCGGTCGCAAGCCCGTGTTAAGCTTCTCGCAACGTGGTTAGGGTATGGGTTAATATACTCATGTAGTTTTGTTTTTGTTAAGTTATTTCTTTTTTACGGATCTGATATTTTCTACGGTCTCTTTGGATATTTCTGTTTCGGAGACACCAGCATACTGCAGTGATTGTTCTCAGTATCTTTGAGTGAGCCCTTTGCATGATATCAATGTTACTACTGTTGACACTTCCCCATATTTGGAAGCCGTACGTCCAAATTGGTTTTAAAACGGAGTTATAGAGTAGGACCCTGTAGTCCAGACAGAGGGGTGACCGAGTGTTGAAAAGCCAGTGGAGACTACTAGCCTTACGCTTAAGGTGCGTTCTTTTGCCTTCGATGTGCCTGCGCCAGGTGAGCCGTCGATTGAGGTGCATTCCGACATACGCCACTTCATTTGCTTTCGGGAGTACGGTGTTGTTTCAGGTAATCGAAGGACGGTCTTGCCGATTGAGTGTAAATGTTACTCCCTGCCTTTGGTATCATTACTATGATCGACTTTTTCTCTCTCTCTCTGGGTAGTACCCAAGTTTTACTATAGCGTTAAAAAGCAAGGAAATAGTGAATACAGCACAGTATGGAAGCTCGATAATCATCTTTGGAGTTATTAGATCACATCCTGGGGACTTTTTTGGATTTAGTTGATTCTTTATGATTTCAGATATTTCATTCGCCTGTTACAGTGGGTAATACAAACGAGTAATACAAACGAGTTTGTAGCAGAGTCCAGGTAAAACACACGTTGAGGATGCGTTGCAAATGTGGTTTCTCTATCTTTATCTCTGCGGGCCCAACTACCAGTGATATTCCTTAATGCTGATATAGTTTCTGCTGGTGTGGTTAAACTGGCATTGCCTTTCCAAAGTGAATTTTTGCTGCTTGAAATTGAAAGTTGCTCTGTATAGCGAAGATTGGCGCTTTTATCTTCTTCATTCAGTGCATTGGAGACCCAGTATTTGACCCAGTTTGTTCTCTTTGATGTGTATTGTAGTCTCAGGGGGTTGGAGGAGGTTGAGATTTAAGAGGACTAGCGAGTGATGAGATGATGGATTTGGTAGGTATTCGGCACTGATGAGGTTTCGAGGGATAGTTTCAGTTATAGCGAAGTCGATCAAGTCGGGAATTTGGTTCGGGTCAGTAGGCCAGTATGATGGTTTGCCTGAAGAGACGTAGTCAACCTTTCTGTTTGCCTTTATGATGGCGTTACACAACTGTTTTCCTTTAGGGGTGACGAGGCGTAATCCCCAGTGGGTGTGATTGGCGTTGTAGTCACCTGCAGCAATGAAGTGGTCCCCTAGAGTGTTGAAGAAGTCCAGAAACTGTTGTTCGGGAACATTGAAACGAGTGGGACAATATACCGCTGCGAGGGTAAGTTTGCCGCTTCTTAGTAGTACATTTTTAGATGTGGCTTGCAAGTTGTTTTTTCCAAACTCGCTATGGTAGTCGTGTTTGATGCGATTCCTAATCAGGATACCGGTTTCGCCATATGCTTTTCCATCTGGCTGATTTGTTCCGTAGAATAAAAAGCCACTTATTTGAAAGTTGTACCTAGAAGTGAGATGTGCTTCTGACAGTAGCAGAACGTCAATATGATTGTACAGTAATTGAGTTATCTCAAGTTTATGCCGTGAAACACCGTTGCAGTTCCACAATGATATTCGTTGAGCAGCCATTGATAATTTGGAGTTTTGAGATATTAGCATCTCCATGAGGAAATTTTGGTTCCGCATAAGATCTTGCATGGTAGTCCTCATGAAGGACATAATTTCAATCATATGCTGCTGCTGAGTATGCATAATGGTTTCAATACTGCTGTGCTGTTGCGTCGATGATGGGGGATTCGGTGTCGGATCAGTTTGTGCGGCATGCAGAGTTGTTGTCGTAGAGCTTGCGAAGGTCGAATTTTGGAAGGTGGTCGCTGGACCAAATGAGGACCTCTTTGCCGTTGCGAAAAATACTTCTGGGGATGTTTTGGATTGAATAGGGGTATTCTGTGCGTTATGGAGGCGGGCAGACGTTACTCGGTGATTAATCCGGCTTTTGAGGTCTTTGTATATTGGACAGCCTCTATAGTTTGCTATGTGGTTACCACCACAATTTCAGTACTTTTTGGAGCTGGGATCACTTTTTCTTGTCGTGCAATGCCTCTGCTCATTGAAGCTCTTCACAAACGACACAAGCTGAACGCGATGTGCAGTATGCTCTTGTATGGCCATATTGTTGGCAATTGGTGCATTGGACGGGGACTTTGCGCTTGTGTGGTTCTTCAACATTATTTCTACGATGCAGAAGCAACTGTAGCTTGTAAATAGGATGTTTTGGGGTGTAAATAATTTTCTGTTTTCCTTTACAGGATTGTGTGTTAGGGGAATGGGTAGTCCTGTATATTTTAAAACTTATGAGACCCCATACACTCATACACATTCTTACAAGTGCATAAGTGCAAGAAAAAAGGCGATATGCTTATGTAATAGCTACTCTCAGCAGTACCGTGGTAGTGGACAGAATCCTCAGGAGTAGTTAAGGGAGGGGACCTTATTATTTGGGCAGAGGAGGTTATACTTGAGAAAATGAGGTCAAGCGACCTGCCACGGGAGATCCTTATAGGATTTAGCTGGAAAACGGCAGTCGGCTAAGCCATCACGAAAGTCATTTTGGCTAGTGAGTAACAGCGAGTTATCATCCTCAGTGTTGATCCATGAAATGAGGGGCAAATTGAAATCACCCATAACTAGTATAAGCTTCGAATTATTTAGCAAAGACAGAATTGATTTAATGGCAGTTCAGTTAAGTGGTGCATATAAATGATTACATCACACTGAGGAGGAATGTAGGAACAAGTAACGAAAAGGTTAAAGAACTCGGAAAGAATTTTAAAGGCTAAAAACTCAATTCAGGAAGGATTCGTGATAGTGATACGTTCCACTGAGTAAATGTTGCTTATGGCAATGAGAACGCTACCTCCAAAAGTTGAGCGATCTTCCCGAAAGGCAGTTTACTTCGATACAAAAATTTTATTGTTTATGACTGAGGAGTTTAGCCAGGTTTCTGCTAGCCCAATAGCATCCACGTCAAAGGAAACACCGTTAGTAAAGAATAGGTTCAGTTTACCAAGAATACTGCAAACGTTTTGGTAGCAACAAGAAAAAATCTGCTTGGTTTTTTTTTCGTTGGGTGTTGTATTTTTCATATGTTTTGAAAGTTCTAGTATGACAAATTTGTGTTTGTAGAACCATGATGGGACTTTTTTTTTAATATTTTTTATTAGGTATTAAGATGTGATCCTATTAATTTGTCTGCCAATGCTCCATTGGAATCTGGTAGCCAAATCCGGAAGTCCAGCTTTTGCCAGCATGTTGTTGATGGGAGTGGGACGGAAAGCACATAAGGAAAGTCGGATGGAGGCGTGGTAGGGGGAGGAGAGTTTTTTTTATGTTGATTTTGTTTGTTTTGCCGTAAATACAGAGACCATAGTCTATTTTGGATAATACAATTGATTTTGTTTATCAGTGAGGTTGTGTTACAGTTACAGTTACTATTTAGACATTTAAGGATGTTTAATCTAGTGTTAAGTACCGGTGGGCAAGCACGAGCTCTCTCGTTCGTTGTTGGCATAAGTTCATGTGTCGGGTTCGAGATGATTGACCGTGGTCGATCGACGTTTGCATTTATTTCATGCACTTCCACAGGTTGCGAAGACACATATACGAAATAAGCTTTGTTTCGTATCGATGAGAGACGACGTTTGTCTTGCTCTTGTTGACGTTGGGCGCAAATGTCGTTTTGACTCATTGTTAGATTTCGTGGCTTCGTTTTTATACCCTTGAAAAGGGTATTATAATTTTGTCCAGAAATGTGTAACGCATTAAAGGAAGCATCTCCGACCCCACAAAGTATATATATTCTTGATCAGCATCAACAGCCGAGTCGATATAGCCATGTCCGTCTGTCCGTCTGTTTCTATGCAAAAAATAGACAGTAGTTTTAAAGCTAGCGTTTTGAAATTTTTACCATATCATTATTTTTGTTGCACGCAGATCAAGTTTAAAAATCGGATCGGACCACTATATCATATAGCTGCCATACAAATGATCAATCAGATTTCAAGTCTTTGTATGGATATCTTTTTTGTTTTCCAATCTATTGCAACCGAATTCAACATTCATTTATTCATTTGACATAGCCATATATGATTTGTGAAAGTTTGGTCCGGAACGGACCACTATATCATATAATTGCCTTACAAACGACCGATATAAAAACAAGTCTTTGTATGAAAAACTTTTTTGTTTTCAAGGGTATACCATCTTCGGCAAGCCGAAGATAACTTTTTTCACTTTTTTTTTGTTAATTTTCTCTAAAATATAATAATTGTTCAAAAGCCGGGAGTTTGCATAACTATTTTAATGAGCGATTATACATCGCAATGAACGTCTTTTCGCTACATTTTTGTGGTAAATTATTGGTAGTTATTAAATTTTCACTTGGAGTATTATGTATATTTTCGGAGCACAGAAAATAAACACGTCCGCACTGTTCGAGTATCGAATGCAAAGTGCCTTGCCAAGTTGTCTCGAAAACAAACGCTGGGATTTATAAAACGATCGTGGTCTCCTAGACGAGATTAATATTACCAGGTGGTTAAAATTCTGTCCAAAGGCGTGCATCCAGTACCATGGGTTCTGCGATTTCAAATCGCATACGGCGCAGCTTTTTTCATTCGCGTAGAATGTAATAACCGTAGTTACACTCGTCTTGCAGTGAAGCCCAGAGTGGCACCTATCAAAACAGTGTCTCTATCTCGTTTAGAGCTCTGTGGTGCGTTTTGTAAGTGAAATTATGCACAGCACTCATATCTTTGATTTTGGCATGGCTCAAAAACTTCCATGCGCTTGGACGACATTTGTCGTTAATAGGGTTGTCAAGATATCCCAAAGCCCAGTTGAAGGGACTTGGCAGTAGTTAGTTTCGAGTTCAACTCTGCCGATCTTTCTGGCTGAGGCGTGTCAGCAAAAGAGCTGCGGGAACGCAAACTCTTGTGGCAAGGACCTGAATGGTTGAGGGCGGTACGAGAGCTTTGTCCAAACAACTCATCTGACACGGTCGATACTGATTTGGAGAAGCGGCCAACCCAGCAATGTCTTCTGTCTGTCTGCACTTAAGCAAACTACTGAACGATTAGATTTTCAGGCGGAATATAATTGTCTGCTTGTCTAGAGATCGATTCCAAGCTCTTGTCCTCTAGTTAGCCTGACTCCGTTCATTGACTAAAAAGGAATCCTCAGACCATGTGGAGGTGTAAAGGCGTCGGAGTCCTTGAGGGAATCAACTTATCAACTTATGCGGTTCATTCGATCCAAATTCTGGGTAGTTTAAGTTAAAAAACTTGCTAAAAGCCATCATAAACTCATGTCGCGTCTTCCCGATCTATAAAAAATAGCTCCAATCTAAGCTCATGGGTGCCCTCCCTTCTGAACGATCCACGTTCTCTTGGTCCTTCACGTATACAGGTATCGACTTTGCCGGACCTTCTGAGATTAAAAATTACACAGACAAACCGTGTCTTCTTACAAAAGGGGTATGTACAGGGTGCGTTATGAAAGTAATGCGCATGGTTTCATTGTCACGTAACTACCTGTCCTAGCACGCTCGGACCTGTCTGAAAATTTGGGGCGGAGTCTCTCCTTTCCAACGCGCTCGGTCTCAGTTCGCTCTGAGCAATAGAAGTGGTAGGACATAGGACAATTGATGAAAACGTTCGCCGTGTGCGAGAAACTTTGAGTTCAGACCGTCGGTTAAGCATCCGGGCAATCGCTGACATCCTAAACTGTATGTATGTGTATGTGTATCTGTATGTGTATTTGTACGTTTCAGCACTAGAGCCATCCATTTGCTCTCAGCTTTCGCTCGTTTGGTGTCAAGACGCTCAAGTTTTCTCCGATATTGGAAAAAAGATTGTAAGGGCCTCCAATATGCTAACCCCAGACTTCTTGAAGGCGACCAGGTGCACTGTGGCCACCCACTATAGCCACCAGAAGATCACCTAGCGTTTCAATTCCCCTGGGGCTCCACACATGGGTCTTTGGGAAGCAGAGGTTTAGAGTTTTAAAACTTTTTTCTACAAGGCCACTTCTCCCTACAAATATACCTTCGAAGGACTTTCAACTCTCCTATCGAAGATTTATGCCTGTTTGAATTCAAGACCTCATTCTTTCCTATCCGAGGACTCTACTGACCTGTTGGCACTGACGCCAGGTCAGTTCCTCATTGGCGGCCCACTACTCCCTGTTGCTGATCCTGAGATAGACTCCGATGCGGCCTCAATCATTACCTGATGGCAGCGTTCCAGTCACTCGTGTGGGCAGTTAATGGGCATGCACCGCCATTATCAGATCTCCAGCATCGAAGAAAACAAAGCAAGAGATGGTGTGGGAGGCCGAGGCCTAGCTCCAAATCCGCACCCCATCCAGAGAGATTCCGGAGACTCTTAAGTCCTTAAGGAGGCAATCCCCAGTGCGACACTGGCGATTGAGTGCTTCTTCGAGCAAAGTACAGTGTTCCCGGTACTTTACGCCGACGTCTACGGGAAAATCCTCCTGCCCGTCTTTCGGATGGGTCCTCTCCGGTTCCTGTAGCTGCTGATCTCCAGATGCTTCTAAGTGGGGAAGGGGAGCGGAATGTTCAGGTAGAACATATTTAAACAGCGGCTAATGGAATAATATAGTTTATGGTATTTTTTCTATCTACCTCCATGTTTTTTGCTAGCGGCAAATGATTTTGCATATACAAAAAACACATCCCGAGAAGCAGCAAGATTGTTTTTTTTTCTTCATTCGTTTTTATTCAATCACGTTCCCATTACCTGCAACGTTGGACTTGGAATTGATCGCCCTGCCCCAACACTCCCTGAAAGCTAAAGAAAATAACATTTCTAAAAATAAAGCCGAGAAGAAAAATAAGAGTAAAATGGCAAATATCTCTAGTACACACGATGATTTACAATTATAATTCCTTATCTGAAGTACTTCCAACTTAATATGTAAAACCCTCAAATTATAATACCTCAAGAACCTACTTTTCAATCTCCCATTCACTCACCTTTCCAAAAGACTATTCTGTTTGCATAAGAAATAATACTAAGAACAGTTTTGGAGGAACTGCCCTCCTAATCCATAATCCACTCTTAAAAGAGAAAGCAACACTTTCAACTTTTTAGAATATGAAAGGCTAACACTGCAACCACTGCATCATCAACCCAGGCACACAAACAGGCACACCAAAACGAAACCGCAATCTACTTCGGCAGAACTTGGTCGGAGGATGCCAAAGACTATACCTTTCCCACACCTTTCTGCCAAAACAAAGTACTCCTCCATCTATATATTGCCGACACCTTTTCTACAACAGCATCTCATTCATTAAATTTTTTTCGCCTATCAACGTCTGAAAAAGATTCACTCCTGGTCTTTGCCCGTATGTCATATCCAATGATCAAAAACTCAACCCTTGCATGGCCAAAGCTCAAAATAATATTGTGGAGAAGGTTGTGGTGGTTCGTTTTAAATAACAAATTTAATTGAAAACAGATAGTTTGGCTTCAATAGGGGCAAATCTATCATAGAAAGTCCACTTTGCGTAGACCACCTTGCCACCAAATCCCTGGCCCTCAAAAAACATATCAGTAATATTTTTAGATTTTACCAAATCATTTGACAATATTGACACCCACACTGTCTTAGCATAACTACATATAAGAATGAAAAATAGGTCCTCGTATCGTCATTCATCCTTAAAACTTCATTTAAAACCGGTAGAGCTCTTCAACAGCTCTTATTTTAATAATATAATACCGCAAGGATTCCCTCTCTGACTCATCCTAACTCTTATACGATATGTGTTCAAAAAGTATCGCGAATTTTAAATTTTCGCGGGTTAAATATAATCGAATTTCGAGTTTTTTTGTGGCGTTATGTTAATACTCATGTCTATTACTTATGCCGACAAGCTCGGCCATTTTGAATGTTGACTTAATTGTTGACAGCCGCTTTGCTTGCACGTGTTTTAAATTCGATTTTCGTACCAAAATTACTCAATTGCGATCAAAAACAGCATCGCATGAACATTGCTAAAGAGATGTTGGACTCTGTCCGCGACGACCCAAATTTGTCCAGAGGGTCATAACTGGTGACGAATCGTGGGTTTATGGTTATGACGTGGAAATCAAAACTCAATCATCTCAATAGAAGCTGCATCACGAGCAAGTTATGTGAAATTTGCGCGAAGCAATCCGCCAGAAACGCCCGGATTTGTGGAAGAACAAAAATGGCCTTTTGCACCACGACGCCCCTGCTCACACATCGTTGCTTGTGCGCGACTTTCTGGCCAAAAACAACACATTAATGATGCCGCAACCACCGTATTCCCCAGATCTGGCCCCCTGTGACTTTTTCTTGTTTTCTTAAATGAAGAGGCCCATGAAAGGACGACGTTACGCTACCAATGACGAGATAAAGACCACCTCAAAATACTCTGCACAAATATACGACTGGTGCACTTGGTCGGGCTTAGGCCTTTCAAAGTAAAAGTGACTTGCTCTACTCATCTGTTAAAAGAACAGGTGCAATGTTAAAATACTTACCGGAAACATAAAATCCTAACTACTAACACCGTGAAAATAGTACGCCTTAAATTTAATAATAAATACCGCCGGAACTTACGCGTATCTAAGCTAATATCAGACCTTGATAAGCCACTAGGAATCATTAGCATCACTCCTCTTACAACTACAATACCAATACCATACTACACTAATCAAAATTACAAAATAATTACTGATCTCTAATATAGACCCACTTATTCCCATTTTTTATTTATACGCCTCTAAAACTGAGTTTACCACTTTAAAAACCCCCCTGAATTCTGCTATCTGAGATGCTCTGGGAACGTTCCGCACCACTTCCGTAAACAATCTATTTTATGAAGACATAGATCCATTAAAAATCAAAAAAATCTTGCCAAGATCATCTTAACAGTAATTTAATAATTCCATTAAATTCCATTTATTTTCCCTTATTTAACAAAAAAATTTCTCATTAATTCAGAATATAGTTACACGGACAATCTAAAATTATTATTTTACCTCATTATAATCTGTTTTTATTTGATTTGTTTTATAACGAGCTTCAGTTGTTAGAATGGTATCGATTTCTGTCTTTGAAACCGTAGGTGGAAATGAGTTTTCAGTATGGCTAATCTTTTTCTACCAATTTTGTCTTAAATGTATTTTTTTTAAAACTATTTTCCTTTCGGTAATTTCTATATATTTATTTATTTATATTTGTTTTCAAAAATTTTTCTTTGGTTTAGAAGACGTAAGCTCAACTAATATTTATTCATTCGTGTATTCCGTAAACAATATATAACTTTCTAAATGTCCCTACAAACACAATTATTTTTAATGGAATCCCTTCATGTGTCATTCATTCAAATAAACTTCTACAGAATATCTTGAATTAATTAAATCATATAAACAAAACGAATTTAACTTTTTCTTAAATGAGATACCGAGGATCAGCCGAAACGAGATAAAATTATTTTTTTTTAATTTTTCTTTTTGAACCCAGTTTTTAAAACTCTTTTCTAATTTTTATTAAACTCTCCTTTCTTGAATAATAACACAATTGGTTAAAATAATAAACATGTACCAAGTTCATCAAAAATATTTTTTCCGTAAAAAGCAAGTAGATAATTTAGTAATTCGATTCAACACACTATTCAAAACACAAAGCATTTGAAAGGGAGAGATTCTAAATGCTTTAAGTGCGTGATGTGCATAAAATCTAACCTATAGACAAATATGCATAATGAAAAGCAGACTAGAACCCTGGGGATCCGAGTTTAATGCTTGATCGTTTCTAATCATGGTTTTTTATTTTTTTTCAATAGCTGTTTTAATTTGTATCATTTTTAAAATAAAAAAAAAAAAACAGAAAATATGTATTAGATTTGTATCGATTCTAGAGTGCAAAAACTAAACTTAACTAAATTGGCAATCCGAAATATTCTAAATAACGTGAATATTTACATAAAGTTTTTGAGGTTTTCTGAATTTACCATTAAGTTATTCTAACGAATTGGAAAGCAAAACTTTCTTATATATCAGTGACAAACATTTCCAATTTCAAAATACAAAATAAAGAAAACACGCAAACAAGCAAATGGAAAAACTTATGTAAACACTAAAAAACTTTTGCATTTAGATATCGTTGAGAATACTTTTTTTCTTAATAAATTTGGAACGAAATGTCCGATTGGGATGGTTGAGGATATCATTCAACGAGTTTTTTAGAAGCGATATCTTTTGTCTAGTGGCTTCAATATCCTTGCCAGACGCAATTATTTTAATTCTTCTTTCACTTTCAACAGATTTTGTCCCTAGTTAAACTACTTACGAAAATGGTTGACCTTCGACTTGGTAGATTTAAATAGGACACGCTGAGTTCGATCTGAAAAGAAGGAAGCACTCCACATGAGGATATTTGGTGGAAAACCAATACCAAGCGAGAGTTTCCGTAGCAAGAGCTGATGATTAACTGAATCAAATGCTTTGCTAAAGTCAGTATAAATTACATCAGTTTGCAAGCGATATTGAAAACCTCGGTTGATTATTGACGAAAAATCAAGTGGATTAATTGTTGTCGAGCGAAGCTTAACAAAACCATGCTATGCTGATGAGATTATGCTCTTGCAGCATGTTGCAGCTGCGATGTAATGAGTTTCTCAAGAAGCTTGGGAATCGTAGAAAGCTTAGCAATGCCACGGTAGTTTTCAATGAAAGCCTTAGAGCCTTTTTTATGAATTGGTATAAGGTATGATTCATTCCATAATTTAGGTAGGGAAGTTTGCTCCAAGGATAGGTTAAATAGTATAGTGAGAGGTGCGGTAAGAAGATCGGAGCACCTTCTGAGGATGCTGCAAGGTACGTTGTCTGGGCCTGGTGAAAATGAGATTTTCATTGATGAAAGAGCCGTAAACACATCGTGACAGTGGAATTTAGAAACGTATATGTTATTTATGTAGGGTAAATTATATGGATAGTTAGAGGAGGGATCAGATGAATCAGATGAGTAGGTTGGTTGAAAAAATGACGCAAAAAGATTAGCAATACAGGAGATGTGAAGAGTCGGAAGTATTATTATATGAGAGGGAAGGGGGAAAAAGATTGGTGTTCACACCATAAACTTGTTCAATTCGGGTGTTTGAATCTAACTGACTCGCTACTGCGAGGGCTTCGCCTTTTATTCATTCTTACATAGGTTCTTATCATCTATTTATATCATGCAGCGCTTGTAAGACGCCGCAGTCTGCGTTTGTAAATGCAGCCGAGTTTTATTCTTAAATCTATGTTTGAGGCCTATGACCGCGCTAATCACCTCCCGCGTGGTCACATCTCTTGACACTTCGTCAATAGGCCGCTGCAATCGTACTTATCTGTAGTTGCCACTCATGCTATCCAGTGACATGTTTATTGCAGCCCATATATATATAGAATATATTTATAGTTTGCCTACTTATCATGTCTAAACACATATTTAGACATTCTCCGGGGGGAAAAATGTACGGCCAGTAGTCGTCTCTCATTTATGCGTTGCCTCCGGATATAAATGACCAATATAATTATGATAATCGTTGTCAACCCTGTCCGCTGGCGGTGTGGAAAATCAAGTCATCAATGTGTACCTTGTCTTGATGCGCATTTGAAGATTTTGCAGTTCATTAGTGTTGTTGATAATCAAGTGCTTCAGCGGGACCACGTTCCATGTCTCCATTTCTCCACATTTCAGACGCTGTCGAAATTACTTTTTGAGGAGTAATTATTGTTGTATCCCCTAATATTGCTGTGCATCCTGCAAGTAGTTGTATAATGCCTTGATTGGGCAGTCTTATAACTTGATGCTGTTCGTTGCATCTTATATTAGGTGTTGTATTCCGAAACAGTCTAAATAGCCAACGGTTGGATCCACTTATCTCTTTGATGAACGAATTGCCTTGGAATTTCATCATTTCGCATGAGTGTGCCTTGCTTGGTTTCAATGCTGATATTTCACAGATTTTAAGAGCTTGCGGTTATATCCCTCTTGAAGCCACGTCTGCTGGATTTTCTTCTGATTTAACGTAATTCCATTTGACATTGGGAATTAGTTTATTGATTTCTTCAACTCTAGTTCTGATGAACTTATCTTTGCTGCGCTTGTTCTGTATCCAAGCAATAGTAATTTGCGAATCACTCCATGCATGTGTTGTGATCTCGTTGCTCCATATAGCCTGCACCTTAGCTAATAACTTTGCTAATAAATGCGCAGCACATAATTCCAACTTTGGAATTGTTTTCCTGTTTTTTATAGGATTTACTTTGCTTTTTGCTGCTAGCAAAGTAACTCTGCCGCCTACTTTTGTATACACAGCCGCTGCATATGCTTTCTCTGATGCATCGCAGAATCCATGTAGCTCCATAATACCTTTGGAGCATCCAGTCCAGCGTGAAATGCTAATTTCTTCTAAATATGATAGACCTTTAGCATATTCCGTCCACCAGTTAGCTAAGTTGGATTCCAATTCAACGTCCCAAGTCATCGGTAACTTCCACAGTTCCGGAATGAAACATTTGTGATACTTTGTGATATATTTGTGAAACAACTGTGATAACACTAACCGCTTTGTTATGCGTGTTAGCATTGGGTTTTCTGCCGAAAACGCATATGTATCCTTCTTCGGATCCCATTGAAGTCCTAAGGTTTTGATCGATTCATTCTCCTCAATGCAGATTTTCTCCGTAGCACCGTCGTCCTGAATGTCGGATAAAATACGTTTGTCATTTGCAACCCATTTTCGCAGATGCATGCCGGCCTTCTCCATCACTTGTCTCAATTTCCTTTGAAGTTCATAGCACTCGTTGACTGTGTCTCCACCAGTTATGAGGTCATCCATATAAAAGTCGTCTCTAATTGTTTCTGCTAAGACGCTATCCTCTTGGCAAAAGCGATCTGCCAACTCTCGTAGACATCGGACTGCTAAGAAAGGTGCTGCCGATGTGCCATAAGTTACGGTTGTTAACTTAAACTCACTGATCGGCAATTTTGGATCATCTCTCCATAGGATGTATTGGTATTCTTGGTCTTTCTCAGCAACCTTTATTTGGCGATACATTTTTTGAATGTCAGCTACAACAACATATTGCCACTTGGGCCATTTAATTCAAATATCGAATATATCCTTTTGAATCTTAGGACCAGATATAATAACGTCATTTAGGCTTCGTCCATTTGTCGTCTTTGCTGATGCACCAAAAACTACTCGTAGCTTCATAGTTAAGCTTTCAGGCCTGATGATTGCTTGATGGGGTAAATAGTATTTACCTTGACCCGTTGTCTTTACAGATTCCATATGTCCCATCTTAAGGTATTCTTTCATGAATTCGCTGTATGCAGCCCCGTTCTTTGCGTTTCTTAGAAACTTGTTTTCCATTTGCATAAGCCTTGCCATTGCCTGTTTGCGAGAGTCTCCCAGCTTTGCCTTTTTGTGGAATGCAATTGAAACCACAAATCTGCCTTCCTCGTTGATGACAGTTGTTTCTTGGAATTTTCTTTCGCATTCTGTATTGTCTGTAATCGTCTCATCGGCTTTATCTTCCAATTCCCAAAAGCGTTCCAGGTCCTTTAGATTTATTGTTGTAGCGGCACTTATAATTTTTTGCTTTGCTGCTCGAGTTATATTTCCGGACACAATCCATCCAAATCCGGTTTTTTGTCCCAAGATTCCATTCACTGTTTTTATTTTCCCCATCATAATCAGGGGAAATAGATCCACACCTGTCACCATGTCAATTCTGCTTGGCTCGTTGAATCGTGGATCTGCTAGCCTGTAGCCCTTCCACTCTTTGTTGATATCAATATCAAACTTTTTGCTGGGAAGGGCTCTATGGAGTGTTGGTAAAACCAATGCTTCCGTTGATGTTTTGAAGCTGCTTGGAATTTTTGGTTTGATTGTCAGGTGGACGCTATTTTTTGATAATTGAGTAGTCTGGGAGATACCTTCGACCTCTACAGTACTTCTTACTCTGGGAATCCTTAATATTTGTGCTGCCTCCTCTGAAATCAAAGTCTTCTGGGATCCACCGTCAATAAGCGCCCTCAACTCGTTGTAACCTCCAGCTTTGTTTTTAACTAAAACAACAGCTGTAGCCAATAGTGTGTCTTGGCCTTGCTTGAGGCTATTGCTGTTGACACTGCCTTTTGTGTCTTTATGAAGAAGGCTGTTGTGTCCTTTGGAGCATCGATTGAATGTAATTTCCTTTCTGCAGTCGATAGCATTATGCTATCCAAAGCATCTAAAGCACATGCTGTTCTTTTGAACGAATTCTTTTCTTTTTTCGATTGATTGTGCTCTGAATTTGAGACACTTTATCATATCGTGGCCATCCTTAGAGCAAAAGGCACACAATCTAACTTTTACTTTTCTTGTAGCAAGCTGAGCGGTATTTTTGGTAATGGTATTTACTGAGTTGTATTGTTGCTCAATAAACTTCAGTACGTCTTGTAAGGACTGTATAGCTCTTGCCTTTTTTACATGCTGTTCATACAGCTGCAAGGCTTCTGGCGAAAATTTCCGCAGTAGAATTTCTGCTAAAATTACGTCAGCAGAGCTTTCTATTTTTCCTTTTTCCTTTATGATAAATATGCTCTCGGTCGCAGTATCCAAAAACTTCCTTAAATTTTTTTTATCATGGGGCAGCAAGCATTCCAGTTCCATTAATTTGTTGAAGTGTTGGGAGAATATTTTTCTACTATTCTCACAGCGTTTGCAGATAAGCTCCCACGCTGCGGTATAGCTAGCCGCTTATCCCGTTATCAAATGGCTAACCACCATTTGAGCTTCTCTTTTTAAGCAGGCTCTTAAATATCCCAGCTTCCTTGTGTTGCTGAGATCCTTCCTGCTGTCTATTAGCTCAAAGAACAGCTCGTAAAATGTTGGCCATTCCTTCGCATTTCCATTGAACGTTGGAAGGTCCACTTTTGGGAGTTCTGGCACGTCGTAGTTGGAACTTTTTAACTGTTCCAACTTCATTTGAAGTACCATCTCTAGTGCGGCAACTTCAGATTGCAGAATGTCTGCCTCATCTTGATCAAAGGCAGTTCAGTCATACTTGTTTTCAAGCAGTTTTAGTGTGTCCGTCACGTTGGACCAATAACTTTTCATCATTGCCAGCTGCTTGACTAGTTCAATCTCACTTGAACTATCTAGGGTTTCGTAGATTAGGCTCATCTGTTGCCTCACCCTGTCCGCTCTTCTATCCACCAGTTGAACCAGATTATCCACTGGACTGGAGCTCCGAGCTGATGCGGTATCAGATAATTTTGATCCGCTTGGTAGACTTATCTTTTCAAGTGTTTCTACCTTTAATTGTGACTCCTTGTAGGCCTTGATAGCATCCATAGTTTTAATAAATATTTTATCATTAAAATATTGATGATCGCCAACTCCCAATTTTTCCAGCGCATTGTTGTTAGTAGTAAATCGGACTACCAATACTTCTATTGCTGGTATAGATGCCTTTTCCTTGATGGCTTGCAGTATTTTGTTCTGCAGCTCTCCTTGGTCTTGCATCAATTTCACAGATCTTTCCGACAACATCTTGGGAAAACAATCACTGTGACTTTTTTGTGCTTTCTGCTTATATTCTTTGGCGTGATCCATTGGAGAATTTATTGATTGGTCGCCCAGTTGACCTAGCTGTGCCTCGACTCACAGCTGATTGATCAGCCAAAGAAAAGCAAGAACACAATGTTTCACCTTATAGTCCTAGTACTTTAAGGCGTGGTCTTTTATTCTGTGTTTCTTACCACTGGTAGGGAAACAACAGAATCACTCGAATAACCTTGCTCTTTTTACTTTGAAGCGCTGGTTTTTTATTCTGTGTTTCTTTCCACTGGTGGGGGACAACAACAGAATTTCTCGAAGGACCAAAATGTTCACACTATAAACTTGTGCGTACATTTAATGAGATCAATTCGGGTGTTTGAATCTAACTGACTCGCTACTGCGAGGGCTTCGCCTTTTATTCATTCTTACATAGGTTCTTATCATATAATTATATAATGCAGCGCTTGTAAGACGCCGCAGTCTGCGTTTGTAAATGCAGCCGAGTTTTATTCTTAAATCTATGTCTGAGGCCTATGACCGCGCTAATCACCTCCCGCGTGGTCACATCTCTTGACACTTCGGCAATAGGCCGCTGCAATCATACTTATCTGTAGTTGCCACTCATGCTATCCAGTGACATGTTTATTGCAGCCCATAAATAGAATATATTTATAGTTTGCCTACTTATCATGTCTAAACACATATTTAGAAAATTTGATTAACTTTAAGAGTTTACAAAAGAGTAAAAAGAGCTTGGATCGTTGCGAAAATTGAGTTTGCATTTAGAAATATAATTTTTATATAGTTGATTGTTAAGGTCAACAACTGGTGATTAGAAGGTAATTGGAAAGATGTAACAAGGTTGGAAACCTTAAAGACTTTTTGTAAGCTCTAAATTTCCTGTTTTGAAGGAGAGAGAGATGCCTATTAAGCCATGGCGTTGATGGAGTTAATATTTCAGAGACAGATTTATTTAAGGTGTTATGAGTTACTTACGGCAGATACGGATAAGCCATTAATGAAGTAATTTTGGCTAGTGGGTAACAGGGAGTTATCATTTGGTCCATAAAATGAGGAGCAAAGTGAAGTCAGCCATAACTAATATAAGGTCAGAATCATTTAGTAGAGACAAAACTAAATTAAGGCAGTTATAAGGTGGTGGTGGTGCATAGTAATGATTGCATCACACAGAGGAGGAATGTAGGAACAAGTTACGAATAGGCTAAAGGACTCAGAATGAGTTTTAACGGCTAAAAATTCAATTCCGGAAGGATTTGTGATAGTTATACGTTCCACTGAGTAAATAATGTTTACAGCAATGAGAAGGCCACCTTCAAAAGTTGAGTGATCTTGGATACAAAAATTTCATTATCTATGACACAGGAGTTTAGTCAGGTTTTTGTTAGCACAATAGCATCTAAGTCAAAAAAAGCACTGTTAGTAAAAACTAGGTTCATTTTACCAACAACACTGCGGACGTTTTGGTAGCAACAAGAAACAAACTTGTTGCTTAGTTTTTGAGAAATCTCTCCCTTGAGAATCGCTGGTCAAGAATTCGTGAACAATACTGTGCTGGGGCCAGGTTACAGGGTTTAAAGCTTGCTCAAGGCAACCATCTGGTAAATTTATTTTAAATGAAGATGTACTACGTCACATAAAGTTCAGAGGGAGATATTTTGAGATTATTTGAAAGATGACACATAACGTCATCTGCAGTGGCGTCAGGCAAAAGACGCGATACGAAAATGGATTTCCGGGAAGCGATAGCTCTTTGCACTTATGTCAAGGTGATTAGGGTGTGAGTTAATTTGCTTATGTACTTTTGTTTTCGTTAAGTTATTTCGTCTCTACGGATCTGATATTTTCTACAGTCTCTTTGGATATTTTCGTTTCGGAGATACCAGGATGCTCCAGTGATTGTTCTCATCATCTTTGATTGAGCTCTTTGCATGATACCAATGCTACTACGGCTGGCACTTTCCCAAACCATGTATCATGGTTTCAATACTGCTTTATTGTTGCGTCGATGATGAGGGTCGGATTCATTATTCAGATCAGGCGGTCAACGTGTAGGTTATCGTGGCAAGGTCAGTTCTCTTTGGCTTATCATTGGTATCGCCGATGAGCAAAAACGCGCTCTCTCGTTTGTTGTTGGCATTAGTTCATGCGTCGGGTTGCTGGTGATTGACCATGGCCGATCGATGTTTGCATTAATTTTGTGCACTTTTGGAGTATTGAATGCGACTTGATAAGATATAAATATTTGATAAGAACTCTTGTTAGTACATAAGAACCTAGTTGTAAGTTGTTGAATAAAACAGCTTTTGTACGGAACTCATTGGCGTAAGAACTTTTTTGGGGCTCCTTTTAATCACCGGCCATGAATAAACCATGATACTGAAGTCCAAAAACTAAACTCTGTTGATGTTTTCCAGGGGGTATGCTATCTAAAGAGATCACCGGAGCCAGGCTCATGCGATAGGTGATCATGAGCAAGGTGGGCACTTCGTAAACACCATAGTCTGCTTGCAAACCTTAGTCTTCTCTCTTTCTACAAGCTCTCTTCTTATATTTGCTGGAATTTATTTTTCTCTTTCTCTTCCGTCATCTAGTCATTTGGCTATCTAGAGTGTCGCAAGAATGCTCAATCCTTTCTTTAATTGTAATAATGTGTAGAGTTTGTAAAAGCAAGACCTCTACCCCTAAAACCAACGAGCTATAGACGGAACCTATAGCATGCCACGCTCTTATAGACTCCGATGTCAAGCGAATTAATCCATTGTAACACAGAAAACAAAATTAAAATTATACTTACAAAAAGAATAAATTTAAATCAACCCGCACGGTAAATCGAAATTATGAATAACACAAATTTCGGGAGGACTTTTAGAGGACTTCTTCAAAGATGATGCATATCGTAACGTTACTGTGAATGGTGAGCGCTACCGTAAGATTATATCAATCTTTTTTTTTGCCGAAAATATAAGAGCTTGACGTGCGTGACTTGTGGTTTCAACAAGACAGTGCCACATGTCATACAGAATGCGTAACAATAGACTTATTGAGAGGCGAGTTCGGTCAACATTTTATTTCACGTTCGGGACCAGTCAATTGGCAGCCTTGTTAAATTAAATGTCTATACAGATAAGCCGGATTCAATTGACGCATTGGAGGACAACATTGAAGCATTCGTTCGTGAGATTTTTTTTTTTTTCGTTATCTCCTGAATTCGGTCTAGAAATTTTGGGTACCTTGAAGTCTCGATCGATATCCCTAGTTTTTATGTACCAAGGAGCCCCTGTGATCTTTCTTAATGTTTTAGCCTGTAGGACGCTTATTTTGTTTAGATGCGTTTTGTCAGCGATCGCGTACACCTAGATGATATAGAAAAGACCAGGAGCTAATATACTTTTGTATATTCGGACTTTATTATCAAGTAACAGCTTTTTGCATGAAGTAATCAGCCAAGACATTTTTGATATCTTATTCTTAAATGATCGGGTTATCGATATGACACGATTTCTAAATGTTAAACTTCTGTCAAGAATAACACCGAGGTATTTGTATGACGTCTTGTGGTCAAGCATTCTTTCGTTTAGTGAGACGTGCACATCTGCCAGCATTAATGCTCACGTTTCACTTCTCCGCCCAATTCTGGAATTCATCTAGGTATTGCTAAAGTGCGTCAAAGGTTGGGTAATGCCACTGTTTTTTTTGTACGCGGTGTCGTCAGCGTATATCGCGATGAGCACATCTTTGCCATCTAGTTCAGTGACTGCTGTCTGGGTGTGCATTTCTGAGGTAAAGATTGTATATAAGGTGCTTGAGGCACACCAGTTTCAATGGTTTTAACTGAGGACGTGCAACCATCGGTCGTCACACAGAATGTGCGTCCTATCAGAAAGCTTTTTAGAAGCTTGAACAGCTATGGTGCTACAATCTTTTTGGCTTTATATAGGAAAACTGGGTGCCATACTTTATTAAAAGCCTGCTGAATGTCCAGGAAGGCAGCTACCGCATACTCTTTCCTCACCATAGCTTCTAGCGTAAAGATTCTATGAAGTTGGCCTGGTGTTCCATGTTGAATCCGGAACCTAAATTGAAATTAATTTATCGCCAGGGCTGCAGTCTCAACGTCAAGCTATCTGTTGAGATCAACCTCTCCATCATTTTGCCTAGAGAGGAGAGAAGGCTGATTGGTCCACGATTCCACCTCTGTTGGATTCTTTCCTGGTTTCAAAATCACAATTATTTTGGGAGACTTCCAGACTTTTGGGAAGTAACCCTCATGTAGTATACTGTAAGATAAGTATGTAAGATGATTACTAAGAATTGCAGAGCATGATCCGGTAATATGCGAATTGTTCTGTTGTCAAGAAGGTTTTGACCCGGGGCTTTTTTCATCTTCAACATGGACACAAGCTGTTTTATTTCTTCAAGAGTAACAGGATTAGTAGGGAAAACCATTTGAAAAGGCGTTTCAAGAGAATCTGCAACCAGACGGCAATGATTCTAATTTGAAAATGCGAGTGGCCTGAAGTGTTAGGGAGCCTTTAGTTTGACTTCGGCTTCTTTAATTTCTCAGCTGTTATAGGGCAGACTTTATCCGTTGAACCGTGATCACCACCGCAATTGACGCACAAATATGTGTCACTGGTGCACTGCGGGATGCAAATTAAATTTGATCTTGGAGACAATCGTTTTTCGAGAGCCCAAAAACGCGAGTAGCGCGCTCAATGGTATCTCTGTGTCTACAAAGTTGCTTAACCTTTAAAACATCGGATACATTTGGAGTTTGTTGGAGATTAACATAGAGCAGCTTTTGTGTGGTCATGTGTGGTTCATCGTCATCATCGTATATTTGCGCGTTATGCCAGTTTTCTTTTCTCGGGCAATATATATTAACGGCTTTGTAGCCGGGATCATCAAATGGTAGCTTAATTTGCTCTTTGGGAACGTTGGCAAGAATTCCTTTCAGTGCAACCCTGTAAGACTTTTTATCTTTAAGTTGATGATGCCAAAACTTATAATTGGCCGATGCTAATTCACTAACTACAGCACGAAAAGCATCATATGGACACAAATGGTTGGAGGCTAAACAATCTTTTTTAGAGGTTTCCTGCCTTGATTGGCAGCAGCTGGTGTTACTTCTTCATCGTTAGAGCTATCTACTGGCAGGTTATCTGGCAGCATCATCCACATCTTTAGCTAAGACTGCGAATCTGTTATTACAGTATATTTCTGACGCAGAAGCTAACTTAATCGGCTTTGGCAATTGCTTCGTAGATTTTTGGGCTATTTGAAATGCATTTACCTCTCCTTTGCGTTTTCTGCCACCAAGTAGACTTATTGATTGGAACGCTCATTTCGCACTGGACTTTTGAGCGATTGACGTCACTGTTACCGAAGAAGGCAAAGTTGGTGACGTTTTGCAGCTTGCTGCTACAGCCACTGTATAAGTATTGGTTGACGAGCAGCAAGCTTGAGTTGTAGTGATGGTACAGGTAACGTTGGTGCTGCAGCACGTTGTTATCAATAGGAAATAATCTATTCCTATTAGCAGTATGTATTCATTAGGCGTTGTAACTGCGCTCTTAACTATTGGGAGCGTTTTGTTCCAGGGCTTGCTTCGGCTATTTTTTTCATCTCCTGTAACTTATCTCCAGATGGGGAGTAAGTCGTTGAACTACTATCCATTTTTAAAATTGTTATTATTTAGTTTTGTCGAATTTTTTTTTAATATTGGAAACACAAAAAAAAAAATTAACCGCTTTCCCAACGGGCAAGTGCGTGCAGCACTTTTCAGCCAGCTACCTGCGTTGTATTTGTTTTTTTAACAGAAGTAAAGGCCCCGAGTTACAATCCTGTGGCCGAGCGAGGAAAGCTTTCAAAAAAACAACTGAGAAGCTTGGGGTATGAAATGAGAATCCTCCTCTTTATTACAAAAGTTGTATGCTTCTCCTAAATGCGTCTTCGTCCGAGTTCGTATTGGCGATATTCGTTGAATTTTTGCTCGGCTCTCAGTTTTTTACATTTACATTTTAAAACATAAAAATATAAAAAGTTTCCCATATTACTTGCCAAGGCCCACACTCAACAAATCAAATAAATAACATAAAGACCACTCATAGCTTCTCTTCACTTCAAGTAAACCAATTTCGATACTGTCAGCATTTAAAAATCACTATCTAAGACTTGCGACAAACTAAACAACACCAACACCCAAAATATATGTCTAATCAAAACATAAACTAGCATTAATCTCAAAAACATCAAATTATGAATTATATTTTACATATCCAATAACCACTAAATATTAAATACAATTAAAAGCATCCCTTATCCCTACCTTTACGGATACCAGTGGAAATACTTTAAGGAGGGAAGCTGGTCTAGAGCTAAAAAATGGGCATATTTTATGAATTTATTTTGACTCAACCAAGGAATTAATCCAAAATCTGTGAAATAGGTTAAGTAATATAGGTTTCATGGTAAACATACAATATTTTTCGTGTGAATTAATTTCAAAATGGCCGCTGTCCAGCATTTCTCCGAAGACGCATTTTTTTCTAATGGGTCCATGACCGAAGATGTAAACTCATTAAAATTTTTGTTAGTTTCTATATAACAACAGCAATACAGGGTGCGTTATGAAAGTAATGCGCATGGTTTCATTGTCACGTAACTACCTGTCGTAGCACGCTCGGACCTGTCTGAAAATTTGGGGCGGAGTCTCTCCTTTCCAACGCGCTCGGTCTCAGTTCGCTCTGAGCAATAGAAGTGGTAGGACGTGTCGTAGAGCGAAGTCATTTTTTCTGTTGTGTCACGGCGCGATGGAGCGTTCGCTGGAACAGCGGTACGCCATAAAGTTTTGTGTGCGACTTGGCAAAAATGCATCGGAAACTTATCAAATGCTTCGAGAGGCCTTTAAGGAGGAGTGCATTTCGAGATCTCAGTGTGGAAGGTGGCACAAGGCCTTCAAGGAGGGTCGAGAGGAGGTCACCGACGATCCACGTTCCAGACGTCTAACAACAGCACGAATTGATGAAAACGTTCGCCGTGTGCGAGAAACTTTGAGTTCAGACCGTCGGTTAAGCCTCCTTACATCCCTGACTTAGCTCCGTGCGACTTTTTTTTGTTCCCCCTACTGAAGAGGGAGCTAAAGGAAAACACTGGGAGTCGGTGGAGAACATCCAAGCTCGCGTAACAAGATTCCTGAAAGGCATTTCTCTCGAGAAGTTTCAGGGTGCTTTCCAGGCGTGGCATACACGTCTCCGCAAGTGTATTGACGCAGGAGGGGACTATTTTGAAGAATTTTAATAATTTGTACTGATTGGACCAACAAATATATTTTTCTTAGAAAATGCGCATTACTTTCATAACGCACCCTGTATATGTATATGTATATGTATATGTATATGTATATGTATATGTATATGTATATGTATATGTATATGTATATGTATATGTATATGTATATGTATATGTATATGTATATGTATATGTATATGTATATGTATATGTATATGTATATGTATATGTATATGTATATGTATATGTATATGTATATGTATATGTATATGTATATGTATATGTATATGTATATGTATATGTATATGTATATGTATATGTATATGTATATGTATATGTATATGTATATGTATATGTATATGTATATGTATATGTATATGTATATGTATATGTATATGTATATGTATATGTATATGTATATGTATATGTATATGTATATGTATATGTATATGTATATGTATATGTATATGTATATGTATATGTATATGTATATGTATATGTATATGTATATGTATATGTATATGTATATGTATATGTATATGTATATGTATATGTATATGTATATGTATATGTATATGTATATGTATATGTATATGTATATAGTGACGTATTTGGGTGGTCCAAACCGGCCACTTCAATTATTTCATAGAACTATAAACAGTTATGCACTTAAGTGATTTCCATAATGTATCGCAGCTGCGCAGCATCCGTTTCCAATAAAGAATTGTTTCGCAGCCGCACTTAGCCATTCTTGTAAACATCCTAAATCCTGACCTTAGCAGATTTGACTGCTCTCTTTGAATCTTTTCCTAATCTTAAGAATCCAAGAGCAAGGCTCTCCAGAAATACAAATATTTTTAAAATACCGAGGCTTCTCCTCAACCCAATGTACATTTGATTTTTAGTCTTAAGCTGATATCCGAATAAAGAAGTTCAATAAAAACCTTCGTTAAATAATTCTTCTCGGCGTTGTCCTTAGTCAACTGACGGGACATTTATTCGACTCAAATAAAAAATATTACAACCAATTTTATTGGCGCAGTCGGTAGGATACAACAAGTATCAGAAAAAAAAACCTTCGAGTGGAAAATAAGTTAAATTTTATAATCCAGTGCTCGAAACATTTCCCAAAATAAATTCGTGAAAACTCTTCAACTTGGATTATAATTCCAATTCGGTTATCCAAATAAAAGTGGAAGTAAAAAACGAAACAAAAACATTAAGTCCAAAGGCAACTAAGTTTTAAAACCAACTTATAAAATTATAAGAAAGTGAAGTTAAAAAAAAAAAGAAACTTTTATACCTAAATAAAAATAAAAAAAAAACAATAAATTAAAGCAACATAATAAAACAACACCAAAATTAAAAATTTACAATAAAAAAAGTGTAAGTGAAACTAGAAAACGAAACAAAAAAAATAATAATAATAATAACATTAAATCCAAAACAAAACAAAAAAATTTAATCAAAAACAAAAAAATTAAACACAAAATTTTAAAAAAATGTCACAATCAATTATTGCCGCACCCCAAATCGTTGCGCTGAGCGACAACAACCTTGCCGAAGCCCGTCGGCAACTTAAAGATATTATGCCATTCAAGGGTGATCCAGAAACCCTTCACACCTTCGTCAGTAGAGTAGATTACGTAATGTCGCTCTACCAAACGAATGATGTTCGACAACAGAGGATTCTACTGGGAGCGATCGAAAGGAACTTGGACGGACAGGTTACACGATCTTTGGGACTGCCGAACATCGAAGATTGGCCTACCCTAAAGGCAAGACTCATCGCGGAATTAAAAACTCAAACACCAAACTACAAACTTCTGGAGAACTTCAGGGAAACACCATACAGAGGAAACCTAAGAGCATTCTGCGAAGAAGCGGAAAGACGACGACAATTATTAATTTCGAAACTACACCTAGAAGGTAACCAACCGGATTTCCTTATTTATATTCAGGCTATTAAGGACTCTATTAAGATACTGATAAGGAAATTACCAACACAATTATTTACTATTTTAGCTCACCACGATATTACAGACTTAAGATCCTTAATTACCATTGCACAAAATGAGTGAATTTATGAAGAACACATTAACTTTGAATTTAATAAAAACCCAGAATACCGTAAAAATTCAAATTCTAATCAGAATTCGAAAGCACATAAATTCAATGCAAATGTTCAAACTCAATATCGCCCAAGTTACCCACAATATTCCCAACCCTTCCAACCTAATTTTAATCAATACGTGCAACCATTTAGACCTAGCTATACACAGCAGATGACTAACAACCCACCTATGTGGGTACAACCAGTACATAAACACACAACCCATTATTCAAAAAAATCCTTTCCAACAACATCCCAACAAAATCCAAAATCCCCAAACAACACATTTTAGAGGAAATACATACCCTCAACTACAACTACATCTAAAAATTCTAACTTCCCGATTACTAAACGACTAAGACCATCGGACAGTGAACAAACTAAAATGTCTATTGACGAAATGAGATTCCAAGACGCGCATGAATTCGAACAAGTCCAACCAAATTATTACGAGCAACAGTATTATGACCAAAATCAATACAATCCATATCATAATCATGGGTACATTAATGAAGGGCAAAAACAGGTCCAACCCGTACAAATTAATAACGAAAAAGATCTAAATAATTCTGAATTAAACGAAAATTTTCGGTCAACAGCCCCGGACAACTCGAATACATAAAAATAGTATACAAAGGTTCCACATACAAATGCCTTCTAGACACAGGATCCACAATTAATATAATTAATGAGAATATATTTTGTCTTCCCATTCAAAATAGTAGATGTGAAGTTTTAACATCAAATGGCCCTATCACCTTGAACGACTTGATTTTGTTACCCAGAAATAGTATTTTCAAAAAACCGAACCATTTTATGTGCACAGATGTTCAAAATGCACAATCAGTTATTAATTACAAAAATAATACAGTTACCCTTTTTGATCAAACATACAAATTAATTACTTCAGAATTAATTATTTCGGAAGGAAACCAAAATTTGTATATCCAAAAGACACCAGAACCAATTGCAAACTCAGATCAGGAATCAATAAAAAAATTAGATTTTTCACAGTTTCGATTAGATCACCTAAATCAGGAGGAAACTTTAAAGTTAAAAGTCTTATTAAATAAATTTAGAAATCTTGAATATAAGGAAGGAGACAAATTAACATTTACAAATACCATTAAACACGTACTAAACACAACACATAACTCCCCAATTTATTCAAAACAAGACCCACTTGCGCAAACACATGAAATTGAAGTAGAAAACCAAGTACAGGAATTGCTAAATCAGGGATTGATTAGGGAAAGTAATTCACCATACAATAGTCCTACTTGGGTTGTACCAAAACAAACAGATGATTCTGGCATAATGAAGTACAGGTAGTAATTGACTATAGAAAGCTTAATGAAATAACCATACCTTACAGATATCCAATTCCAAATATGGACGAAATTCTTGGCAAACTGGGTAAATGCGATTACTTTACAACAATCGATCTGGCAAAAGGATTTCACCAAATAGAAATGGACAAGTAATCAATTCCTAAAACTTCATTATGCACCAAAAGCGGTCATTACGAATACCTTCGAATGCCATTTGGCCCTAGGAATGCACCCGCTACTTTTCAAAGGTGCATGAATAATATCCTTCGACCATTGCTTAACAAACACGGTCTGGTGTATCTGGATAATATTATAATTTTTTCAACATCCCTTACAGAACATTTGAATTCAATACAATTAGTTTTTTCAAAGCTTGCAGAAGCAAATTTAAAATTACAACTAGACAAATGTGAGTTCTTAAAAAAGGAAGCTAACTTTCTTGGTCACATAGTAACTCCTGATGGTATTAAACCAAATCCTATTAAAGTTAAAGCCATAGTTTCATACCCAATTCCGACAAAAGTAAAAGAGATTAGAGCTTTCCTCGGATTAACAGGTTATTATCGCAAATTTATTCCAAATTACGCAGACATAGCAAAACCCATGACCAACTGCTTAAAAAAAGGAGCAAAGATAGATACGCAAAAACTTGAGTACATAGAGGCATTCGAAAAACTTAAGGCTTTGATAGTTCGAGACCCAATTTTACAATTACCTGATTTTAAAAAGAAATTTGTTTTAACCACAGACGCAAGTAACTTGGCCCTCGGGGCTGTCCTTTCTCAAAACGGTCATCCTATATCTTTTATTAGTAGAACACTTAACGATCACGAATTAAATTACAGTGCTATCGAAAAAGAATTACTCGCCATAGTTTGGGCCACTAAAACTTTTCGACATTATTTACTAGGGCGACAATTTCTCATTGCTAGTGACCATCAACCTCTTAGATGGCTTCATAACTTAAAGGAACCGAATGCTAAGTTAGAAAGATGGAGAGTCAGATAAAGCGAATACCAATTTAAAATCGATTATATTAAAGGGAAGGAAAATTCAGTCGCCGATGCATTATCAAGAATTAAAATTGAAGAAAATCACCATAGTGAAGTTACTCAACATAGTGCAGAATAAGACAATAGCAACCTTATTCATTTACAGAAAAACCAATAAATTATTTCAAAAAACAAATTATCTTTATTAAATCCGATAAAAATAAAATAGAGCATTCAGTAATATTTGGTAACTCCATTACCACAATTCAATATGATGTAATGACATTCGAAAAGGCCAAACAAATTTTACTCGATCACTTTATCCATAGAAACATTACCATTTATATTGAGAGCGATGTAGATTTTGAAATTATTCAAAGGGCACACATAGAAATTATTAATACCACCTACACAAAAATAATTCGTAGTCTTTTCCTATTAAAGAACGTTGGTTCATACGCCGAATTCAAAGAAATCATACTTCAATCACATGAAAAACTTTTACACCCTGGTATACAGAAAATGACAAAATTATTTAAAGAAAATCACTTCTTTCCAAATAGCCAACTACTAATTCAGAATATAATAAACGAATGCAACATATGCAATTTAGGCAAAACAGAACATAGAAACACCAAAATGCCTTTAAAAATCACGCCTAAACCGGATCATTGCCGAGAAAAATTTGTGGTAGGTATTTATTCATCTGAGGGAAAACATTACATCAGTTGCATTGATATTTATTCTAAATTCGCTACACTTGAGCAAATTAAAACTAAGGACTGGATAGAATGCAGAAACGCATTAATGCGTATTTTCAATCAATTAGGTAAACCCAAATTTTAGCTTTGAAGCGATGGCTTGAAGAAGAAGAAATCGAATTGCAGCTCAATACAGCAAAAAACGGGGTGGCAGACGTCGAAAGATTGCACAAAACAATAAATGAAAAAATTCGTATAATCAATTCATCTGATGATGAAGAAGTAAAATTAAACAAGATAGAAACAATCCTTTACCCATACAACCATAAAATTAAACATGACACTACTGGACAGACACCTGCTCAAATCTTCTTATACGCTGGGCATCCAATATTAGACACTCAAAAAATTAAAGAGAAGAAAATAGATAAAATAAATGAAGACCGACAGGAATTTAATATTAACACTAATTACAGAAAAGGTCCACTACAGAAAGGCAAATTAGAAAATCCATTTAAATCAACCAAAAATGTAGAACAGACAGACCCTGACCATTACAAAATCACTAATAGAAATAGAGTTACGCACTACTACAAAACACAATTCAAAAAACAAAAGAAAAATAATCAACTCTCAATTTTACAGGCACCTGGTACCTGATAACATTATTGCTTATACTGATCACAGTTGACACCAACCACGGATATCTCCTTTTTTCTGATAAGCCAGTCCAGATACCATCCTCCTTTGAACATCATTGCTTGAAAATCAATTTAACTGAAATAGACATCGTGGTTGACTATTTTGGGCAAAGATTACGATCCGATTACCATGCACCCCCATCAAATTTTTACACAATAAATTGAAAAGAGAACTAGCCGGAATAACCCTGAAACATAGAAACAAACGGGGACTTATTAACATTGTGGGCTCAGTTTTTAAATACCTATTTGGAACACTAGATGAAAATGATAGAGTCGAAATACAGGAAAAACTTGACAACAACGCCCATAACTCAGTAAAATTACATGAACTCAACGACGCTATACAATTGATAAATGACGGAATGCAAAAGATACAAAACTATGAAAAAAACCACACCATCATTAACAGTCTTTTGTTGGAACTAATGCAGTTTACGGAATACATAGAAGATTTGGAAATGGCTATGCAGCTTTCCAGACTTGGACTTTTTAACCCCAAATTACTAAACTATGACAAACTTGAGAATGTCAACAGCCAAAATATTTTAAACATTAAAACATCCACTTGGATTAACTACAATGATAACCAATTATTAATTATTAATTACTTTTCACTAATAAACACAATTAAAATAATCCCTTACCCAGATTCCAACGGTTATCAGCTAGATTACACAGACTCACAATTATGTTTTGAAAAAGAAAATAAAGTTTATAATGCCGAAAATAAAGAAATAAAAAATGAATGTGTCACCAATATTATTAAACACTTGAAACCAATTTGTAATTTTAAGCCAGTGGACACGAACGAAATAATAAAATACATAGAACCAAACACAATTGTAACCTGGAACTTAACCCAAACCATTCTTAACCAAAATTGTCAAAATTCAATTAATAATATAAAAATAGAAGGAAACAAAATGATAAGAGTAACGCAATGTAAAATAGAAATCAATAGTATAATTTTAAGTGAAAATCTGTAGAAACCAGAAATAGATTTGACACCACTACAAAAATAAAAATTGTAAAACACAACGACATTGTTGAGATGATTTCAAAGAACAATATTACACTTTACATATTAATGACCATTGGAATAATTGCACTTATTTTTTTGTACTTATATTTTAGATATGTAACATTTAACCCATTTCATGATTCTGTATGCAAAACTTAAAATAAGAAAATGGATCCTTCTTGCTCTCGCGGACTAGCCTGTTGACGTGATGTGTGCTCAATGATCGTTTTCTTCCACGTGTTTCGGGCTTCTCATTGAAGTTTATTGCATTGCGTATCATTTTGTTCGAACACTGAAGCATTCGACCAATATTTCTATATGATTTTCCTTCAGAAATGAGTTTTTTGATCAAGTCACGTTTTTCTGCAGTGCAGTGCTTTCCACGTCCCATTTTAATGATTTTTTTAAGTTAATTTTGTACAAATTGTGTTCGAAACAACAGAACAAATGTCAAGTGCTTTCTACTAAAAAAAGCGTGCGATAAGTTCGATTATTTGAAAAAAAATCGATAGCGGTGCTATTTTTGTTTTCGGCTCATTTTAGACCTTGCCGCTCAAAAAAAATTATAAAAAATAAAGGTATGGACAATTCAAAAATTTTTTGTCATTTTCGGATGGCGAAAATATCTAGCATTATGCGAAAAATCGGTATTTCGTACTATCGGTACCGCAACCTTAATTTATTTGATCAAGAATAAAATACGTTATGGTGGTGCTATTATTTTTTTCGCAACTGTATGTAACTATAACTTGTGTTAACCACCTGTAAAGAGTTGGTAAAGTAAAGGGATAAGAGACAGGTGGCCAAAGACTCATCATGAAATATGAACTATGGTAACACAGTTTAAGCGCTGGGTGAAATTTCTAAATAAGTCTAGAAATGGCACTTTCTTCTTTTTTTGGCATACTTATATGTCTTTAAACTTTCAATAAAAAACCAACATTAGCACCCTTTTAAACGACCTACTTGTTAAATCAAGATAATTTATTTAACAGGCAGGAAGCTGATCCCAGTGTTGATCACGTAGGACACAATGCGCCCGTTGATGATGCTAGAATACTCGAAGAAATATCGCATCCCTGTTTAAGCTCCTCCGTAGAATACGAACTAACACTAATTTTAAAAGAGCTTCAATGGATAACTGATCAGGTGAGACTATTTTTATAGCCATTTTTTTTGTCGACCAACATACTGATACTAGTATACTGCAATTTAACTTATCTTTACTCTATTAAAATTATGCTACATTCAAATACAAAGCACGAAAGGTTCACATTTTTTTTAAGTTTACAAGCCACGTACAAGCTCTTCCAGCGATGCAGTCCTTATCTCTTCAATCAAAAAATCTTCCACAAGCCATTTTATCTGGTTCATAAATTAACTTAACAAACTACAGGGTACGCAAATTTTAAGACAGTATGTAAGTGTATAACTATTTCGTTAGTGAACTTGACTTGAGTAGACTACTGTTGGAAACCTCAACTCAGTTTGATTTATACTTTAAATCGCTTTATAACGAACAAAAGCGCCGACTTAGTGACTCTTTAACGACCGGATATGCATGGGACAAGTGCTGCGGCTAGCTCTTAGAGATCATTCATAGAATCGATGGGATTTCCTGAGCCCAGAAATAACACCTTGGGCTTCCTTAAATTCACTATTTAATGTTATTTAATGTTTTTTAACTGTGGGCGAGTTAGGTGTACACGGCCAACTAGTTCACAATAAATCGATACAACACCGAATCTGAAAAAATGCGAATCCGAGTGGTTTTCTCTTGATTGAGCTTTATTTAAAAACTGAAAACGTATTTCTGGGTTGTATACTTCTTAAGGCGATCAATCGCTTAAGCTTACTCACTATGGTTAATTCTTATTCTCTCTTATATTCTTATTCTCTCTAATAATGTGTATATGAATGAATGTAGCTGTTGCTTGGGTGGCCAAAGTGTTCTTTGGTCTATTTGCTTATTAATACATACTCTTTTCTTTTGTTTACAGTAAAGTGAATCGTAGTCCACGCTGTGGAAGCAACTGTGATTGTGTCATGTGGATGTGTTGTTTTAAAGTTAGAGGAAGCAGTTGCATAATTCCTCCTCCGCTATATAAATATATTGTGCAGTTTTTTCTTATTCTCTTAAAATTAGTTTTAAGCTAAATAATTTAGTTCTCCTAAAATTACATTTTTCTTATATTCATATATTGCTTTTGACCCGAGTAATTAATAAATTTTTTTGATTAATCCGAACATGGTTCCTATTAGAAATTGGGATGATCAGTTTTACATCTGTTTTTATAAAGTTCTTAGGTAACTTGATTAGTATAACTATTTTATTGTTTTTGTATTTTATCATTCTTATCAACTTTATTTTGAAAAAGTGTATTTCAAATTTGATTATTTCTTCTTGTGTTAATATCCAAGTGTTCAATTATATTTTCTCCATCTTCACTGTCTATTAGTCAAAAAAGTCATTTGTATACGGTCCCTGCACCATCTACCTGTCCCCGCTGTTTTCTAGTATACTGTGTGAGTAATTTGATTTTTCTGTGATCAAGTTAATTTTTTCCACGATTAATTCTCTATCTGCTATTTCTACATTTTTTATATGATTTTCTATCTTATCATAAATGTTAGTTATCTAATTTTTTTTTTTTCCAATTTTATTTTATTTGCTGGATCTTCTCTTCTTAATAGAGACTAAGAACAAGTTTCAAAATCTTAGACTAATATTATAACTAAAATCCATTTTTTAGCGATGGGTTTAGTTTTAAGGACGGCTCTAATTATATCGGAACTGAGCGAGTGGATGATCGGCACGTTGAAGTCTACTTCAACTGGAAGTTCTGGTTAGCGAGCGTGCAAGAGGATTTGGATGAGATGTTAATTTAGCTTGGTGTTTTGCTTTTTGATGGAAAATTTCGTCAGAAACGGTGTTGATATTTAAGTCTCGATGAATGTTTTCGTTCCTTATATACCAAGGAGCACCAATGATGAGTCTAAGTGTCTTAGATTGAACTCTTTGAATTACTTCGATGTTACTACGACTGGCATTTCCCCAGAGTTCAGAGCCGTATTTCCATATTGGCTTGATCACGGTGTTATAGAAAAGTATTTTGTATTCAAGGCAAAGAGGGGATTGAGAGTTGATTAGCCAATGGAGCTTGTTGGTCTTCAACTTTAGTTGAGTTTTTTTGGCTGCTATGTGTGAGCGCCAGGTGAGTCTCCTGTCAAGATGGATACCCAAGTATGTGACGGTGTTTGACTGGGGGATTCGTGCTCCGTTTAGAGTAAGCTGGGGACACGTTTGTCTGTTCAGTGTGAATGTTACGTGTTTACATTTACTTTCACTTACTTTAATTCTCCAGTTAGCTAACCATTTTTCAAGAGATTCCAAATGATTTTGTAGAGCAACTGACTTAGAGCAACTGGCTCTAAGGGGACATTTACTCCGGCTAAGAATGGCAGTGTCATCTGCAAAAGTTGAAGTGGTAAGTTGAATGTTTGTCGGAATGTCCGATGTGTATAGTGTATATAGAACGGGACCGAGAACGCTTCCTTGAGGGACTCCAGCTTTGATTTCACGCTCAGCAGATGTTGAGGCGCTGCATCTTACGGAGAATAATCTTTTATGCAGATAGGATTCGAGGAGTTTGTGCATACTATTGGGGAGTAATGTTTTGATTTTGTACATGAGTCCATCGAGCCACAAACGCTTGGGCAGAGCAGTATTCTCGTTGTTCAAACTCAGAGCATATTTCCGTGGTGATACGGTTTACCTGTTCTATTGTACCATGTTTTTCTCGGAACCCAAATTGATGCATTGGGATTATGTTATTTATACTAAGATGGGGACTGATGTGCGATAAGATGAGTTTTTCGAATAGTTTTGATAAGCAGGACAGAAGACTTATTGGTCTATATGAAGATGCTTGTGTTTTGTCTTTACCAGGTTTTGGAATCATAACTATAGTTGACTTTTTTCCATCTTTGGGGAAAATAACCATATTTAGTCATTGCGTTGAAAAGCGTGCATAAATGATTTACAGCACAGCTCGCTAGTTCTATAATCATTTTTAGAGTAATTCTATCGTGGCCCGGTGCTTTGTTCGGCTTTAATTGCTCTTTGATTATTTGAGTAATTTTGCTTGATCGGAATTTCAGGGGCGTAGTGTGTATTATGTCAGAGCTTGAGAATTCCGGAAGCTCAAATAAATTGGTAGCAGGATTTGGTTGGAAGACTTCTTGGAGGTGTGTTGCAAACACGTTCGCCTTTTCGGAGTCACTTCTAGCCCATCTTCCTGTAAGACTTCGGATAGGGCTGTCTGTTTCAATAGGGGCACTGAGACTGCGCGCTTTCCAGAGTGGGTTTTTGGCACATGTTGGAGAGAGTTGTTCGATGTATTGGTATTGTGCAAGATTTTCTTCTTGTTTCAGTACTCTAGAGAGTTTTCGAGTTGCAGCTTTTAATTTCGCTTTGCTTGCTGGTGATCTGTTTTTTTGCCACTCTCGTCGTAAATGTCTTTTTCTAAAAGAAGCTGTTGAATTTGCCTATTTGTACGGTACTGATGTACTACTTTTGGTTTCATTTGAGGTGTAGATACGCGTGCAGCAGTGGTGAGAATAAATTCAAAGGCATTTACAGAATTATCAATGTCAGCCTCGTGGTGCAGTGTTGGGCTTAGCTCAATGTGTGAGCTTATCTATTTTTTGTAGCGAAGCCAGTTTGTTTGGTTGGATGTAATAATATCAGGCCGTTTCAACGTTGGTGGTTGTTCGAACAGTTGAAGATGGATAGGAGAGTGGTCCGAGGACAAGTCGGCTATTGCTTCTATCCGCTTTAGTTGTTTTGGTATGTTTCGGGTTATAGCAAAGTCTATAAGATCCGGTTTTTTGTTTGGATCAGCTGGCCAATATGTAGGCCTACCCGGAGATATGAAGTCAAGTTTATTCGATCTTGTGATTAAAGCTTTGTATAATTGCCTTCCTTTTGGGTTTGTAAGACGGGAGCCCCAGTGGGTGTGTTTGGCATTATAATCGCCTGCTGATATGAAATTGGCACCTAGTTGGTTGAATTATTCCATGAAGTCTTCTTCCGAAATAGAAAACCGTGGTGGGCAGTATATTGAGGCAATACTAAGACTGCCGAAAGACACTTTAATACTTATTGACGTAGCTTGCAAGTAATTGGTTGCGAATGGTTGCAATTGATGGTGCGTGATGCGTCTCTTGATAAGGATGCCTGTTTGTTCGCCTAAAATTTTGAATCTATTATCGTTTGAAATGTTTTCTTTATTTGATGATTTTGATTCGGAGGTTTTATTTAGCGTTGGATAATTGCCCAACTTTTTATTGTGCGGGCTTAATTTGCGTTTGGTAGCTTGTATGTATCGATCCATTCCGGTCTGTATAGTTGGACGTGAATTTAAAGTTGAGGTAGGTTGTTTAGGTAATTGACTCGGAAACTGCTGACTTTGCAGTATTGGCCGGTCGGGCATAGCAGCAGTGGTCATTGACGTTGCCGTTGATGTTGTTGTTGCAGTCACTGTGGACTGAGACAGGGAGAACGAAGGTTGCGTAGTTGTTGTTGATGTTGTTGGCAAAGAGAATGCCGCGCATTCTACACTCCAACTTTCATTTGAGCCCAGGGGAGCGGGAGAAATAGATCGATCGCTTGCATTGCTTGTTGTTGCTGTTGGGGAAATTATTGACAGGTAGGCATTATTGCGAGCCACTGAGAGACGACGCTCGTCTTGCTCTCTTTTCCGTTGCATTCTTATTTCATCTTGAATAATTTTGTTGTTGCCACTTTTACCGATTGCTTTTGCATTATTATACATTGGCATTGTTGATTTTATGTTTTTGTTGATTACTTAATAGAAGTGACACAAGGTTTTGTGTGCTTGCACATTGCACACAGTAGCGTCTTTTCGCTTTTTGGTGGTACCACTTTATATGTTTTATGTAGTGTTTTACACTGTTGAGATTGTTAAATTCACGGAGCACAATTGTGAGACGTTTGCACTCGCGTATCTTCCAATCCGAATCTCCAATCAGTTATCTAATTATCTCCAATAATTAACATCTAAAATGTGGAAAATGATTATTGTTTCGTTTCCAATAGTCGTTGTATACATATGTATCGACACATACCCAGCTTCTTTCCGTATTGGAATTAATTGCAGTCTAGCATGGCCCATTGACATCATTGTTAGGATAATCATTACAACGAACTGTTGTGTTTATCAGTTGGATTTTCTAAAATTTGCATGGTATAACGGAATCTCTTATGGTCTGATGTTAATGGCCCGGCGCGTAAAAGAAATTAGGCAGGCGCGGATCTATCATATTAGAGTGCATTATTTGCCTTTTACTTATTTTTATTTTATTTTCATTAAATATTTTCCGACAAAAAAAGAAAAAAATAAGTTTTTGGCAAAATAATCAAATTATATTTCATCGAGGAATTTAAAAAAAAAGAGGTGCTTCAAGAGAAGTATGGTCGATTCGAATCCGAGATGTCGGAAGTCGTTTTAGATGCTGATAGCTTCCAAGAAGTACCACGAACAGGACGCTCCTTTCAGAGCATTCCCCCGCCTGGCAGGGAGCTTCTTATGGTTAGCAGCCCAAGCCAATTAAACAAGCTTAACCAGAAAACAGTTGGAAATAGTCGCCTATTACCGCAAATTGAAAAAAAATAGTAATACGCTCTCATTCCAGAGTTCTCATTCAACGTTCTGGCCAGAACGTTTGGCATTAAAAAGGCTATTATTAACAGAGAAGAATAACTAAAAATAAATAAAGTTGGCCGTCAAAGAGTCAGAGTGGAACTTCTGAGAAAAAATGTTAATATGCGTCAATGTTACCGATGTTTTGGCTTTGATCACATCAAAAACTATTGCACCAAGGAGCCCAGATGTGGTAGATGCAGTTTGCCTCATTGGACTGGTTCCAGTCAATGCCAGACAAAGACCTATGACGACCTGGAGTGCGTTAATTGCCATGGAAAACATGAGGCAACTCACAAGGGCTGCAGAATTTACGTCCAGAGGCTCAAAAGCCGAAAAACTGGAATCAACATTACTCCCATGACCCGCGTAGAACACCCACAGCCCATTCGCAAGATCAAGCAACAAGCTATTCCAACCTCAATCGTGCGGCAGGGCCTATCGTATGCAGATGCGACTAGACCTGGACAACAGAGCACACGACCTGACGGAAAATACTCCCAACAGCGAAATGCTTTCTCAAATGCAAGGTTCCAGACTTTTCCGAATGCTGCGTTTGCTCCTGTAAGAAACGCAGGTGAACCTCAACATCCTAACCAAACAGTAATTGATGGCTCCCTCGCACAAATCATCATCTCAATGTAGCAGACCATTGCTGGTCTACAATAAACCACCTCTGAGCTATTTGAGGAGATCAAAGAACTCAGAGGTTCTAAGTCGTTGACGCAGTGCAAGTAATGGCTTGTGAACTGCGCCTCGGAGCCTCGAACGCTCGTAGCATTATCCCCAATGCTAATGAGCTTAAGGTGTTTCTCAGCAAGCACGAAATCGATGTTATGCTTATTTCAGAGACACTCCTACACGACAGATCCTACCTCAATATGATAGGTTACAGCTGCTATCGAGCAGATCAGCCAGGAGGTCGCCCCAGAGGAGGAGCTTGTATCCTAATCAGGCAGGGATTAGTGCACTATCACCTGCATTCGATCACAACGAATCATCTACAAATGGCGACAGTAAAAATTTCCACTAATTTGGGCGAAATTATGGTGTCAGCTGTGTACCTTCCTCCAGGCCTGCCTTGGAATTCCTCTGAGTTTAATAATCTCCTTGGTCAACATGGTCAAAAGTTTATCCTTGGAGGTGATTTTAACGCTAGGCATCGCCTCTGGGGTAGTATAAGAGCGAATGCTCGAGGCTCAGCACTTCACGATGTTATTTCCGGCAGCTCAACTTAAGTTCTGGCTACAGGCAGACCCACTCACTATCCGTATAACACAAGGAATGTACCTTCATGTATCGACTTCTTCTTGTACAAAGGTATAGCTAACAGTCTACTATCAGTACGCGAAGAGTATGACCTATCTTCTGATCACTTGCCGCTGATCGCTATACTAATAACGTCACCTCATAGTACCACCCCCATTAGGATGCTCGTTCCACCTGGTGCGAAATTAAGGCTGTTTCAGTTCGAACTTAACAATGCCTTTAACCTTAATACAGAGATAAATACAGCAGACGATATGGAGAAAGCGGTTGAAACTTATATGAAGAAGATCAAAGATGCAGCTCAAATTGCAGCTCCTGGCGGCGCAGTTCACCTACGCAACGTGCGTAGCAGCATCGCTCTCTCTCCGGAAGCAGTAGGACTCTTAACTCTCAAGACACGTCTCCGGCGTGAGTTCATCAGGACCAATGATCCAATAATTGACAGACTGTACCGAAGGATATCAAATCGGATGAGAAAAGTACTGGCCAACCTGAAAAGAGAAGCAACTGACGCGTTCCTCGGGAATGCTACTGCCGATGGAAACTCAAAATTCGCACTCTGGAAGCTCACGAAGAGATTCAAGAGGCAAGTTGCTCCAAAGTTTCCAGTTCGCTACCCAGATGGCACTTGGGAAAAATCACCTCAGGACAGAGCTGAAGCGTTTGCCAAAAACCTAGAGGAAAGGTTCCAGCCGTTCGAGAAAGCATCGCCAAGACGAGGTCAACTGGTTGCTGAATCCCTAGAAGCCCCATTGCAGATGGCTCTGCCTGTAAAGCCTATTAAACTCACGGAATTGGAAGATGATATCAAATTCCTTCGCAACAACAAGGCTCCTGGTGCGGATCACATTGACAACCGCTCCACTAAGCTGATGCCCCACAGAGCTTTGTTATTCCTTGTACTGATTTTCAACTCTGACCTTCGACTGGGACACTTCCCAAGCACCTGGAAGAAGGCGAATATCATTATGCTCCATAAAAGTGGGAAGCCAGCAGAGGAATTAGACTCCTATCGCCCAATAAGCCTGCTTCCAGCATTTGGCAAATTACTTGAGAGGTCCATCCTGAGAAGATTGCTCGAGTCCCGAAAGGTCCAGAAAGCTATTCCGAAGTTTCAGTTTGGTTTTAGACTCAGGCATGGCACACCTAAACAGCTACACCGCGTAGTGAACTTTGTACTGGAAGATTTCCAAGGAAAGGAGTACGTAGTTGGAGCTTTTCTGGACATCCAGCAGGCTTTGGACAGAGTGTGGCATGAAGGACTTCTGCACAAGTTTAAAAGCCTTCTAAATCCTTAGCTCTTTTTTATAATAAAAAGCTTCCTCCACGAGCGATCCTTTAAAGTAGTACAGGACAGACTGTCCTCCCAAACAAAAAGAGTCAGAGCAGGTGTACCCCAGGGAAGTGTGTTAGGTCCAACACTATATAGCCTGTATACGCGCGACATGCCCTCAGCTGACAACATGTCGCTTACAGATCCCAATGACCTGTTAGTTGCCACCTTTGCTGATGACACTGCAGTCCTGGCCAGAGATACTTGCGTCTATACAGCCACTGATACGCTTCAGCTTTATCTAAAAAAATTTGAGAATTGGTCCCTACGCTGGAACATCGCAGTCAATCCGGAAAAGTGTGTTTCCGTGACGTACACCCTGAGAAAAGACACATCACCTGGTGTGTTTCTGAATGGAGAGCTCCTCACACAATCGAACGCCCACAAATACCTCGGTGTCACTCTGGATAAGCGACTTGCATTTCAACGCCATGTAACGGATGTAACTCGGCGGCTCAAAACAAAGGCGAACAGCATGGCTGGGCTCCTTAGTCCTGGAAACCAAATTTCAATTTCCAACAAGGCCAAAATTTATAAGGTTGTCTTGGCTCCTATTTGGAAATATGGCATCGAAGTGTATGGCATCGCCGCAAAGTCGCACCTCAACAAAATTCGTGTGGCTCAGTCGCAATTCTTGCGTAAACTATCTGAAGCGGCTTGGTACATCCGTAACAAAGACTTTGAACAAGAGCTGAAGGTACCAAGGATTGGCGATGTCATAAACAAACAAGCAACCGCGTACGTAAATAAATTGGGAATCCACCCAAACCAATTGGCTCGAAAACTATTGATGAGGAGACGTGTATTGGGGCTGAGGGCGAGAAGGAGGCTCCTGCGCATTCACCCAACAGATCTGCCGAGAAGATATATAAGTTAATTGATTAAATTAATTCATGCCTCTAGACTAATTAGGTTGAAGTATGTAAATATGTAAATACTCGATAGAAATTATAAATCTCTGCAGTATAAGTTACTACAAATAGTAACAGTGGACTGCAATGTAAAGAAATACAAATGCAATGCAAAAAATACCCCTCCAATTTATGCTTGTCCTCAAGCAGTCTATAGAAGCATAATCCGATTAATAGAAGCATAATCGATTTCTTCTATTTTGAGTACATGGTCTGCGTTGCTACAAAGCCCTATCTTTGCCTGAACAAACTTTTGGAATACAATTTTACTTATGTTACTTATGTTATTTTTATATTATAATATATTATATATATATATTGCCTGAATGAGGCTGTTTGAATTTTGATATAAACTTTATGTACTATTTTCCCGGAATCTGTGATTGTAGTGTTTTTATTTTCTTAACAATTTCCTTTTAAAACCTTGACGATAGCTTCGATCCAAGCCTGGGGTTTACCTTCACGTATACTGTCTGTCCTGTTTGGTAGTTAATAGTATCCTTTCGTTTCTTATTATGGTCCGACAAGTCCGTATTCTGTTTCGTTTTTAGTTTGTCAATGTTGTCCTGTCTCGCTTTCTCGTATTGTTCTGAGTCTGTCGTCACATTCCTACCGTAAAAGACCACCAATGGTCTTTGCTTCGTAACTGAGTGAGAGGAGTAGGTTTATTCGTAAATTGCTCGGTCTAAAAGTTCTTTAAAGTCCCTATGGGTATCATCTCTCCTAAGACATAGCATTATTTCCAAAAGGGTTGAATGGAATTATTGAAAGTAATAATAAAATCCAGACCAAATAATCAAACAACAACTTGTAAAATTCAGTTTTGTTTCTATTTTATTTCTTTTCAATGTGCACGCGCTCGTCGTCTACTAGCAACTTAACTTGATCGCAGTGTTGCAAAGAGACCGAACAAAATTAACAGAAAAGAGAGAGACAGTGACTCCTTCTTGTGAAATAGTCCCGTTAAGATTTTCATATGTATCGGTCATATTCTTTGCTCTACCAGATCAATGAGGCTTTTGCTCATGTCCATATATGGTCTCACTCATGTATTTGTATACACATACACATATACAAGTTAACACAAGCCAACGAACTAGAACAGTTGGATCAGTGTGTGAAACATGATATAAAAACGTCAAAGTGCTGACCCGGCATTGGGCCGAAAGCTCGTGCGCAGCCGGCAATCACAGCATATTTACGTGGCCGCTGCGATTCTTTGTTAGCTTTAAGAATCATTTTATATTTTAGTTCGTTTTGAAGCCTCATTGAATAAAGAGCACAAGCTCATATGAGAACAACTCCGGCAACAGCCGTTATTCTTTTATTAAATCAGAACTGACTGAGTCCCTAGGTCAGCAGTTAAGAAGGGTAGTCCCCCTTCCATCATAATCATCTTAATTTGCGCTCAACTAGTGGTAAAAACCACCACCCACCACCACCATCACCACACAGCGACTAAATTTGCGGCAAGGCAAAGGACAGCGGCGCGGGAAAAGTGAAGGGAATTAGTGACCAAACAAACACACACACACCAGAAAAAACCGGGAACCGATACTAAACGCATTTTAAGTCTGCACAGAAACGTTTTTAAATAAAAAATATAAAATATAGTAATAAAATAAATTATTAATAAAGCAGATACACTGAAACATGGTCTCGTATCAATGGGAATAAAAACAAAATCATATAATTATTTTTGATAACAGCGCATACGTTCGCTTTTCATTTGTTATTGTTGTTTTATGTTTCCATTCGATGCAAGCGCGACATTCGACGCTGCAGTCTTTGTCGTTATTTGTTGTTTGTTTGTCTTTGGTCAACTGCTACCCACACAGGCAGCTTTTGCATACCAAAGCAAATTGGACTGTTCATGCAGCCCACATTTTCACAGTATAGGAATAGTAAACCGTACTCCACAGACTCAGAGTCTGATAACGAAAATTAAGTTTCCCCCCTGAAATGGCGATAGACCCAGAACAGCTCAAAGCTGTAATAAATGCAGTTGTGGCCAATACTTTGGCGGACGAAGCTGCCAAAAACGAACTCGCACGAAATGAAATGCGTCAGAAAATTCAGGAGCTGGCCAGCCAGTTGGCAACAACACATGTCGCGTCCACCTCATCAGTGGCCCCCGTAATTAGAACTTACGAACCCATAGATATAACTAATAATTCCCCATGTAGCATGACTTTAGACGCCGTTAAATATTTGCCTGAATTCTCGGGATCACAGGAATCGTATGTTTCGTGGCGACAAGCGGCGATTGCTGCGTATCGCATATTTAAAGATTTCAACGGCACCTCTCGCCACTACGACGCAGTGACAATTATTAGGAACAAAGTTAGGGGCGCGGCCAATAACGTTTTATCCTCGTTTGGCACTGTACTGATTTTCGATGCTATTATAAATCGGCTCGATTTCACTTACAGTGACAAGCGTCCAATGCATGTCATTCAACAGGACATGAGTACTTTAAGACAGGGAAACAACATGAACTTAACCTCACTGATGTGCTTTTCGCGGCAAAGCCGAAAGACATGCCGTCAGCTTTGGCCTTAGCACAAGAAGTGGAATCTAACCACGAGAGGTACGTTTTTGCAGCCAGTTTTGCAAAAAGTCAAGAAGACAAAGATCGCAAACCTGCTGCAAAAGCGCAGGGTCGTCAACTTGACAGGTACGACCACCATGACCCACAACATTATAATACCAAAAAACCATATTTTAATAGGCAGCATAAGGCACAGGTTCACGCCGACCCGCAAAGTGCCAAAAATTACAAAGGCAACGGCACACCAGAGCCTATGGAGGTCGATCTCTCATTTTCGAAATTGCTGCAGCCGACCCAGGCAAATGCCTACCAGAACAGAAGACCAGCCACCTCTGAGCGCACAGGCGCCGTGAGGAAACAACAAAAAATTAACTTCATTATGCAGAATGCGGAAGAAAACACAGGAGCATATGCCGCCGCCGCCTCCAAAGCGGCATCGAAAATAGACGACGATGCCATTGCCGAGTATGATTCTGAAGTGACCTTTTTCATTCTACCAGGTCTTACAACATTCGACGGGATAATCGGGGCCGATCTGTTAACACAGGCCGGTGCATCACTTTGCCTCGCTTCCGCCCAACGGGTAAGTGGGGTAAGGAAGTTGAGAAGACTTCATTCCATAAATGCACCGACCTCAACTTCACTAACGTGGAGTGCACAGATGCACCACCTTTGGTGAAGAAGGCATTTCTGGGGATGATAAGGAGCCGAAAAAACGCCTTTGCAGATCCCAACGAGGCCCTGCCATATAACACATCGGTAGTGGCCACGATTAGGACGACTAGCGAAGAGCCCATTTACGCCAAATTATATCCATACCCCATGGGGGCAGCAGATTTCGTCAACAACGAAATCCAAGACCTGCTTAAAAATGGTATAATTCAGAAGTCGGTGTCTCCTTATAACAACCCAATATGGGTGGTTGATAAAAAAGGAACCGACGAGGCCGGCAATCAAAATATACGATTAGTCATAGACTTTCGTAAACTAAACGAAAGAACTATCCCAGACAAATAGCCGATGCCAGATATCTCCATGATACTGGGCAACTTGGGCAAGGCCAAATTCTTTACGACACTGGACCTCAAGTCCGGATATCACCAGATCGTCTTAGCGGAAAATGACCGCGAAAAAACTTCCTTCTCCGTAAACGGAGGGAAGTACGAATTCAAGAGGCTTCCCTTTGGCTTGAGAAATGCTGCCAGCATCTTCCAGAGAGCCATTGATGACATTCTCAGAGTCGATGACGTAATAATCTTCTCAGAAAATGAGAATGCTCATGTCAAGCACGTGGATTGGGTTTTAAAAACCATAAGCGATGCAAATATGAGAGTCTCAGTAAAAAAGTCAAGTTTCTTTAAAAAAAGCGTAAACATAGATCGCGACACATCCAAGTACAATTCGATGAGGCGCAAAAAAATTCTTTCGAAAAACTGCGGAATATTTTGGCATCCGAAGATGTTATGCTCAGATACCCGGATTACAAGAAGCCATTCCATCTAACGACGGATGCTTCAGCCTACGGTATTGGCGCAGTGCTCTCACAAGAGAACCGTCCTATTACAATGATCTCGAGGACATTAAAGGATAGGGAAATGAATTACGCCACAAACGAAAGAGAATTATTAGCCATCGTTTGGGCGTTGGCCAAGCTGCGACACTATTTATATGCGGTGAAAGATATAACTATCTTCACCGATCATTAGCCATTGTCATTCTCGGTATCAGATTCTAACCCTAACGCGAAAATTAAAAGGTGGAAGGGTCGCATCGAGGAAACAGGTGCGAAGGTAGTCTATAAACCGGGAAAAGAAAATTTGGTTGCTGATGCTCTATCTAGGCAGCAAATTAATGCCATAGAAGAACAGGACGCAGAATCATGCTTTGCGACCATTCACAGTGAGATTTTCCTCACTCACACCATAGAAACAACGGATAAGCCCCTAAATTGCTTCCAGAACCAACTAATTCTAGAAGAGGCCCGCTTCCCGCTAAAACGCTCTTTCGTTCTCTTTAAAGACAAGAAACGACATTCGATCAACTTCACCGATAAGGTGTCATTACTCAATGACCTTGCGGATGCAATAGTCCCCAGGGGCGTAAACGCCCTCCATTGCGATTTGCACAAGCTAGCAACGGTGTAGGACGACTTAGTCCGGAGACTCCCGACTACAAAATTCTGGCACTGCAAAAACCGTGTTACAGACATTTTTGGGGTCGGGGAAAGAAGGGAAATCATATTAGCAGAACACAATAGGGCCCACCGGTCGGCCCAGGAAAATGTGAAACAAGTTCTCACAGAGTACTACTTCCCAAAAATGGCCAAACTGGCCAATGAAATTGTCCAAAACTGCCCAAGACGGGCTAAGGTCTAGCGAGAATGGTTCTCGACAAAACAAAGTCTTCGAAGTGGGCGAAAAGGTTTTGGTCAAAACTAATAGAAGGCTTGGCAATAAACTCACTCCCTTGTGTGAGGAAAAAGCCATACAAGCAGACCTGGGGACCACGGTCCTCATTGAGGGGAGGGTGGTCCACAAGGACAACCTAAAATGACTCTCTCGCTTAATTTTACATTTTTTTTATCACCAGCCGTTTGGCAAACTTCCATTTAGTAGACATTAAGTCCGTTGCTAAAGGCGCGATGTTTTAGTTTTAGGATAAAAGTAATTGGTGATGGGATAAGCCTCAGCGAACAAGAAAAAGCGACTAAAAAAATACATTTCCATAGGTGCAGAGTTTTCATCCTCCTCTTACTGGCATTGGTGTCAAAAATACCCAAATTGACACCGGCCATTTATACGAGACACTGCTGGCTAGGAATAGAATACTAATGATGGAGTTACAGAATTTAATGTTAGCTGTAACACTGGCGAAAAACAATATTGTCATTCCAAATATCCTAGATCATGCAGACTTAAAATCAGTTTGGCTGAAAGAGCCCACAGAAACCCCCATAGGGGATCTTATGTCCGCATCGTCCGTAAAAATACTACAATCCTCTAACATGATACACTTTATTATTAAATTTCCCAAAGTAAAATTATCTTGTAAGAAGGTCACTATTTTCCCGGTCACTTACAAAGGAGTTATGCTGCGGATAACCGACAACATGGTGGCAAAGTGTGGAGAAGAAGTCCATACAATCAAAGACTGCACCCCAACACCGGGGGCTACCTTTTGCCAACTATCAACGGAAAGCTCATGCGCCAGGGAACTACACGCAGGCGTCCTAGCGCATTGCGAGTCGCAACCAAGCGACCTACACCCGCTTACCCGCGTGGGTGAGGGAATCATCATCATCAATGACCGGCCAGCCAGGGTCACGATGGACAACGGAACAGAAGGCTACCTACGTGGCACACATCTCATCACCTTCAATGATCGCGTCGTGATAAATGACACCACCTTCATAAATCACGACAAGGCCCAAACAAGAGCTCCAGGGGTAGCGAGTTCCCCATCATTGAATATCACCGCCAACCAGTAATTTTTTTCTTTTTTTTTTCTTTTTTATATTTTTAAAAAAATTTTTTTTTTTATTTTATTCAAGTAGATCCAATTGTTGTCTTAGAAGCAGTAATCTGGCCGATGGCAATGGTTTTGTCATTATATCCGCCAGTTGCATATCTGTGGGAATATATAATACTTAATACAAACTAGTTTCTTTTCAATTTGCTCTCTAGTAAAATGGTATTTAATATCGATATGCTTTGTTCGCTTGTGGTAAGTTGGATTATTGGCGATGCTAATACAACCTTGGTTATCTTCTAAAATATCTATTGGTTTATTTAACTCAATCTTTATTCCGTTCATTAATGATTTTAGCTATAATGCTTCACGTACACTTTCAAACAGTGCCATATATTCTGCTTCTGTTGATGAAGCTGCAACTGATTTCTGTTTCATTGTACTCCAACATATTAAACAGGATTCATATATTTTAAAAATAAAACCAGTTGTACTTCTTCTGTTCTTACTGCTTAAACTTGACTTAAATTGACTTAAACTTAATATGTTTTCATTTCTATCAATTAGAATCCCAATAAAGTATTGAATATCCTTTAAATCCATCATTCTAAATTTTTTCATCAAGTATGATTTTAAATTTGTCATTGTGTTTATGTTTTTTGTTGCTCTGACTACATCGTCTACATATAAAAGAATATATATATTTTCTGACATGTCTCCTTTATCTATTAAGTAAATGCAGCGATCTACTCCACTGCTGACAAAGCCAATTTCTTTTAATACATCTTCGAATACTTGAAACCAGCATCTAGCTGCTTGCTTAAGGCCATAAATTGCCTTATTCAATTTACAAACTGTGTTCTGACTATGCATTAAGCCTTCAGTAATTTTCATATATATTTCCTTTTTCAAAACTGCGTTTAAAAACGCTGTCTTTACATCAATTTGATGTATTTTTAAGTCATATTGGTTAGAAAGTGCTAAGATAAATCGGAAACTAGATATTCGCGCAACTGGTGCAAAGGTTTCGTCATAGTCTATCAAATATTTTTGAGTAAAGCCACGTGCCACTAATCGAATCTAGCTTTACCAAATTACCAAACTCATCTTGCTTTACTGTGAACACCCACTTGCAGTCAACTATGTTTTTGTTTATTGCTCTTTTTACTAGGGACCAAGTGTTATTTTCTAAATGAGAATCTAATTCATTACAAACAGCTTTCTCCCAGAAAACTCTGTCATCGCGGTGTTTAATTTCTTCAAATGTACTGGGTATGTCATTGAAACATACGTATGCATTCAATAAACACTTTCTCATCAGTCCATAAGATATTTTAGGTCTATCTTTAATTCGTTCACTTCTCCTTATTTCTTCATTCTCCATACTCGAATTTTGTAATTTGTCACCAGAATCATCAACTGGATCGGCGTTCTCTGGTTTTGTGGAATTTTCACTAGTCTGTTTGTCTGATTCAAGATTATCAGACTTCTCATGTATAGACTGTTCAATACTTTGGTTACCATTTGTATCCAACAAACAAGAGTCTTCAACCTAATCTGTATATTCAGGTTCAGATAAAATGTCTTGCGATTGCTTGACACTTTCATCTCCAGATCTAGTACGAAACATATTAGTTTCATCCACCACAACATCCCTAGCTGTCATAAATTTCCTCGATTCTACTTTCCACAATTTTAATCCGTTTGGTTCATGTCCAACAAGGATACATTTTATTGATTTCTCATCAAATTTTCACTTTCTTACTTTATTCAGCACATAGACAGTTGAACCAAATATCTTAAGATATTTCAAAACTGGTTTCTTGTCCTGCCACATTTCATAAGGTGTTTTCATCATATTTTGCAATGCTCTACTTGGGCATCTATTTATTTGACAAGTTGCTGTTAAAATTTTGCTCGAGCTTTTTCAGTTATTGTTCTGATCATGCGCTCTGAAACACCATTCAATTGTGGAGTGTGAGGAACCGTTACATGATAGCTGGTGCCTTTTTCTACACAAAATTGTCTCATCTCGTTTGACAAGTATTCTCTACCATTATCTATATAGAGATTTACTACTTTTGAATTAAAATGAGCTTCGCCTTTGGCAATAAAATCTTAGAAAACTGAAAGCACATCTGACTTGTAAGATATTAAATAGGTTACACAGTAATGACGAATATACGTCAATGAATACAACATAGAAATTTTTATTGTCAATTGTTGACGGTACAATTGGTCCGCAAACATCCGAATGTACTACGAATAATGGTCTTTTTACATGCTCTTTAATTTTTAGTGTTTTTAATTTAAGTCTTGATTGATTGCCATTTACACAAGCTTCACGAAATTCGCCGTTCAGATTTATATTATTTAGTAGACTAATATCATCAAACATTTGGTTACGCTTTATTTCTAGAAATTTGCCAATACTTATATGCCCCAACCTTTCATGCCACAAACGATACTCTGCATTATTCGATATTTTAGACATATATGCTTTGTGATTTAATTGCAATTTAATAATTGGAACATTATACTCACAGTTACCGCCAAATACCACACAGCCATTCTTTGTGACTTTCACACCTCCTGAACTAAATTCAATAGTCATGCCTGCATCTTGCATCTTTCTTACCGACAACAGATTGTGAGGAATTTCCTTGCTGTACAACACATCATCAAGTGTAATTTTATTTCCAGAGCTGCTGAGTTGCAGAATGCCTTTGGCAGTTGCGTAAATGCATTCATTACGCTTAGCAACCGAAATTTCGACGGGTGTGTTCAGGTTCGTGTATTCATCAAATAGTTCGACATCTTTTATAATGTGATCAGAAGCGCCAGAGTCTAGGATAAACACAACATTGCCTTCTTTTCCATATTAATCTTTTGCCTTATCATAAATACAAACCCACGTTCTGACTGAGCTGTTGCTACCTGTACCTGTTTGTTTTGACTTTCTTTGTTTTGATATTCTTGACTTCTTTTGAAAACAAAACAGTCTTTCTTCAAATGTCCTGGCTTGCCACAATGATAGCATTTGATTTTTGACTTTAGCTTATTTTTAAAAGACATTGTAGTGTTTTTAAAGATTAATTTAGTTTTGTTTATATTTTTATCTTTAAACGAAACAGCCTGTAATACCTTAACACTAGTATCTTTACTAATATTCTTTAACTTGACTTCATGGTCTAGTAAACGAGTTTTCACAAAGGTCAATGTCAACTTACTTTCCGACAATGTTTCTATTGCAGTTATGACTCCATCATAACTTGGAGGAAGTGTCAAAAGTAAGTGAGCTACTTTGTTCATCTCATCTATATTAGCTCCAGCTGCAATACGTTCTGATATCAACTCGTCAAATGTATAAAAATGATTTACGTGACCAGTGTCTCCTTTTAACTTCAATGACAGCAACTGTTTTCATACAGAAAGTTGTGACGCAAAGCTCTTACGCTCATAAATTGCATCTAAGTTTTGAAAAATCTGCTTTGCACTATTCTCAGAATTCGCTAAATTTAGAAACGAATCATTTAAGTATTCAATTATGATCCCTTTTACACTGGTATCTTTCTTTTTCCACTGATCTGTTTGCTCTTTTTCTTTATCAATAACATCTAACAAACCATTCTCTTTTAGCAGGGCTCTAATTCGAAATTTCCAGAAAGAATACTTATCCCCGTTAAAAGGCTTTATATTTCGCTTTGTATTTTCCATATTTCACTTATACACACAAACTTAAATTTTCTCTTGCGTTTGTTCTTGTTTATTATTTTTTTTATTCACATATGTATGAATCTACACAAGCACTAGTTATTTGATTGCTTTGTGTCTGGGCCAATAACCTATTGAAGGTAATAATAAAATCCAGACCAAATAATCAAACAGCAACTTGTGAAATTCAGTTTTGTTTCTATTTTATTTCTTTTCAATGTGCACGCGCTCGTCGTCTACTAGCAACTTAACTTGATCTCAGTGTTGCAAAAAGACCGAATAAAATTAACAGAAAAGAGACAGACAGCGACTCCTTCTTGTGAAATAGTCCCGTTAAGATTTTCATATGTATCGGTCATATTCTTTGCTCTACCAGATCAATGAGGCTTTTGCTCATGTCCACATATGGTCACACTCATGTATTCGTATACACATACACATATACATACATATACACACATATATGGACATTTGCAACAGGAATCGTTCTATTTTGTCCATTAACAATGCTTTTTTAAGGGGGTGCAGTGTAAGTTTCTATTTCAAGTTGCTCTAACATGAATTGATCTAATATTGACAATTAATTGATTGTGAATTGAAGGACTCTTCGTTGTCCATAACAATATGTTTAGGGACTCCGAAGTAAAACATCAAATCGCGTAATGGCGTTCTAATATCTTTTATAGCTTTGGATGAAATAATGCGGGCTCGAGCTAATTTAGAAAATTTATCTATTGCAGTCAGTGCTAAATGCCGTTCTGTAGAGTATATGTCAAAGTGCAATACATGACCGGGGTATTCTGGAATCATAGTCTGTTTTAGTTCATGATTAGGGGAATGTCTGTCGTACTTAGACTCTTTACACACTTTGCATTGTCCTACAATATTTGCTTAATCTTGGGAAAGTTGAAGTTTTTAGATTATTGCTTTTTGCTTTCTAATGCGTTATGATGTGCTCTCTTGTGGGTCTTAAGAATTTCTTCTTCGTGTCGTGTTTCGTTAGTCAGGTCTATTACTTTGGATTGCGTAAATCGAATTTTGAAATTTTTGAAGTGGTTTTTAAAGAAAAACTGAATTTTTCCCATTATATTCTCTGTAATATAAATGCCGTTTATTACTGATGGGCTAATGCATTTTTTTTTAGGTGTTCTAATAAATTCGTCTGTAGAGTACTCTGGTTTGTAAATTTCGTGTCTTTGGTAAATAGGAATTAAAAATTTATAATCGGTTTTGTGAGCTGTGTAAAACAATATTTGATTTTTGATTGCATTTGTTGGGACTTCTATACTAGGTATCAAGTCGTGGCTAGAGCTTTCTGCATTATGCTGTCTAGAAACAATAAAGTTGACTTGTTCTGTTGGAATTCTGGAGATTGCGTCAGCTACTACGTTTTCTTTCTCTGGCTTGTAAAGTATTTCATAGTCGTACTCCTCAAGATAAGGTTTCCATCTCTTGATTCTTCCATTTCCATTCCAACTACTCAGAGAATGTGTTAATGGTTTATGATCTGTAAAGATTGTTACCTTTGCCTTACAGAATAGGTAATTTTTAAAAGCTTTGAGTGCCCAAATTATGGCCAACATCTCTTTCTCATTAGGTGCATAGTTTTCTTTAGCTTTCGAAAGTGTTTTAAAAAGGAATGATATCGGATGATTTTCTTGCGATAGGACAGCTCCTATTACGAAATTAGAAGCATCTGTAGTCAAATGAAACTCCTCATTGAAATCTGGATAGCGGAGAATAATTTCCTTTGAAACCAGACTACTTTTTAACTTATTAAAGGCTTCTAGCGCTTCTTTATTTAATACAATTGATTTCTTTGATGACAGTTTTTTCGACACATGTCCATCCTCTCCTCTTAATAGAGAAGTAAGGGGTTTCGCTAATTTTGCATTTTGAATGAATCTTCTGTAGTAGCCGGAAAGGCCAAGGAAGGATCTTAGATCCTTCAAAGTTGTAGGGCAGGGTGAGTTTGCAATCGCTGCGAATTTATTTTGGTTTGTCTTTATTCCTTGATCAGAATTAATAAATCCTAAAAATTCGATTCTGTTTTTCATAAACTCACATTTATCTAACTGACACTTCATGTTGGCATTCTGTCGTGTTTGAAAAATGATAGCCAAATTCTTTAAATGGGTATCATCGTTTTTACTGAATATGATAATATCGTCTAAATAAATGAAACATATTTTCCCCATGTGTTCTCGAAGTATGCCATCTAATGCGCGCTGAAAAATTGATGACTAATTTTTCCGTTTACGGAGAAAGTGGTCTTTTCTATGTCAGAATCTTTTAACGAAATTAGGTGAAAACCATCGCCTAATTGGATGAGTACCTCATTTATTTTAGGGATGGGATACTTAGTATCTATTGTTATTTTATTAAGTTGCGATAGTCAATGACCATGCGATACTTTCTTTCGCCAGAGGCATTTACTCTTTTAGGGACGATCCACACTGGTGAATTGAACGGAGATCTTGAAGAGCGGATTATGCCATCTTCTAAAAGTTATATTATTTGTTGTTTACCTTGTCTTTCAGTGTCATAGGATACTGATAAAACTTTAAGTAAACTGGTATATCGGACGAAGTTCGGATTGCAGCTTTAACATATGTAGTGTAAGTTAATCTTTGATTAGGGTCTGCGAAAAGATCTGGAAATGATCTGAGCAGGTTGTTTAGCCTCGTTTTTTTGGTATCGGACTAATGGGATGTTCTCGGAGTGATAATATTGATGGATTTGAATTTTGTTTCTTTTATGTGGATTTTAATACCGTTTTAAAGGGTCATTATATTTTTGCTGATTTTTATTTCAGCACCAAGTTCTTTGAAACTTTTGTTGTCTAAAATGGCATCAAAAGATTTTAATGAAGGTAAAAGAAAGAATTTTACTGCAACGTCATTGATATTGAAAAGGTTTTCTATTTTTTGATGAGCCACTTTTGTACTACCTCCAGAAATAGCATTGAATGGATTTTTATTCGGAATAGGGTTTCTGACAAAGTTTGGCTGATTATAGTTTTTGTTTGTACCAAAATCTATAAGGATTTTTATTTGATTTCCATTCCTCAACTTACATATAAAATATGGAAGTTAGGAATTCTTTACTCTACAAAATTTAATGCAGTACCGTCATACAGGGTGCGCTATGAAAGTAATGCGCATGGTTTCATTGTCACGTAACTACCTGTCGTAGCACGCTCGGACCTGTCTGAAAATTTGGGGCGGAGTCTCTCCTTTCCAACGCGCTCGGTCTCAGTTCGCTCTGAGCAATAGAAGTGGTAGGACGTGTCGTAGAGCGAAGTCATTTTTTCTGTTGTGTCACGGTGCGATAGAGCGTTCGCTGTGAAGAATTGTTGGAATCGATTAGAAATGATCCAGGTTTTTAAAATTTTACTGTAACTGGGGATGAATCCTGGATGTTCGAGTACGATCCAGAATCCAAACGACAGAGCTCCGAGTGGCACAAACAATTTTCTCCCAGACCCAAGAAGGCGCGCATGAGCAAATCTCGTATCAAAACAATGCTGATTGTCTTCTTTGACGTCCGAGGAATCGTCCATTTTGAGTTTTTAACGCAAGGACAAACTGTCAACGGAGCCTTTTACCAAGAGGTACTCAAGAGACTGAAACGTCGAGGCCAGACGCGTCAGGCCAGACATCAAAGACGTTTTCATGCTCCACCACGATAACGCCCCCAGCCACACGGCCTTCGTCGTCACCAACTTCTTGACCCAGAAGAAGATCTCAGTTGTGCCCCAGCCTCGAGGAGTTTCAGGGTGCTTTCCAGGCGTGGCATACACGTCTCCGCAAGTGTATTGACGCAGGAGGGGACTGTTTTGAAGAATTTTATACTGATTGGATATACAATACAAATGTATTTTTCTTAGAAAATGCGCATTACTTTCACAACGCACCCTGTATTCTATTCTATTCTATTCTATTCTATTCTATTCTATTCTATTCTATTCTATTCTATTCTATTCTATTCTATTCTATTCTATTCTATTCTATTCTATTCTATTCTATTCTATTCTATTCTATTCTATTCTATTCTATTCTATTCTATTCTATTCTATTCTATTCTATTCTATTCTATTCTATTCTATTCTATTCTATTCTATTCTATTCTATTCTATTCTATTCTATTTTATTCTATTCTATTCTATTCTATTCTATTCTATTCTATTCTATTCTATTCTATTCTATTCTATTCAATTCTATTCTATTCTATTCTATTCTATTCTATTCTATTCTATTCTATTCTATTCTATTCTATTCTATTCTATTCTATTCTATTCTATTCTATTCTATTCTATTCTATTCTATTCTATTCTATTCTATTCTATTCTATTCTATTCTATTCTGTTCTATTCTATTCTATTCTATTCTATTCTATTCTATTCTGTTCTATTCTATTCTATTCTATTCTATTCTATTCTATTCTATTCTATTCTATTCTATTCTATTCTATTCTATTCTATTCTATTCTATTCTATTCTATTCTGTTCTATTCTATTCTATTCTGTTCTATTCTATTCTATTCTATTCTATTCTATTCTATTCTATTCTATTCTATTCTATTCTATTCTATTCTATTCTATTCTATTCTATTCTATTCTATTCTATTCTATTCTATTCTATTCTATTCTATTCTATTCTATTCTATTCTATTCTATTCTTCATTCTATTCTATTCTATTCTATTCTATTCTATTCTATTCTATTCTATTCTATTCTATTCTATTCTATTCTATTCTATTCTATTCTATTCTATTCTATTCTATTCTATTCTATTCTATTCTATTCTATTCTATTCTATTCTATTCTATTCTATTCTATTCTATTCTATTCTATTCTATTCTATTCTATTCTATTCTATTCTATTCTATTCTATTCTATTCTATTCTATTCTATTCTATTCTATTCTATTCTATTCTATTCTATTCTATTCTATTCTATTCTATTCTATTCTATTCTATTCTATTCTATTCTATTCTATTCTATTCTATTCTATTCTATTCTATTCTATTCTATTCTATTCTATTCTATTCTATTCTATTCTATTCTATTCTATTCTATTCTATTCTATTCTATTCTATTCTATTCTATTCTATTCTATTCTATTCTATTCTATTCTATTCTATTCTATTCTATTCTATTCTATTCTATTCTATTCTATTCTATTCTATTCTATTCTATTCTATTCTATTCTATTCTATTCTATTCTATTCTATTCTATTCTATTCTATTCTATTCTATTCTATTCTATTCTATTCTATTCTATTCTATTCTATTCTATTCTATTCTATTCTATTCTATTCTATTCTATTCTATTCTATTCTATTCTATTCTATTCTATTCTATTCTATTCTATTCTATTCTATTCTATTCTATTCTATTCTATTCTATTCTATTCTATTCTATTCTATTCTATTCTATTCTATTCTATTCTATTCTATTCTATTCTATTCTATTCTATTCTATTCTATTCTATTCTATTCTATTCTATTCTATTCTATTCTATTCTATTCTATTCTATTCTATTCTATTCTATTCTATTCTATTCTATTCTATTCTATTCTATTCTATTCTATTCTATTCTATTCTATTCTATTCTATTCTATTCTATTCTATTCTATTCTATTCTATTCTATTCTATTCTATTCTATTCTATTCTATTCTATTCTATTCTATTCTATTCTATTCTATTCTATTCTATTCTATTCTATTCTATTCTATTCTATTCTATTCTATTCTATTCTATTCTATTCTATTCTATTCTATTCTATTCTATTCTATTCTATTCTATTCTATTCTATTCTATTCTATTCTATTCTATTCTATTCTATTCTATTCTATTCTATTCTATTCTATTCTATTCTATTCTATTCTATTCTATTCTATTCTATTCTATTCTATTCTATTCTATTCTATTCTATTCTATTCTATTCTATTCTATTCTATTCTATTCTATTCTATTCTATTCTATTCTATTCTATTCTATTCTATTCTATTCTATTCTATTCTATTCTATTCTATTCTATTCTATTCTATTCTATTCTATTCTATTCTATTCTATTCTATTCTATTCTATTCTATTCTATTCTATTCTATTCTATTCTATTCTATTCTATTCTATTCTATTCTATTCTATTCTATTCTATTCTATTCTATTCTATTCTATTCTATTCTATTCTATTCTATTCTATTCTATTCTATTCTATTCTATTCTATTCTATTCTATTCTATTCTATTCTATTCTATTCTATTCTATTCTATTCTATTCTATTCTATTCTATTCTATTCTATTCTATTCTATTCTATTCTATTCTATTCTATTCTATTCTATTCTATTCTATTCTATTCTATTCTATTCTATTCTATTCTATTCTATTCTATTCTATTCTATTCTATTCTATTCTATTCTATTCTATTCTATTCTATTCTATTCTATTCTATTCTATTCTATTCTATTCTATTCTATTCTATTCTATTCTATTCTATTCTATTCTATTCTATTCTATTCTATTCTATTCTATTCTATTCTATTCTATTCTATTCTATTCTATTCTATTCTATTCTATTCTATTCTATTCTATTCTATTCTATTCTATTCTATTCTATTCTATTCTATTCTATTCTATTCTATTCTATTCTATTCTATTCTATTCTATTCTATTCTATTCTATTCTATTCTATTCTATTCTATTCTATTCTATTCTATTCTATTCTATTCTATTCTATTCTATTCTATTCTATTCTATTCTATTCTATTCTATTCTATTCTATTCTATTCTATTCTATTCTATTCTATTCTATTCTATTCTATTCTATTCTATTCTATTCTATTCTATTCTATTCTATTCTATTCTATTCTATTCTATTCTATTCTATTCTATTCTATTCTATTCTATTCTATTCTATTCTATTCTATTCTATTCTATTCTATTCTATTCTATTCTATTCTATTCTATTCTATTCTATTCTATTCTATTCTATTCTATTCTATTCTATTCTATTCTATTCTATTCTATTCTATTCTATTCTATTCTATTCTATTCTATTCTATTCTATTCTATTCTATTCTATTCTATTCTATTCTATTCTATTCTATTCTATTCTATTCTATTCTATTCTA
>JAECWL010000095.1:0-165000 GCA_018150545.1 Drosophila ercepeae | reverse complement strand
TTCTATTCTATTCTATTCTATTCTATTCTATTCTATTCTATTCTATTCTATTCTATTCTATTCCATTCTATTCTATTCTATTCTATTCTATTCTATTCTATTCTATTCTATTCTATTCTATTCTATTCTATTCTCTATTCTATTCTATTCTATTCTATTCTATTCTATTCTATTCTATTCTATTCTATTCTATTCTATTCTTCTATTCTATTCTATTCTATTCTATTCTATTCTATTCTATTCTATTCTATTCTATTCTTCTATTCCATTCTATTCTATTCTATTCTATTCTATTCTATTCTATTCTATTCTATTCTATTCTATTCTATTCTATTCTATTCTATTCTATTCTATTCTATTCTATTCTATTCTATTCTATTCTATTCTATTCTATTCTATTCCATTCATTCTATTCTATTCTATTCTATTCTATTCTATTCTATTCTATTCTATTCTATTCTATTCTATTCTATTCTATTCTATTCTATTCTATTCTATTCTATTCTATTCTATTCTATTCTATTCTATCTCTATTCTATTCTATTCTATTCTATTCTATTCTATTCTATTCTATTCTATTCCATTCTATTCTATTCTATTCTATTCTATTCCATTCTATTCTATTCTATTCTATTCTATTCTATTCTATTCTATTCTATTCTATTCTATTCTATTCTATTCTATTCTATTCTATTCTATTCTATTCTATTCTATTCTATTCTATTCTATTCTATTCTATTCTATTCTATTCTATTCTATTCTATTCTATTCTATTCTATTCTATTCTATTCTATTCTATTCTATTCTATTCTATTCTATTCTCTATTCTATTCTATTCTATTCTATTCTATTCTATTCTATTCTATTCTATTCTATTCTATTCTATTCTATTCTATTCTATTCTATTCTTCTATTCTATTCTATTCTATTCTATTCTATTCTATTCTATTCTATTCTATTCTATTCTATTCTATTCTATTCTATTCTATTCTATTCTATTCTATTCTATTCTATTCTATTCTATTCTATTCTATTCTATTCTATTCTATTCTATTCTATTCTATTCTATTCTATTCTATTTCTATTCTATTCTATTCTATTCTATTCTATTCTATTCTATTCTATTCTATTCTATTCTATTCTATTCTATTCTATTCTATTCTATTCTATTCTATTCTATTCTATTCTATTCTATTCTATTCTATTCTATTCTATTCTATTCTATTCTATTCTATTCTATTCTATTCTATTCCCATTCTATTCTATTCTATTCTATCTCTATTCTATTCTATTCTATTCTATTCTATTCTATTCTATTCTATTCTATTCTATTCTATTCTATTCTATTCTATCTCTATTCTATTCTATTCTATTCTATTCTATTCTATTCTATTCTATTCTATTCTATTCTATTCTATTCTATTCTATTCTATTCTATTCTATTCTATTCTATTCTATTCTATTCTATTCTATTCTATTCTATTCTATTCTATTCTATTCTATTCTATTCTATTCTATTCTATTCTATTCTATTCTATTCTATTCTATTCTATTCTATTCTATTCTATTCTATTCTATTCTATTCTATTCTATTCTATTCTATTCTATTCTATTCTATTCTATTCTATTCTATTCTATTCTATTCTATTCTATTCTATTCTATTCTATTCTATTCTATTCTATTCTATTCTATTCTTCATTCTATTCTATTCTATTCTATTCTATTCCATTCTATTCTATTCTATTCTATTCTATTCTATTCTATTCTATTCTATTCTATTCTATTCTATTCTATTCTATTCTATTCTATTCTATTCTATTCTATTCTATTCTATTCTATTCTATTCTATTCTATTCTATTCTATTCTATTCTATCTCTATTCTATTCTATTCTATTCTATTCTATTCTATTCTATTCTATTCTATTCTATTCCTATTCTATTCTATTCTATTCTATTCTATTCTATTCTATTCTATTCTATTCTATTCTATTCTATTCTATTCTATTCTATTCTATTCTATTCTATTCTATTCTATTCTATTCTATTCTATTCTATTCTATTCTATTCTATTCTATTCTATTCTATTCTATTCTATTCTATTCTATTCTATTCTATCTCTATTCTATTCTATTCTATTCTATTCTATTCTATTCTATTCTATTCTATTCTATTCTATTCTATTCTATCTCTATTCTATTCTATTCTATTCTATTCTATTCTATTCTATTCTATTCTATTCTATTCTATCTCTATCTCTATTCTATTCTATTCTATTCTATTCTATTCTATTCTATTCTATTCTATTCTATTCTATTCTATTCTATTCTATTCTATTCTATTCTATTCTCATTCTATTCTATTCTATTCTATTCTATTCTATTCTATTCTATTCTATTCTATTCTATTCTATTCTATTCTATTCTATTCTATTCTATTCTATTCTATTCTATTCTATTCTATTCTATTCTATTCTATTCTATTCTATTCTATTCTATTCTATTCTATTCTATTCTATTCTATTCTATTCTATTCTATTCTATTCTATTCTATTCTATTCTATTCTATTCATTCTATTCTATTCCCATTCTATTCTATTCTATTCTATTCTATTCTATTCTATTCTATTCTCTATTCTATTCTATTCTATTCTATTCTATTCTATTCTATTCTATTCTATTCTATTCTATTCTATTCTATTCTATTCTATTCTATTCTATTCTATTCTATTCTATTCTATTCTATTCTATCTCTATTCTATTCATATTCTATTCTATTCTATTCTATTCTATTCTATTCTATTCTATTCTATTCTATCTCTATTCTATTCTATTCTATTCTATTCTATTCTATTCTATTCTATTCTATTCTATTCTATTCTATTCTATTCTATTCTATTCTATTCCATTCTATTCTATTCTATTCTATTCTATTCTATTCTATTCTATTCTATTCTATTCTATTCTATTCTATTCTATTCTATTCTATTCTATTCTATTCTATTCTATTCTATTCATTCTATTCTATTCTATTCTATTCTATTCTATTCTATTCTATTCTATTCTATTCTATTCTATTCTATTCTATTCTATTCCCATTCTATTCTATTCTATTCTATTCTATTCTATTCTATTCTATTCTATTCTATTCTATTCTATTCTATTCTATTCTATTCCATTCTATTCTATTCTATTCTATTCTATCTCTATTCTATTCTATCTCTATTCTATTCTATTCTATTCTATTCTATTCTATTCTATTCTATTCTATTCTATTCTATTCTATTCTATTCTATTCTATTCTATTCTATTCTATTCTATTCTATTCTATTCTATTCTATTCTATTCTATTCTATTCTATTCTATTCTATTCTATTCTATTCTATTCTATTCTATTCTATTCTATTCTATTCTATTCTATTCTATTCTATTCTATTCTATTCTATTCTATTCTATTCTATTCTATTCTATTCTATTCTATTCTATTCTATTCTATTCTATTCTATTCTATTCTATTCTATTCTATTCTATTCTATTCTATTCTATTCTATCTCTATTCTATTCTATTCTATTCTATTCTATTCTATTCTATTCTATTCTATTCTATTCTATTCTATTCTATTCTATTCTATTCTATTCTATTCTATTCTATTCTATTCTATTCTATTCTATTCTATTCTATTCTATTCTATTCTATTCTATTCTATTCTATTCTATTCTATTCTATTCTATTCTATTCTATTCTATCTCTATTCTATTCTATTCTATTCTATTCTATTCTATTCTATCTCTATTCTATTCAACTCTATTCTATTCTATTCTATTCTATTCTATTCTATTCTATTCTATTCTATTCTATTCTATTCTATTCTATTCTATTCTATTCTATTCTATTCTCATTCTATTCTATTCTATTCTATTCTATTCTATTCTATTCTATTCTATTCTATTCTATTCTATTCTATTCTATTCTATTCTATTCTATTCTATTCTATTCTATTCTATTCTATTCTATTCTATTCTATTCTATTCTATTCTATTCTATTCTATTCTATTCTATTCTATTCATTCTATTCTATTCTATTCTATTCTATTCTATTCTATTCTATTCTATTCTATTCTATTCTATTCTATTCTATTCTATTCTATTCTATTCTATCTCTATTCTATTCTATTCTATTCTATTCTATTCTATTCTATTCTATTCTATCTCTATTCTATTCTATTCTATTCTATTCTATTCTATTCTATTCTATTCCATTCTATTCTATTCTATTCTATTCTATTCTATTCTATTCTATTCTATTCTATTCTATTCTATTCTATTCTATTCTATTCTATTCTATTCTATTCTATTCTCTATTCTATTCTATTCTATTCTATTCTATTCTATTCTATTCTATTCATTCTATTCTATTCTATTCTATTCTATTCTATTCTATTCTATTCTATTCTATTCTATTCTATTCTATTCTATTCTATTCTATTCTATCTCTATTCTATTCTATTCTATTCTATTCTATTCTATTCTATTCTATTCATTCTATTCTATTCTATTCTATTCTATTCTATTCTATTCTATTCTATTCTATTCTATTCTATTCTATTCTATTCTATTCTATTCTATTCTATTCTATTCTATTCTTATTCTATTCTATTCCATTCTATTCTATTCTATTCTATTCTATTCATTCATTCTATTCTATTCTATTCTATTCTATTCTATCTCTATTCTATTCTATTCTATTCATTCTATTCTATTCTATTCTATTCTATTCTATTCTATTCTATCTCTATTCTATTCTATTCTATTCTATTCTATTCTATTCTATTCTATTATCTATTCTATTCTATTCTATTCTATTCTATTCTATTCTATTCTATTCTATTCTATTCTATTCTATTCTATTCTATCTCTATTCTATTCATTCTATTCTATCTCTATTCTATTCTATTCCCATTCTATTCTATTCTATTCTATTCTATTCTATTCTATTCTATTCTATTCTATTCTATTCTATTCTATTCCCATTCTATTCTATTCTATTCTATTCTATTCTATTCTATTCTATTCTATTCTATTCTATTCTATTCTATTCTATTCTATTCTATTCTATTCTATTCTATTCTATTCTATTCTATTCTATTCTATTCCATTCTATTCTATTCTATTCTATTCTATTCTATTCTATTCTATTCTATTCTATTCTATTCTATTCTATTCTATTCTATTCTATTCTATTCTATTCTATTCTATTCTATTCTATTCTATTCTATTCTATTCTATCTCTATTCTATTCTATTCTATTCTATTCTATTCTATTCTATTCTATTCTATTCTATTCTATTCTATTCTATTCTATTCTATTCTATTCTATTCTATTCTATTCTATTCTATTCTATTCTATTCTATTCTATTCTATTCTATTCTATTCTATTCTATTCTATTCTATTCTATTCTATTCTATTCTATTCTATTCTATTCTATTCTATTCTATTCTATTCTATTCTATTCTATTCTATTCTATTCTATTCTATTCTATTCTATTCTATTCTATTCTATTCTATTCTATTCTATTCTATTCTATTCTATTCTATTCTATTCTATTCTATTCATTCTATTCTATTCTATTCTATTCTATTCTATTCTATTCTATTCTATTCTATTCTATTCTATTCTATTCTATTCTATCTCTATCTCTATTCTATTCTATTCTATTCTATTCTATTCTATTCTATTCTATTCTATTCTATTCTATTCTATTCTATTCTATTCTATTCCATTCTATTCTATTCTATTCTATTCTATTCTATTCTATTCTATTCTATTCTATTCTATTCTATTCTATTCTATTCTATTCTATTCTATTCTATTCTATTCTATTCTATTCTATTCTATTCTATTCTATTCTATTCTATTCTATTCTATTCTATTCTATTCTATTCTATTCTATTCTATTCTCTATTCTATTCTATTCTGTATTCTATTCTATTCTATTCTATTCTATTCTATTCTATTCTATTCTATTCTATTCTATTCTATTCTATTCTATTCTATTCTATTCTATTCTATTCTTCATTCTATCTCTATTCTATTCTATTCTATTCTATTCTATTCTATTCTATTCTATTCTATTCTATTCTATTCTATTCTATTCTATTCTATTCTATTCTATTCTATTCTATTCTATTCTATTCTATTCTATTCTATTCTATTCTATTCTATTCTATTCTATTCTATTCTATTCTATTCTATTCTATTCATTCTATTCTATTCTATTCTATTCTATTCTATTCTATTCTATTCTATTCTATTCTATTCTATTCTATTCTATTCTATTCTATTCTATTCTATTCTATTCTATTCTATCTCTATTCTATTCTATTCTATTCTATTCTATTCTATTCTATTCTATTCTATTCTATTCTATTCTATTCTATTCTATTCTATTCTATTCTATTCTATTCTATTCTATTCTATTCTATTCTATTCTATTCTATTCTATTCTATTCTATTCTATTCTATTCTATTCTATTCTATTCTATTCTATTCTATTCTATTCTATTCTATTCTATTCTATTCCCATTCTATTCTATTCCTCATTCTATTCTATTCTATTCTATTCTATTCTAAAAAAAAAAAAATATCTCTATTCTATTCTATTCTATTCTATTCTATTCTATTCTATTCTATTCTATTCTATTCTATTCTATTCTATTCTATTCTATTCTATTCTATTCTATTCTATTCTATTCTATTCTATTCTATTCTATTCTATTCTATTCTATTCTATTCTATTCTATTCTATTCCATTCTATTCTATTCTATTCTATTCTATCTCTATTCTATTCCATTCTATTCTATTCTATTCTATCTCTATTCTATTCTATTCTATTCTATTCTATTCTATTCTATTCTATTCTATTCATTCTATTCTATTCTATTCTATTCTATTCTATTCTATTCTATTCCATTCTATTCTATTCTATTCTATTCTATCTCTATTCTATTCTATTCTATTCTATTCTATTCTATTCTATTCTATTCTATTCTATTCTATTCTATTCTATTCTATTCTATCTCTATTCTATTCTATTCTATTCTATTCTATTCTATTCTATTCTATTCTATTCTATTCCATTCTATTCATTCATTCTATTCTATTCTATTCTATTCATTCTATTCTATTCTATTCTATTCTATTCTATTCTATTCTATTCTATTCTATTCTATTCTATTCTATTCTATTCTATCTCTATTCTATCTCTATTCTATTCTATTCTATTCTATTCTATTCTATTCTATTCTATCTCTATTCTATTCTATTCTATTCTATTCTATTCTATTCTATTCTATTCTATTCTATTCTATTCTATTCATTCTATTCTATTCTATTCTATTCTATTCTATTCTATTCTATTCTATTCTATTCTATTCTATTCTATTCTATTCTATTCTATTCTATTCTATTCTATTCTATTCTATCTCTATTCTATTCTATTCTATTCTTATTCTATTCTATCTCTATTCTATTCTATTCTATTCTATTCTATTCTATTCTATTCTATTCTATTCTTTATTCTATTCTATTCTATTCTATTCTATTCTATTCTATTCTATTCTATTCTATTCTATTCTATTCTATTCTATTCTATTCTATCTCTATTCTATTCTATTCTATTCTATTCTATTCTATTCTATTCTATTCTATTCTATTCTATTCTATTCTATTCTATTCTATTCTATTCTATTCTATTCTATTCTATTCTATTCATTCTATCTCTATTCTATTCTATTCTATTCTATTCATTCTATTCTATTCTATTCTATTCCATTCTATTCTATTCTATTCTATTCTATTCTATTCTATTCTATTCTATTCTATTCTATTCTATTCCTATTCTATTCTATTCTATTCTATTCTATTCTATTCTATTCTATTCTATTCTATTCTATTCTATTCTATTCTATTCTATTCTATTCTATTCTATTCTATTCTATTCTATTCTATTCTATTCTATTCTATTCTATTCTATTCTATTCTATTCTATTCTATTCTATTCTATTCTATTCTATTCTATTCTATTCTATTCTATTCTATTCTATTCTATTCTATTCTATTCTATTCTATTCTATTCTATTCTATTCTATTCTATTCTATTCTATTCTATTCTATATTCTATTCTATTCTATTCTATTCTATTCTATTCTATTCTATTCTATCTCTATTCTATTCTATTCTATCTCTATTCTATTCATTCTATTCTATTCTATTCTATTCTATTCTATTCTATTCTATTCTATTCTATTCTATTCTATTCCTATTCTATTCTATTCCATTCTATTCTATTCCATTCTATTCTATTCATTCTATTCTATTCTATTCTATTCTATTCTATCATCTATTCTATTCTATTCTATTCTATTCTATTCTATTCTATTCTATTCTATTCTATCCTATTCTATTCTCATTCTATTCTATTCTATTCTATTCTATTCTATCTCATTCTATTCTCTATTCTATTCTATTCTATTCTATTCTATTCTATTCTATTCTATTCTATTCTATTCTATTCTATTCTATTCTATTCTATTCTATTCTATTCTATTCTATTCTATTCTATTCTATTCTATTCTATTCTATTCTATTCTATTCTATTCTATTCTATTCTATTCATTCTATTCTATTCTATTCTATTCTATTCTATTCTATTCTATTCTATTCTATTCTATTCTATTCTATTCTATTCTATTCTATTCTATTCTATTCTATTCTATTCTATTCTATTCTATATTCTATTCTATTCTATTCTATTCTATTCTATTCTATTCTATTCTATTCTATTCTATTCTATTCTATTCTATTCTATCTCTATTCTATTCTATTCTATTCTATTCTATTCTATTCTATTCTATTCTATTCTATTCTATTCTATTCTATTCTATTCTATTCTATTCTATTCATTCTATTCTATTCTATTCTATTCTATTCTATTCTATTCTATCTCTATTCTATTCTATTCTATTCTATTCTATTCCTATTCTATTCTATTCTATTCTATTCTATTCTATTCTATTCTATTCTATTCTATTCTTCTATTCTATTCTATTCTATTCTATTCTATTCTATTCTATTCTATTCATTCTATTCTATTCTATTCTATTCTATTCTATTCTATTCTATTCTATTCTATTCTATTCTATTCTATTCTATTCTATTCTATTCTATTCTATTCTATTCTATTCTATTCTATTCTATATCTATTCTATTCTATTCTATCTCTATTCTATTCATTCTATTCTATTCTATTCTATTCTATTCTATTCTATTCTTATTCTATTCTATTCTATTCTATTCTATTCTATTCTATTCTATTCTATTCTATTCTATTCTATTCTATTCTATTCTATTCTATTCTATTCTATTCTATTCTATTCTATTCTATTCTATTCTATTCTATTCTATTCTATTCTATTCTATTCTATTCTATTCTATTCTATTCTATTCTATTCTATTCTATTCTATTCTATTCTATTCTATTCTATTCTATTCTATTCTATTCTATTCTATTCTATTCTATTCTATTCTATTCTATTCTATCTCTATTCTATTCATTCTATTCTATTCTATTCTATTCTATTCTATTCTATTCTATTCTATTCTATTCTATTCTATTCTATTCTATTCTATTCTATTCTATTCTATTCTATTCTATTCTATTCTATTCTATTCTATTCTATTCTATTCTATTCTATTCTATTCTATTCTATTCTATCTCTATTCTATTCTATTCTATTCTATTCTATCTCTATTCTATTCTATTCTATTCTATTCTATTCTATTCTATTCTATTCTATTCCCATTCTATTCTATTCTATTCTATTCTATTCTATTCTATTCTATTCTATTCTATTCTATTCTATTCTATTCCATTCTATTCTATTCTATTCTATTCTATTCATTCTATTCTATTCTATTCTATTCTCTCTATTCTATTCTATTCTACTTCTATTCTATTCTATTCTATTCTATTCTATTCCCATTCTATTCTATTCTATTCTATTCTATTCTATTCTATTCTATTCTATTCTATTCTATTCTATTCTATTCTATTCTATTCTATTCTATTCTATTCTATTCTATTCTATTCTATTCTATTCTATTCTATTCTATTCTATTCTATTCTATTCTATTCTATTCTATTCTATTCTATTCTATTCTATTCTATTCTATTCTATTCTATTCCATTCTATTCTATTCTATCTCTATTCTATTCTATTCTATTCTATTCTATTCTATCTTCATTCTATTCTATTCTATTCTATTCTATTCTATTCTATTCTATTCTATTCATTCTATTCTATTCTATTCTATTCTATTCTATTCTATTCTATTCTATTCTATTCTATTCTATTCCATTCTATTCTATTCTATTCTATTCTATTCTATTCTATTCTATTCTATTCTATTCTATTCTATTCTATTCTATTCTATTCTATTCTATTCTATTCTATTCTATTCTATTCTATTCTATTCTATTCTATTCTATTCTATTCTATTCTATTCTATTCTATTCTATTCTATTCTATTCTATTCTATTCTATTCTATTCTATTCTTCATTCTATTCTATTCTATTCTATTCTATTCTATTCTATTCTATTCTATTCTATTCTATTCTATTCTATTCTATTCTATTCTATTCTATTCTATTCTATTCTATTCTATTCTATTCTATTCTATTCTATTCTATTCTATTCTATTCTATTCTATTCTATTCTATTCTATTCTATTCTATTCTATTCTATTCTATTCTATTCTATTCTATTCTATTCTATTCTATTCTATTCTATTCTATTCTATTCTATTCTATTCTATTCTATTCTATTCTATTCTATTCTATTCTTCATCTCTATTCTATTCTATTCTATTCTATTCTATTCTATTCTATTCTATTCTATTCTATTCTATTCTATTCTATTCTATTCTATTCTATTCTATTCTATTCTATTCTATTCTATTCTATTCTATTCTATTCTATTCTATTCTATTCTATTCTATTCTATTCTATTCTATTCTATTCTATTCTATTCTATTCTATTCTATTCTATTCTATTCTATTCTCATTCTATTCTATTCTATTCCTATTCTATTCTATTCTATTCTATTCTATTCTATCTCTATTCTATTCTATTCTATTCTATTCTATTCTATTCTATTCTATTCTATTCTATTCTATTCTATTCTATTCTATTCTATTCTATTCTATTCTATTCTATTCTATTCTATTCTATTCTATTCTATTCTATTCTATTCTATTCTATTCTTATTCTATTCTATTCTATTCTCATTCTATTCTATTCTATTCTATTCTATTCTATTCTATTCTATTCTATTCTATTCTATTCTATTCATTCTATTCTATTCTATTCTATTCTATTCTATTCTATTCTATTCTATTCTATTCTATTCTATTCTATTCTATTCTATTCTATTCTATTCCATTCTATTCTATTCTATTCTCATTCTATTCTATTCTATTCTATTCTATTCTATTCTATTCTATTCTATTCTATTCTATTCTATTCTATTCTATTCTATTCTATTCTATTCTATTCTATTCTATTCTATTCTATTCTATTCTATTCTATTCTATTCTATTCTATTCTATTCTATTCTATTCTATTCTATTCTATTCTATTCTATTCTATTCTATTCTATCTCATTCTATTCTATTCTATTCTATTCTATTCTATTCTATTCTATTCTATTCTATTCTATTCTATTCTATTTCTATTCTATTCTATTCTATTCTATTCTATTCTATTCTATTCTATTCTATTCTCATTCTATTCTATTCTATTCTATTCTATTCTATTCTATTCTATTCTATCTCATTCTATTCTATTCTATTCTCTATTCTATTCTATTCTATTCTATTCTATTCTAATTCTATTCTATTCTATTCTATTCTATTCTATTCTATTCTATTCTATTCTATTCTATTCTATTCTATTCTATTCTATTCTATTCCATTCTATCTCTATTCTATTCTATTCTATTCTATCTCTATTCATTCTATTCTATTCTATTCTATTCTATTCTATTCTATTCTATTCTATTCTATTCTATTCTATTCTATTCTATTCTATTCTATTCTATTCTATTCTCTATTCTATTCTATTCTATTCTATTCTATTCTATTCTATTCTATTCTATTCTATTCTATTCTATTCTATTCTATTCTATTCTATCTCTATTCTCATTCTATTCTATTCTATTCTATTCTATTCTATTCTATTCTATTCTATTCTATTCTATTCTATTCTATTCTATTCTATTCTATTCTATTCTATTCTATTCTATTCTATTCTATTCTATTCTATTCTATTCTATTCTATTCTATTCTATTCTATTCTATTCTATTCCCATTCTATCTCTATCTCATTCCATTCTATTCTATTCTATTCTATTCTATTCTATTCTATTCTATTCTATTCTATTCTATTCTATTCATTCTATTCTATTCTATTCTATTCTATTCTATTCTATTCTATTCTATTCTATTCTATTCTATTCTATTCTATTCATTCTATTCTATTCTATTCTATTCTATTCTATTCTATTCTATTCTATTCTATTCTATTCTATTCTATTCTATTCTATTCTATTCTATTCTATTCTATTCTATTCTATTCTATTCTATTCTATTCTATTCTATTCTATTCTATTCTATTCTATTCTATTCTATTCTATTCTATTCTATTCTATTCTATTCTATTCTATTCTATTCTATTCTATTCTATTCTATTCTATTCTATTCTATTCTATTCTATTCTATTCTATTCTATTCTATTCTATTCCATTCTATTCTATTCTATTTCTATTCTATTCTATTCTATTCTATTCATCTATTCTATCTCTATTCTATTCTATTCTATTCTATTCTATTCTATTCTATTCCATTCCCATTCTATTCTATTCTATTTCATTCTATTCTATTCCATTCTATTCTATTCTATTCCTATTCTATTCTATTCCATTTATTCTATTCTATTCTATTCTATTCTATTCTATTTCATTCCTATTCTATTCCATTCTATTCTCATTCTATTCTATTCTATTCCATTCTATTCTATTCTATTCTATTCTATTCTATTCTATTCTATTCTATTCTATTCTATTCTATTCTATTCTATTCTATTCTATTCTATTCTATTCTATTCTATTCTATTCTATTCTATTCTATTCTATTCTATTCTATTCTATTCTATTCTATTCTATTCTATTCTATTCTATTCTATTCTATTCTATCTATTCTATTCTATTCTATTCTTATCCTATTCTATTCTATTCTATTCTATTCTATTCTATTCTATTCTATTCTATTCTATTCTATTTCTATTCTATTCTATTCTATTCTATTCTATTCTATTCTATTCTATCTCTTTTCATTCTATTCTATTCTATTCATTCTATTCTATTCTATTCTATTCTATTCTATTCTATTCTATTCTATTCTATTCATTCTATTCTATTCTATTCTATTCTATTCTATTCTATTCTATTCTATTCCTATTCTATTCTATTCTATTCTATTCTATTCTATTCTATTCTATTCTATTCTATTCTATTCTATTCATTCTATTCTATTCTCATTCTATTCTATTCTATTCTATTCTATTCTATTCTATTCTATTCTATTCTATTCTATTCTATTCTATTCTATTCTATTCTATTCTATTCTATTCTATTCTATTCTATCCTATTCTATTCTATTCTATTCTATTCTATTCTATTCTATTCTATTCTATTCTATTCTATTCTATTCTATTCTATTCTATTCTATCTCTATTCTATTCTATTCTATCTCTATTCTATTCATTCTATTCTATTCTATTCTATTCTATTCTATTCTATTCTATTCTATTCTATTCTATTCTATTCTATTCTATTCTATTCTATTCTATTCTATTCTATTCTATTCTATTCTATTCTATTCTATTCTATTCTATTCTATTCTATTCTATTCTATTCATTCTATTCTATTCTATTCTATTCTATTCTATTCTATTCTATTCTATTCTATTCTATTCTATTCTATTCTATTCTATTCATTCTATTCTATTCCATTCCCATTCATTCTATTCTATTCTATTCTATTCCATTCTCATTCTATTCTATTCTCATTCTATTCTATTCTATTCTATTCTATTCATTCTATTCTATTCTATTCTATTCTATTCTATTCCATTCTATTCTATTCTATTCCATTCTATTCTATTCTATTCTATTCTATTCTATTCTATTCTATTCTATTCTATTCTATTCTATCTCTATTCTATTCTATTCTATCTATTCTATTCTATTCTATTCTATTCTATTCTATTCTATTCTATTCTATTCTATTCTATTCTATTCTATTCTATTCTATTCATTCTATTCTATTCTATATCTATTCTATTCTATTCTATTCTATTCTATTCTATTCTATTCTATTCTATTCTATTCCATTCTATTCTATTCTATTCTATTCTATTCTATTCATTCTATTCTATTCTATTCTATTCTATTCTATTCTATTCTATTCTATTCTATTCTATTCTATTCTATTCTATTCTATTCTATTCCATTCTATTCTATTCTATTCATCCTTCTATTCTATTCCATTCTATTCTATTCTATTCTATTCTATTCTATTCTATTCTATTCTATTCTATTCCTATTCTATTCTATTCTATTCTATTTCTATTCTATTCATTCTATTCTATTCTATTCTATCTTCTATCTCTATTCTATTCCATTCCATTCTATTCCATTCTATTCTCTATCTCTATTCTATTCTATTCTATTCTATTCTATTCTATTCTATTCTATTCTATTCTATTCTATTCTATTCTATTCTATTCTATTCTATTCTATTCTATTCTCCTATTCTATTCTATTCTATTCTATTCTATTCTATTCTATTCTATTCTATTCTATTCTATTCTATTCCATTCTATTCTATTCTATTCTATTCTATTCTATTCTATTCTATTCTATTCCATTCTATTCTATTCTATTCTATTCTATTCTATTCTATTCTATTCTATTCTATTCTATTCTATTCTATTCTATTCTATTCTATTCTATTCTATTCTATTCTATTCCATTCTATTCTATTCTATTCTATTCTATTCTATCTCATTTCTATTCTATTCTATTCATTCTATTCTATTCTATTCTATTCTATTCTATTCTATTCTATTCTATTCTTCATTCTATTCTATTCCATTCTATTCTATTCTATTCTATCTCATTCTATTCCTCTATTCTATTCATTCCCATTCTATTCTATTCTATTCTATTCTATTCTATTCTATTCTATTCTATTCTATTCTATTCTATTCTATTCTATTCTATTCTATTCTATTCTATTCTATTCTATTCTATTCTATTCCATTCTATTCTATTCCATTCTATTCTATTCTATTCTATTCTATTCTATTCCATTCTATTCTATTCTATTCTATTCTATTCTATTCTATTCTATTCTATTCTATTCTATTCTATTCTATTCTATTCTATTCTATTCTATTCTATTCTATTCCATTCTATTCTATTCTATTCTATTCTATTCTATTCTATTCATTCTATTCTATTCTATTCTATTCTATTCTATTCTATTCTATTCTATTCTATTCTATTCTATCTCTATTCCCATTCTATTCTATTCTATTCTATTCTATTCTATTCTATTCTATTCTATTCTATTCTATTCTATTCTCTATTCTATTCTATTCTATTCTATTCTATTCTATTCTATTCTATTCTATTCTATTCTATTCTATTCTATTCTATTCTATTCTATTCCATTCTATTCTATTCCCATTCTATTCCATTCTATTCATTCATTCCATTCTATTCTATTCTATTCTATTCTATTCTATTCTATTCCATTCTATTCCATTCCATTCTATTCTATTCCATTCTATTCTATTCTATTCTATTCTATTCTATTCTATTCTATTCTATTCTATTCTATTCTATTCTATTCTATTCTATTCTATTCTATTCTATTCTATTCTATTCTATTCTATTCTATTCTATTCTATTCTATCTCTATTCTATTCTATTCTATTCTATTCTATTCTATTCTATTCTATTCTATTCTATTCTATCTCATTCTATTCTATTCTATTCTATTCTATTCTATTCTATTCTATTCTATTCTATTCCTATTCTATTCTATTCTATTCTATTCTATCTATCTCATTCTATTCTATTCATTCTATTCCATTCTATTCCATTCTATTCTATTCTATTCTATTCTATTCTATTCTATTCTATTCTATTCTATTCTTCTATTCTATTCTATTCTATTCTATTCTATTCTATTCTATTCTATTCTATTCTATTCTATTCTATTCCATTCTATTCTATCTCATTCTATTCTATTCTATTCTATTCTATTCTATTCATCCATTCTATTCTATTCTATTCTATTCTATTCTATTCTATTCCATTCTATTCTTCTATTCTATTCTATTCTATTCTATTCTATTCTATTCTATTCTATTCTATTCTATTCTATTCTATTCTATTCTATTCTATTCTATTCTATTCTATTCTATTCTATTCTATTCTATTCTATTCTATTCTATTCTATTCTATTCTATTCTATTCTATTCTATTCTATTCTATTCTATTCTATTCTATTCTATTCTATTCTATTCTATTCTATTCTATTCTATTCTATTCTCATTCTATTCTATTCTATTCTATTCTATTCTATTCTATTCTATTCTATTCTATTCTATTCTATTCTATTCTATTCTATTCTATTCTATTCTATTCTATTCTATCTCTATTCCATTCTATTCTATTCTATTCTATTCTATTCTATTCTATTCTATTCTATTCATTCTATTCTATTCATTCTATTCTATTCTATTCTATTCTATTCTATTCTATTCTATTCTATTCTATTCTATTCTATTCTATTCTATTCTATTCTATTCTTTCTATCTCTATTCTATTCTATTCTATTCTATTCTATTCTATTCTATTCTATTCATTCTATTCTATTCTATTCTATTCTATCTCTATTCTCTATTCTATTCTATTCTTATTCTATTCTCATTCTATTCTATTCTATTCTATCTCTATTCTATTCTATTCTATTCTATTCATTCTATTCTATTCTATTCTATTCTATTCTATTCTATTCTATTCTATTCTATTCTATTCTATTCTATTCTATTCTATTCTATTCTATTCATTCTATTCTTCTATTCTATTCTATTCTATCTCTATTCTATTCTATTCTATTCTATTCTATTCTATTCTATTCTATTCTATTCTATTCTCTATTCTATTCTATTCTATTCTATTCTATTCTATTCTATTCTATTCTATTCTATCTCTATTCTATTCTATTCTATTCTATTCTATTCTATTCTATCTCTATTCTATTCTATTCTATTCTATTCTATTCTATTCTATTCTATTCTATTCTATTCTATTCTATTCTATTCTATTCTATTCTATTCTATTCTATTCTATTCTATTCTATTCTATTCTATTCTATTCTATTCTATTCTATTCTATTCTATTCTATTCTATTCTATTCTATTCTATTCTATTCTATTCTATTCTATTCTATTCTATTCTATTCTATTCTATTCTATTCTATTCTATTCTATTCTATTCTATTCTATTCATTCTATTCTATTCTATTCTATTCTATTCTATTCTATTCTATTCTATTCTATTCTATTCTATTCTATTCTATTCTATTCTATTCTATTCTATTCTATTCTATTCTATCTATTCTATTCTATTCTATTCTATTCTATTCTATTCTATTCTATTCTATCTATTCATTCTATTCTATTCTATTCTATTCTATTCTATTCTATTCTATTCTATTCTATTCTATTCTATTCTATTCTATTCTATTCTATTCTATTCTATTCTATTCTATCTCTATTCTATTCTATTCTATTCTATTCTATTCTATTCTATTCTATTCTATTCTATTCTATTCTATTCTATTCTATTCTATTCTATTCTATTCTATTCTATTCTATTCTATTCTATTCTATTCTATTCTATTCTATTCTATTCTATTCTATTCCATTCTATTCCATTCTATTCTATTCTATTCTATTCTATTCTATTCTATTCATTCCATTCATTCTATTCTATTCTATTCTATTCTCATTCTATTCTATTCTATTCTATTCTATTCTATTCTATTCTATTCTATTCTATTCTATTCTATTCTATTCTATTCTATTCTATTCTATTCTATTCTATTCTATTCATTCTATTCTATTCTATTCTATTCTCCATTCTATTCTATTCTATTCTATTCTATTCTATTCTATTCTATTCTATTCTATTCCATTCTATTCTATTCTATTCTATTCTATTCTATTCTATTCTATTCCTATTCTATTCTATTCTATTCTATTCCATTCTATCTCTATTCTATTCCATTCTATTCTCATTCTATCTCTATTCTATTCTATTCTATTCTATTCTATTCTATTCTATTCTATTCTATTCTATTCTATTCTATTCTATTCTATTCTATTCTATTCTATTCTATTCTATTCTATTCTATTCTATTCTATTCTATTCTATTCTATTCTATTCTATTCTATTCTATTCTATTCTATTCTATTCTATTCTATTCTATTCTATTCTATTCTATTCTATTCTATTCTATTCTATTCTATTCTTCATTCTATTCTATTCTATTCTATTCTATTCTATTCTATTCTATTCTATTCTATTCCCATTCTATTCTATTCTATTCTATTCTATTCTATTCTATTCTATTCTATTCTATTCTATTCTATTCTATTCTATTCATCTATTCCATTCTATTCTATTCTATCCATTCTATTCTATTCTTCTATTCTATTCTATTCTATTCTATTCTATTCTATTCTATTCTATTCATTCTATTCTATCTATTCTATTCTATTCTATTCTATTCTATTCTATTCTATTCTATTCTATTCTATTCTCATTCTATTCTATTCTATTCCATTCCATTCTATTCCATTCTATTCTATTCTATTCCATTCTATTCTATTCTATTCTATTCTATTCTATTCTATTCCATTCTATTCTATTCTATTCTATTCATTCTATTCTATTCCTATTCTATTCTATTCTATTCTATTCTATTCTATTCTATTCTATTCTATTCTATTCTATTCTATTCTATTCTATTCTATTCTATTCTATTCTATTCTATTCTATTCTATTCTATTCTATTCTATTCTATTCTATTCTATTCTATTCTATTCTATTCTATTCTATTCTATTCTATTCTATTCTATTCTATTCTATTCTATTCTATTCTATTCTATTCTATTCTATTCTATTCTATTCTATTCTATTCTATTCTATTCTATTCTATTCTATTCTATTCTATTCTATTCTATTCTATTCTATTCCATTCTATTCTATTCTATTCTATTCTATTCTATTCTATTCTATTCTATTCTATTCTATTCTATTCTATTCTATTCTATTCTATTCTATTCTATTCTATTCTATTCTATTCTATTCTATTCTATTCTATTCTATTCTACTATTCTATTCTATTCTATTCTATTCTATTCTATTCTATTCTATTCTATTCTATTCTATTCTATTCTATTCTATTCTATTCTATTCTATTCTATTCTATTCTATTCTATTCTATTCTATTCTATTCTATTCTATTCTATTCTATTCTATTCTATTCTATTCATTCTATTCTATTCTATTCTATTCTATTCTATTCTATTCTATTCTATTCTATTCTATTCATTTTCTATTCTATTCTATTCTATTCTATTCTATTCTATTCTATTCTATTCTATTCTATTCTATTCCATTCTATTCTATTCTATTCTATTCTATTCTATTCTATTCTATTCTATTCTATTCTATTCTATTCTATTCTATTCTATCATTCTATTCTATTCTATTCTATTCTATTCTATTCTATTCTATTCTATTCTATTCTATTCTATTCTATTCTATTCTATTCTATTCTATTCTATTCTTTCTATTCTATTCTATTCTATTCTATTCTATTCTATTCTATTCTATTCTATTCTATTCTATTCTATTCTATTCTATTCTATTCTATTCTATTCTATTCTATTCTATTCTATTCTATTCTATTCTATTCTATTCTATTCTATTCTATTCTATTCTATTCTATTCTATTCTATTCTATTCTTCTATTCTATTCTATTCTATTCTATTCTATTCTATTCTATTCTATTCTATTCTATTCTATTCTATTCTATTCTATTCTATTCTATTCTATTCTATTCTATTCTATTCTATTCTATTCTATTCTATTCTATTCTATTCTATTCTATTCTATTCTATTCTATTCTATTCTATTCTATTCTATTCTATTCTATTCTATTCTATTCTATTCTATTCTATTCTATTCTATTCTATTCTATTCTATTCTATTCTATTCTATTCTATTCTATTCTATTCTATTCTATTCTATTCTATTCTATTCTATTCTATTCTATTCTATTCTATTCTATTCTATTCTATTCTATTCTATTCTATTCTATTCTATTCTATTCTATTCTATTCTATTCTATTCTATTCTATTCTATTCTATTCTATTCTATTCTATTCTATTCTATTCTATTCTATTCTATTCTATTCTATTCTATTCTATTCTATTCTATTCTATTCTATTCTATTCTATTCTATTCTATTCTATTCTATTCTATTCTATTCTATTCTATTCTATTCTATTCTATTCTATTCTATTCTATTCTATTCTATTCTATTCTATTCTATTCTATTCTATTCTATTCTATTCTATTCTATTCTATTTATCTATTCTAAAGTTTCGTCTTGATTAGTCTTGATAGTAGTTACTTAATTTATTGGTATAGCCTGTTCGTACCCAGTCATGGTAGCGTAAGTCTCAGCAGATTGTCCGCCAGTATTGTCGTTAAAAGTCTGTATGTTAAAGTTCCTTTGCCTTTTATTTAAGTCTGGCACTGGACCTGGTGGTCTTTTTCCAGGCTCGAAGCGAGGTCTGTTCACTTAATTAACTAATTTTGTTTCCATACTTTGATCTATATCCATTGGCTCGGGACGTGGCTGAGGTTTTTGTGCCAATGGTCTGGGCGGAGCGAATTGATGTGCTTGGTATTGGCTATTGTGGAATATTTGTCTTGGTGCAGTAATTGGTTGATTGTTAAAGTTCTGTCTTGGCAATGGTACTGGTAATTGTTGTGCGTATCGTTGAGAATATCTTGGAGGCACCGGTGGCGGTTTTCTATTAACGAACTGAATATTGCGTGGAGCAGGTATAGGTTTCGGATTTTGGTTCCTAAAATTTCAAGTTTGTCATTTGGTAGATGCATAATTTGCACGGAAAGTTTGGTTTTCTAATTTAAAACATAGGTGAAGTGCAAAAGGCAAATCAACCGGCTCTTTAATTCCTAATAGTCGAGATAGGTCACCTTGAAGACCTCTGACGAATACAGGTATATCCAGAGCTTTGTCTCTGTACATTTTTGTCATTAGTAGCTCCGATTCCCTAGTTAGTCCCATACAACCGATTTTGTTCAGTATAAGGGACAAATGTCTATAAACAGACTGTTGAAATTACTTTCACTGATTGGTGGAACTGATGTTACACTGATGTTCCAATAACAGTTGCATTTGGTATTCTAATGTATTTTTGTCTCGTTTGTCGGCGTAGTGTAGTTTCAAGAATTTTGAAATTGCTAACCAGTTAACAGGTGTGTTGTAGGACTCTAAAGCCATATCGGCATGTCCTATTATTTTATTAGGTAGGGTGTGCAAGATACCGTAATACTTAGTAGTTGCTTGATATGAACTGTATGCTTCAAAGACTCGCTCTACAACTTTTTTCCATGAGTTAAACTCAGCTGGATCACCTGAGAATTCGCGTATGGTTTTCACAATGTCTGGTACCCTATCTAAATCAACCAAATTTCTAGCATATTCGGGTGCAATAGTCTGATCGGTTACGTTGGCAAAGTCATCTGTCGAATTGTGTTGTCTTAATAGTACTGGCAGTTGCTGGGCTACTACTTCACTGATTATAGCTGCAAGTGCAGCTCGATCTACAGTTTCTACCATATTCCTGTTTTGATCTTGAGCTCTTTGTTAGTATTGGTGGCCTGAACGGATTATTATGATTCGCCATACGAGCGTTTGTTTTATTTATTTTATTGTTTTTGTTATAATTAGAGTCTGGTGTTTCCTTTTACTTTACAGAGTCCCCTGGGAATCGTATAGTTGGAATTTGTTTTATTTTTTCTTTGTTGGATTGTATATTCATTTCGTATATTTTTCGTGTTCCAATACTTTCAGTCCACCGATGGGCAAATGGAACAGTCGAGTTCTGTCCCTTCGTCTAAATCTTCGCTGCTAAATCGCTTTTACTGATTTAGGAATCTTTCCGCTGGTTTAGTTTTGTTAACCGTTAATACTTGCGAAGTATAGACGTTTTACTATTTTATCGCGCACGTAGAAGCTTTGTGTTTTGTTGTATTCTATCAACGGTCCCTGCCCCGGGCGCGAAATTAAAACTTTCTTCGTTCTCCTCCAATTAGTAACTCCCTGACTAAGCTTTTACCTAGCTAGCTAGAAGCCTTGACAGACCATGATTTGCCTTCGCTGCGCTCTTTTGTCAGCGGCCCGACGTCGTCTTTTTGCAGTTTCCTCATTGGTGGCTTCCATGGCCTAATGTTGTGTTTATCAGTTGGATTTTCTAAAATTTGCATGGTATAACGGAATCTCCTATGGTCTGATGTTGGTGGCCCAGCGCGTAAAAGAAGTTAGGCAGGCGCGGATTCTCATGACTCTAGGTCATGCACCAAAAAAATAGACGATAGAGCATGCTGTTTACATTGCCAAGCTGATCACCCTGCGTCGTTCAGAGGATGCCCTGCCTACAAAAAGGCAAAAGCGCAGCAATCTCCTAAAGCCAGACCTGTTGAGAGTAGCAACAAACCACCTCTCATCCAGATACCAACTATCATTAATGGTACAAGTTATAGGGACGTACTCCTAAGGAACCAAGTGACACAGCCAACGAATCCCCAACAAACCCCTCATACCACTCCCGAAGCCCCACAGCCCAACCAGTTTGATACGATGCTTGCCCGCATGGAAGGATCGATTGAGAGGATGATGAAAAAGTTGATATCGCAGATGTTATCGCAGATGTTCTCACAGATGATGCAGTTTATAGCTCCCATCCTCAACAAAAAGTAATGCAAATAAGCCTTAACATAGTTTTTTGGAACGCAAACGGCCTGCAGAGGAGCAAAGCCGAAGTAGAGCATCTCATCAAAACAGACAATATTGATGTTTTGTCCCAGATCCTACTTTAAAATTAGCGGGTACGAACTGTTACATGCCAACCATCCATCTGGCAGAACAACAGCTATGCTCATCAGGAGTGGCATTCAGTACACGGAACTTCCCGCGTTTCAGGAGGAATGGGCTCAGTGCGCCGTGACCAGGATTTCTAGCCCACAGGGAGATATCACCATTGGTGCGGTTTACTTCCCACCCAGACACTCGATAACCGAGACCCACCTTCAGGAATTCTTCGAGTCCCTCTGTCCTCGGTTTATAGCAGCCGGAGACTTTAACGCCAAAAACTCCTGGTGGGGTCCCGCACAAACAACCCCAAAGGCATAAAGCTCTATAAGTACCTGCAGCGGAAGAGTCAGGACTGCCATTCCACTGGAGAACCTACACACTGGCCTACCGACCCTTCAAAGCAGCCGGATCTGCTGGACTTGGCCGTCTCCAAGGGCATAGGACACTCTAAGATAACATGCTCAAGCTATGATAAACTGCTATCTGACCACAGCGCAGTAAACTTGCTCCTAAACATCCCCGTCCTCAGAAAAACCCCGCCTAGAAGACTCACCGGAAAACACACAAATGCCCCCAAGTTTACGTTTTGGATTCTTTCCTCCCTGTACCCAGATACCCCGCTTTCCACACCAAGCAACATAGATGCGGCCATAGAAAAACTAACCAAAGAGATGCACAATGCCGCTGAGTTTAGGAATCCACCTCCTTCGACCCCGAGAATACCTAAAAGAGACGTGCACTTGTGGTCTCCGGAAATAGCGGCCCTCGTGGCCGCAAAAAGGCGCCTCAGAAGAGTCTGGTTTTCCTCGCGCAACCCCAGGGACAAGACAGCACTTAATCGTGCCACCAAGAATTTGAAGGACAAGCTATCCATCCTACGGCAGGACTCGTTTCATAGATTCCTTAAGGAGCTGGAACCTGGAGACCCGCAACACAATCTGTGGAATGTCACGAGGCACATAAAAAGACCTGCGAAGGAGATATCACCCGTGCGAAAAGTGGACGGTTCCTGGTGTCGGACTGAGGTCGAAAGAGCAGAAGCCTTTGCTGATCATCTACATAGTGCATTCTCACCGTTTGACAGATGCACTGGCGAAGAGAGAGCTGCAACCATAAGGTTCATAGACAGCCCAAGTGCTCCTGGCCCGCCAATACAGCCCGTCGAACCAGAGGAGATTGCGCAGGAGATCGCCTCCCTAAAAAATGGCAAGTCACCGGGTCCTGACCGTATCGATGCAACAGCACTGAAAATATTGCCCCTAATCTGTTCCCAAAGGCTGGCCAACATATTCAACAGCTGCCTCCGTCTAGGGTACTTCCCTAAAGAGTGGAAGCGAGCGGAAGTTATTGTCCTCCTCAAGCCTGGGAAACCTGAAGACAACCTAGCATCGTATCGTCCGATTAGTTTGGTGGCAATCCTTTCCAAAATACTTGAAAGAGTATTTTTACGTAGAGTACTGCCAGTATTGGAAGAGGCCGGTCTGATCCCTGACCATCAGTTTGGCTTCAGACGCCTTCATGGTACACCTGAGCAATGCCACCGGATTCTTGAGACTATACTTGAGGCCTTCGAAAAGAAGAAGTACTGCTGCGCCGTTATGCTTGATGTCAAACAGGCGTTTGACAGAGTCTGGCACCCTGGACTACTTTTCAAAATTAAATCCCACCTCCCAAGTTCCCATTTCACCTTCCTCAAGTCATACACAGAGGGAAGAGAATTCAGAGTGAGATGCGGATCATCAATCAGCACCCCTAGGCCCATAAGAGCAGGAGTACCACAAGGCAGTGTTCTTGGACCCATCTTATACACACTCTACGCAGCGGACCTCCCCATCACCCCCTCCCGGAACCTCACAGTAGCCACTTATGCCGATGACACCGCCTTCCTAGCCTCCGCCACAGATCCTTAGGAAGCTTCAGCCATCATCCAGAGGCAACTGAATGCCCTCGGTCCATGGCTGAAACGATGGAACATCGTGGTCACCGCTGAGAAATCTTCACAAACAACCTTCGCACTACGCAGGGGAGAATGCCCCCCCGTCACACTCAACGGGGAAACCATCCCAACGAATAACACTCCCAAATATATAGCGCTGACCCTGGACCGCAGGCTCACATGGCAACCAGGCCAACCTACGGCTTAAGCAACTGCATTGGCTCCTGGGAAGAAGGTCCAAGCTCAAAGTAAAATTCAAGCTGCTTTTTTGCAAGGTAGTACTGAAGCCAATCTGGATATATGGGATACAGTTGTGGGGCACGGCAAGCTGTTCGAACCGCATCAAAATCCAGCGATTTCAGAATAAATGCCTGAGAACAGTTTCGAACGCCCATCCGTACCACGGAAACTCAATAATCCATAAAGAGCTTGGAATTAGATGTGTAGCAGAGGAGATCACCCGTCTCAGCGGAAGATACATAAAAAGACTGGACAACCACCCCAACCACCTGGCCATCAACCTCCGAGATAATAGGCAATCCCCAAGACGCCTGAAAAGGAAACACCCGCTTGACCTCCCCAACCAATAGACACCTAAGTCAACCTCATTAGATATACATTCCATGTACCTCCCTTAAGTCAAGGTCTTCCCCAAACCATTTAATGATTGTCCACTTGGACAGATTTTAAATACAAATTAAGAATGTTAGAAAAAAAAAAAAAAAAAACTTATTTTTAACTCTACCCCTCCAATTTATGCTTGTTCTCAAGCAGTCTATAGAAGCATAATCCGATTAATAGAATCATAATCGATTTTTTCTATTTTGAGTACATGGTCTGCGTTGCTACAAAGCAATTTCTTTGAATGAAATAACTTTTGGAATACAATTTTATTATGTTTATTTTACTTATGTTATTTTTCTATTATAATATTTTATAATTTCGGGTAATGGCATAGGTAAGATTTTTAAACACAAATATTTCTTATGAATTAAGGTGTACAATTGAATTATTCTGAACTATGATTTTATAATTATGTCATGGTATTCTTTTTTTCCAATTTGTAGTTTATAATGATCTGTTGGTTATTATTGCCAATGAGGCTGTGAAAGAAATTGGGCAGGCGCGGATCTAGCATATTGGAGTGCATTTTTTACCTTTTACTTATTTTTAACTTATATGCTAATGGCAATCTGAATTTGTGTCTTTTTTCCAACATCCTCATCTACACCGCCTACTATCTCAATCCGGGGTAATCATTCTATGTCAGAGTTTCCTGTGTGGGAATTTGGTTTTGTCAAGTGTACTTCAATATTTTCCATGTTTACAAAGCTCAATATCTGTTCTGCTCTGAATTCATTATAAATGATTATTTTCTTTGGTTTGCCAAATTATACGAATTGGTCTGTGATAAATTGGATTTTTGCTCATCAATTCCTATCTTTTATACTATATGCTGCTGCAAATTTAGTCAGTTTGTCAATTGTTGGTCAACTGTAGTAGCAAATGATCTATGTTTGATATAAAAAATATCCAAATGTATTTATTTTAACAATGAAAATAACTCAAAAAGAACTCCAAGATCATTGATTGTGGAAATACGATAAAGGAAGTGATTTTCGAGAGAGTATGGGACAATAAGCGGTACACTGCGATGAAACGTCATAAGTTTACATTTGGAGCAGTTTCGAAAGGAAAGATTAGAGTAGAGCTCATCTTGGTCTAATTGCAGATGACTGTGCAGAAAATTTTCCGAGAAGGAGTAGCATAACATGACTACCCTGCACAGTGGTCGGGCCCATAGGCCATAAATCCAAAAAATTATTGAAATATATTTACACAAAAAGTAACCAATTCTGCTCTAAAATGTCGAAACTTCGTCGCCCCATACCTGATTTTTCTATAAATCAAACAGTTCTTTTTAAAATCGGCATCAACGTTGTGAACGCATGTTCATTTGCGTTGCAAAATTGCCAGCTCCGCATATTTTTTACTTCCCAATCCTACCTCAAAGGTATCAAACGTCTAGAAAAGTGCTCCGATTTTAATTATTTAAAATGGATTTTAAAGGTGAAGGTATTTACTTTATATGCGTATAATAACAACAAACTAATTTTCCAAATTCTCTCTTATGAAATTAATCTTATCGTCAACCCTTTTTGTGTCTTTTTGTGTGCGTCTTTTTCATGTTTACTTTAAGTTTTAATTATATTGCCCCCGTTCCCCCCAATTTGAGTATGCTAAGATAATATAACTGTTAAGTCTAGCTGCAAATAGTTGCAAACCTATTTATATTAATCAATAAAATAACGCCACCTCCCTCTTTTTCAACGCTAAAAATGCGTTTGATGATAGCGCTGCTCATGCTAAAAATAAACAAATGGTTTCAGATAACATCTTAGCGGCAAGCAGTCTGTTTGTTACATCTTACTTGCCCCTTAGACTCATTACAAATTCAAAAATGATTATTTGGAAAAATCCGCAATCCTTTTAAAATCCTTTTAAAAAATTTCTGCATACTTATAGGTGATCGAAAAAAGGATTTTTGTATTTTGCTGGGGAAGAAAGGATCCAATTTTAAAATTGTTATCACCAAGTTTTTTTTAAGTTATATTAGATGCCTAAAACGAAATCTTAGCCTCCTAGCTGCATGGGAAGTATTTATGGCCGCTCTCCCATACAAGCCAGACCTCAGTGCACTGCAGGACACCCGATGAGACATGAATGACCTAATGTCTTTGTATATTAATGGTGCCGTCTCTTAACTACTCAGGAAGTCTGCGTCTTTGCCCTTTAAATATTAAATGTCGTAGTCAAACTCTTAGGTTTTCAAATAAATCAATATATTTTTGACAGTGTTGGTTAATTGGATTTCCTTTTTAAAAATATTTAATCATTGAATATGCGATTTTCGAGTAGTCTTTAATGAATTTCCTATAGAAGCCGCTAATGCCCAAAAATCCTTTGAGTTTTTTTTCTGTTCTTCGTAATGGTATGGCTAGAATATCTTGTATTTTTTTTTGGGTTTGGTTTTGTGCCTTCTGTTGTAGGAACATGTCCCAAAAATTCTAGTTCCCTCTATATATTATACTATTTTTTATATATTTTACGTTCGTCGGAGGCTACTGGGTAAAAAATTGTATCTCCCACATCCGCTTCTTCATTATTTTTTGTTGTCAAATTGTCCAAACTCATTACTCATATATTTTGACTTTGGTTCCGGTTTGTTTGGTTATTATTTGAGGTTCGAGGCTATTGGTAGCTATGGAAATATCCCTACTTCTGTTGCTGGTTGTTGTAATTTTAATTTCGATTTTGATTTTGTCTGGCTATTTTGTCTGTTATTATCTCTGTAGTTATTTCTTCTAACTGTCCCATGTTGGTTTTCGTTATTCTGTTCAGTGTTATTGTTTGAAATTATTGTTGTCCATGTTTATTCTAATTAATAGTTTTTGTTTAAGTTTTCAAAGGCAAGCTTACGTATTTCGCTATCTCGTTCCTAACTGAATGTACTGTCGTTGGTTGCATTACCGAGGCTGCCATTGACGCTGCTATATAAACAGATAACATCAATTCTATGACGAGAAGAAGAAATAACGTACTGCTGCAAAAAGTTAAGGAGTTACTCTTTGTATTAGTAGAATTGCTGTTATTTCTTTCCTCTAGATGATTTGCAACTATTTGGGTTAGTGCTTGAATGAACAACTGAGGTTTTCTGTTGCCATTTATGGAAATTTTGGTTTTTAGGTGTTATTTTTTTCGACTGTTATGACTTTTATTATGGGTTAATGAATTTCCTGTTTATTTGTCCAACTTTAGTATACACATTGTATTGTCCGGAAACAATTTGTGACAATATTATGATTATATAGGTTTTCCTCTATTGCTTAGTTTTGTTGTACACTACTGACTGCTCCAGTTAGGTGTTCACGGTCAACTATTTTACAACAAGACCGATAAAACACCGAATCTAAATGAAACACGAATCCGATTGGTTTTTTCTTGATGGAGCTTTATTTCAAAGCTGATATTTCCAAACCCTAAACATATTTCTGGGTAGCATATTTCTTACGGAGATCAATCGCTTAAGCTTATTCTCTATGTTTAATTCTTATTCTCTCTCATAACTTAAGCATATTCTCTGTTCATATTATTAATGTGTGTATGAATAAATGTTGCTGCTGCTTGTATGGCCAAAGTGTTCTTTGGTCCATTTGCTTAGTGATACTCTTTTCTTTTGTTTACAGTAAAGTGGATTGCAGTCCACGCTGTGGAAGCAATTGTGATTGGGTCAATGTGGATTTGTTCCTTTTAAGTAAAGGGGGAGAGGTAAGGGGAAGCAGTTGTATAACTCGCGTGGGGAAGGCTGTCGTCGTCGTGATCTTAGTGTTGTTAGTGGGGCCCGCTCAAGACGAAGCGGAAACAGCGCTTCGTCTTGAGCGGGCCCCGCTTTGTACGTCGGTCACTGCGCTGAGCTAGTCGCCGAACCTCGAAATCCCTTAAGACGAAGGCCGATAAAAACCAGGTACCAGGCAACCAATTTAGTGACTTGGTGGTTTACGTCGTTGGGGATCCGTGCCTTCATGAATGCTTTTCCATGCATGCCACGCTTTTATGTTGACCGTTATGGCCTTGGCATTGTTGTCCTTAACAGCGTATGCCGTGAAGGTACAGTGGATTCGGTGTCTGACAGCTGCATGCATTACTTGGTGGCCCCTGCAAATCGAGATTTCCGCTGTGGACGCTGCTCCGTCGGCCCGCAGCCACAAATGTATGCCTAATCGGAGTAGTGGCTGACTTAAGGTTGGTACTCGGCGTCTCAGCCACTGGCCAAGCTTTCGTGCCGGTGTGCGGTGGCCCCGTGTGGGCTCTCTCCTGCCTCGAGCACTCACCCTTCCTGGCTTGAAGGGATCAGTTATAAAATACATGTATAATATATTGGATGTTGGTCCAATCCCTTTTAGATTTTTTATATATTTCAATATATATAATTACAACTCCAGAGTATCTTTCTTTAAAAAATAGAATTTATATTTTCGAATTGACCCGAAGGCGGAAGATTAGCTGTATACAGTTGTAGGGATAAATCTTAACTCGAACTTATCTGGCGATCAAGCCTCGGTGCCAAGCTTTTATTGTATTGAACGAATGTTCTGTAGAGCTTTTACTATATTGAGTGTATGTTCTGAGTGAAATTCGATAAGCGTTCAGAATGGAGTGAATTTTCCCTCTTTTCCAAAATGTATAGGGCTTTCCTTGGTGCCTATTTGTCTAGATGACGAAATATGAGTCCTAGAATTTTGTTTTTAAGAATTTTTGTTTTGGGCTTGAGTGTTCATCTGGTTAATTATGGGCCCGTGCCAGTGGACCCTTAAATTTATTTTTGATCGGGCATGGGAATGTTTATGACCGATTGGACTTAATGTTTATGTTTGATCGGGCATGGGATTGTTAATGACCAATTGCACTTAGGGTGCGTGTTTAAATATGCTAGTATTACTTTGTGTGACACAATTACTGTGGGTTGCTAAGTTAATGGAAATGTATTGGACAATGGTATACGTGGAGATTATTATTATTAGTAATAAGTTAGCTCTAGAGCACAATAGACTTCTAATGACTCTTGTGGAAATAAGAGAAAACAAAGATAACAAAAATACGGAAAATAATAAGCTAGCTCTAATCCCCATGTCGAAAGACAAAGAGAGAGTCAGAGCGGTCAGATAAAAATGGATGTAAATTTTCATCAAACTGCCTCGGACATAGAAGAAGCAGAACAAAAAAAATGAATGCTTACAAGATATGGTTGACACCGGTTTATCCATTACTATTATCAGAGATACTACAAGTATTGTATGTTCAAATTAAAAGGAAAAAAAGAAAATATAGAAATATTTACGATCAAAAGAAGCTACTAATTATTATTATTATTATGCCACCAAATGAACTACGCACAAAAGAGCAGAAGTTCTACATTCATAATTTTTCCAAATATTATGAAGTCCTTTTAGAAAAGGACTTTCTAAAGGATAGCAATGCAGAAATAAACTTTGCAAAAGAAACAATCTATTTAAATGGAAAACAAATTTCATTCGAATATGGTGACGAGATAATTGATAAAGTAGAGATCGCAGATACCCGCTCTAGCTTGCCTTCACCTGAAAAACAATCGTCTAATTACGCCATCAATAATTCGTTGGAAGAAACAAATGCATTAAGATAAGAACACCTGAATGTAGAAGAAAAAGAAGGACTAAAAAAGGTCTGATATGAATTTAGTGATATTCAATATCGTTAAGGTGACAATTTGACCTTTACAAGCACGATTAAACACTCTATTCAAGCCCAACACGAGAATCTTGGATACAGGAAACCCTACAAATATCCTCGGTCAGTACACGAGGAAGTAAACAAACAAATAAGTGAGATGATCGAACAAAGAATCATCCGAAAATCAAAATCTCCTTATTGCTCACCGATTTGGATAGTTCCAAAGAAAAGCGACGCATCAGTAAAACCAAAATTTAGACTTGTAGTTGATTATCGCAATCTAAACGAAATCACTGTCAATGACAAACTTCCAATTCCAAGAATGGACGAAATATTCGACAAATTAGAAAAATGCCAATATTTTACTAAAATTGATTTAGCTAAAGGTTTTCATCAAATTGAAATGGAAACTAATTGAATTGTAAAAGCAGCTTTTTCCACCAAACATGGCCACTACGAATATTCCCGCATGCCATTTGGATTGAAAAATGATCCAGCAACATTCGAAAGATGTATGAAATATCTACTTAAAGGTTTGATTTATACGGATTGTCTGGTTATTTTAGACAATATAATAATATTTTCCAAGAGCATATTTTATCGTTAAATAAAGTGTTACAAAATTATAATTTTGTTACCTAAAAAAATCTTCTTGAACAATATTAAAAATACGTTACTATTTGACCTGAAGTGATCCTCGATTTTTTATCCCTTACCTGCTGTGTCCTTGAAAATAAATGTAATTTATATAACAAATATTAAAATCAATGCATATCTTTTGAAATGATTTTTCAATCCGCATCTATTACAATGGATACAAAAATATTAAAGGCTATCATTTAAAAAATTGGTTTATTAAATCCCAATCCAAACCACTCAAGGTAATTACATCCCCTACCAAAAAAATGTTACAAGAAAAGTTAAATCTTTGTCAACAAAAACCGGTTACCGTTCTACCTGAACCGATCCTTTTTATTTATTGGTTAAAAGTTCGGGGTGAGTTTTGGGGTGTAACTAATTTTCTGTTTTCCTTTACAGGATTGTGTGTTAGGGGAATGGGTAATCCTGTATATTTTGAAACTTATGAGACCCCACACACTCATACACATTCTTACAAGTGCATAATGCAAGAAAAAAGGCGATATGCTTATGTAATAGCTACTCTTAGCAGTACCGTGGTAGTGGACAGAATCCTCAGGAGTAGTTAAGGGAGGAGACCTTATTATTTGGGCAGAGGAGGTTATACTTGAGAAAATGAGGTCAAGCGACCTGCCACGGGAGATCCTTATAGGATTAAGCTGGAAAACGGCAGTCGGCTAAGCCATCACGTAAGTCATTTTGGCTAGTGGGTAACAGCGAGTTATCATCCTCAGAGTTGATCCATGAAATGAGGGGCAAATTGAAATCACCCATAACTAATATAAGATCCGAAATATTTAGCAAAGACAGAATTGATTTAATGGCAGTTAAGTGGTGCATATAAATGATTACATCACACAGAGAAGGAATGTAGGAACAAGTAAAGAAAAGGTTAAAGGACTCGGAATGAATTTTAACGGCTACAAATTCAATTCCCGAAGGATTCGTGATAGTGATACGTTCCACTGAGTAAATGTTGCTTACGGCAATGAGAACGCCACCTCCAAAGGTTAAGCGATCTTCCAGAAAGACAGTGTACTTCGATACAAAAATTTCATTGTTTATGACAGAGGAGTTTAGCCAGGTTTCTGCTAGCACAATAGCATCCACGTCAAAGGAAACACCGTTAGTAAAGAATAGGTTCAGTTTACCAAGAATACTACAAACGTTTTACAAATCTTGTTGCTTAGTTTTTTTTTCGTTGGGTGTTGTATTTTTCATATGTTTTGAAAGTTCTAGTATGACAAATTTGTGTTTGTAGAAACATGATGGGACTTTTTTTTTAATATTTTTTATTAGATATTAAGATGTGGATGTGATGGTGATCCTATTAATTGTCTGCCGATGCTTCATTGGAATCTGGTAGCCAAATCCGGAAGTCCAGCTTCTGCCAGCATGTTGTTGATGGTAGTGGTACGGAAAGCACATAAGGAAAGTCGGATGGAGGCGTGGTAGTGGGAGGATAGTTTTTTTATGTTGATTTTGTTTGTTTTGCCGTAAATACAGAGACCATAGTCTATTTTGGATAATTTTTTTTTTTCGCGCGGCTCCCACTGCATAACGTACAGCCCATCTCCCGCCCAACCGACCGAGGGGCGCTGCCGTTTATCGTACGTCTCGGATCGCGGAGATAGACTCGAAAGAATAAAGTTTAAAAAAAAAGATTACCAGGAAAAAGTAGAGTTCGTTTGTTGCTCTGAAAGGTAGGTGAGAATTGAGGATTTGATAGAAGTGGACGTGCAGAGTGAAGTAATAGAGTAAAAGTCATTGTAGTCAGAACATAAAACCCTGAAAGGCTCATGCTGGGCATATGTAGATCTACAACAACTTAGGAATAGGGGACTAAAATTTCTAGTACGTCTATTTGGAATGTTAAATTTTAGTCGTGTTAGTAGATGCTGGCTGTCTACATTACCATTGATAAGGTTATAAAGGAAACGACCCCCAGCATCTTTCTACGATTGGTTAGGGAAGGTAAATAAATAAGAGTCTGTTTGAATAAGATGGGAGGTGAAGATTTGCATCCCAGTTGAGTCCCTACGAGCAAACATCAAGAAATTCTTTTGAACGGATTCAATGCGATATTGATGAACCCCATACTAAGGGCTCCAGACGCATGACCCGTACTCCAGAATTAAACGTACTAAAGATACGTATAACGTTTTTGTAATATAAGGGTCATTCAATTCCTTAGACCATCTTTTAATGAAACCAAGCACGCCCTGGGCTTTATTAACCATCGTAGAAATATGGTCGGAAAATTTGAGTTTAGCATCTAATAGGACACCAAGATCGTTAACCTGGGTTAATCTATCTAAGGAAATCCCATAGAGAAAGTATGTCGCCTGGTTAGGGTACGAACGATAGAAAGACATAAGCTTACATTTTGACCCATTAAGTTTTAAGAGATTGGTGGAACACCAATTTTGAAAATTGTCCAAATCTGACAGAAGTTTATATTGGGCAGAAGGGGATTTGAATTGAAGACAAAGCTTAACGTCATCTGCATACATAAGAACCAGAGAGTTTGTTATAGCAGGGGGTAGGACGTTAATAAAGATGGTGAAAAGTAGTGGCCCAAGGTGGCTTCCTTGGGGGACTCCCGATGTAGCACTAACAAGGCGAGAGTGTACATCCTTAAAAAGAACACGTTGGGTTCTCCCAGCTAAGTAGCTAGAAATCCACGTGAGAAGGTCTGAGGGAAATCCTAGGATACTAAGTTTACTCAAAAGAAGTGAGTGGTTGACAGAGTCAAATGCTTTACTAAAGTCTGTGAAGATGACATCTGTTTGAAGGCCTTCACGGAAGCCATCTACAATAAAGGAGGTCAGCTCCAGGAGTTTTGTGGTGGTAGAGCGACGCTTTATAAAACCATGCTGGCATAGAGAGACCAATTTTTCAAAAAGCTTTGGAATTGCTGACAATTTAGAGATTCCTCGATAGTTTGTAGCATCCGATTTTTTTCCTTTTTTGTGTAGTGGAATTATGAAGGATTCCTTCCACATTTGGGGAAAAATCGAAGTTTCCAGAGACAAAGAGAAAAGTTTAAGAAGGGGTGTGCACAATGGCTTAGCGCAGTTTTTCAGTACACAGCCAGGAACACCATCAGGACCTGGCGAATAGACTAGTTTCACCCTCAGAAGATCCGATAACACAGTGCTTTCGGAGAAAGTTGGTCTGAAAATAAGATTGGAAGATTGAATGTTATATGAATAAGGCTGATCCATAATTGTAGGAAATGAGTACGTTGTTTGAAAGAAAGTTGCGAATAGATCGGCAATACCCTGATCAGTAGTCGCAGATACATTTTCAAACGAAAGTAGGGCGGGAGAAGAAACCTGCTTACGCTTAGTGTTAACAAAATTATAAAACTGCTTCGGATCCTGAGTAAACTGGATCCGACAGCGGTATATATAATTCTTATAACACTCAGCGTTATGCACGGTGAAATTTGACCGAGCTACTAAGTATCTTGAGAATGTTACATTACAGCCAGTTTTTTTTTATGTCTCTTAAGGAGTCTATTTTTAATGTGTTTTAAGTTTTTAAGGCTCCTTGTAAACCAAGGAGGGTCGGTCGAGGCGGATGGATACTTCCATGGCACGCAAGAGTCGAAGAAAGCGTTAAGCATTTTATAGAATGTTTCTAAAGCGATATTAAAATCGGTGCATTCCCAGAGATCGGACCAATCGAATGTAGAAATTAGATTGCTTAGTCTCTGAAAATCAGCCTTGCGAAAGCAGCGAGTTTTATGAACTCCATGGCGAGACTGAAGGTTGCTTTCAGTAAGGGTTTCAATCGACACCTCAAGCGTTGGGTGGTAAGGATCTTCTGGGAGCGAAAGTGGCATGGCTCTGGAAACGGTTATTCCATCTGGGTCAGAAACAAAACATAGATCTAGAAGCCGACCTAAAGAATTCCTTACGTGGTTTATTTGACCAAGGGATATGTCGAACATACCCTCAGTAAAATCATGATGTGTTGAGAGTGTTAAAGATGGTGAATTCTCGATGTTTGACCAGATAAGTTCAGGTAACTTGAAATCTCCTAGAGCCACTAGAAGGTCACTGTCGGACATGCGGTCAGAAACCAGCTGAATGGCAGATAAGTAGTGCCAGTATGTAGGTGGTTCAGAAGAAGGTGGTAAATATGAGCATGTTATGAACAGTGATTGAAGCGACATAGTGATTTTCACACATAAGAATTCAATATTACCAAGATTCGGTAACTTAACCTCTTTAGAAGCGAAGTCGGAGTCTACCTCCTCCTCCCCTTCGTAGTGGTCGATCCCGTATGTAAATGGTGTACCTGTCTGGGAAAATTTCGGAGCTAAAAATCTCTGGCTTTAACCAGGTCTCTGTGAAGACTAAAATCTGGGATGCAAAAGATGAACTATCAGAATACACTTAAGGGAGCTTACTCCGAAGCCCCCTAGTATTTTGATAGGTAAAGGTGATAGATGTTGTTAGTTTTTTGAGGATAAAGGTTTAGGTACGGAAGACGAAGATGGTACAGGGTTTTTAGGCTTTGGGAGTTAAACTCCCACAGGCTTCTTAACTTTTTTTTTAACTGTACTCGGCTGATGTTCTTGTACGAATATGTTCTCCGGGCAAAAGCTGGGCGAACAGATTGTATCGAACATCGGCAAAGGTACACGTATCTTAAAAGTTGACGTAAACCTTGAGTAAGTATATTTAAATTTCCTAATGTCCTCCACTCAAACAACGGCCTTAGATTTGGCTCGGATATATGCCGAGACATCAATCTCTGAGATATCAGGGGCCAGCCGTGAAATAAATATGTGTTTAGAGGGGAGAATCACCTGTAAGGTGATCATCAGTCCGTACCGGGGTTCCGAACGGTGGTTTACCCTTAGCAGTGGTTTTTAAGGGGGTCGACTCTACTCGTGCCGGAGGAATCACTTGAAGTGATACCCTGGATGGTAATTCAGACGAGTTATGCTCGATTATGGAGTCAAATTCCGAAACCACATTTGTGTTTTCAACTCCTGCTCTTGGGGTAGTAAGAGTTATGAGCGGCTGCATGGTCGTCGGCTGATCGGGCTGAATAGCGATATCATTGCATACGGAGTCCCTAATAGCGGTTTTTTTACGCTTAGGAGATTCATTTAGTAGCTGTAGGCTGCTAAATTGGGAATCCAGCGCAGAGAGTTGGTCATTGATTTTACGGAAACCACCGATCAACTCTTTGAAACCGTTTTTAGTTTGCCGCATGAACGTTCGCATTTCTTTTTGAACCGTGCGACATCCACTGCAGCAAAAGTGGAAACCAGCGTTTCTAGAGATTGCATCCGAAACTGAGGCGGTGAAACCGGCACATTTCGTATGTACTACGTTTTCACACAGCCAACAGGGGATGCTAGGCTGGGAAGCGGAAATCGGCATATTGCACGATTTAATAGCGCAAATGCTATAAAATTCCACTATAAAAATTTTTTTGAAAAAAACTAGAAATTTAAAATATATATAAAAAAATATATTGACAACAAGTAATTAATTTTAGACAAACTAGTAGCCTTAAACCACTGTACTTGTTTAATAAGAGCGCGATACAAGGGAGAGGTAATGGAAAAAAAGAGCGCAATCTAGGAGAGAGAGAGTTATTGCAAAAGTAGAAATAGTAGTAAACGTAAGAAAAAGGGAATAGAAATACAATAAATAGGGCACAGTACCTTACTTGGGACATACTAAAATAATTTGAACACACCAAATACGGTACCGCGCAGACGCGAGTGCAAATGGAATCGTTTGAAGTATTAGGTTTAAATAATTTATTTCTTAACAAACGCCGGTTTGTCTTTTGCAAGAAAATAATAACAAAATCGATGAGCGCAAGAAAAAAAACGCGTCCGTTCGCAATGAAAGTAAAGTGTTAATGCGATTGATTTTGTTTATCAGAGAGGTGATGTTACAGTTACTATTTAAACATTTAAGGATGTTTAATCTAGTGTTAAGTGCCGGTGAGCAAGAACGAGCTCTCTCGTTCGTTGTTGGCATAAGTCCACGTGTCGGGTTCGGGGTGATTGACCGTGGCCGATCGACGTTTGCATTTATTTCATGAACTTCCGCAGGTTGCGAAGACACATATGATAAATAATCTTTGTTTCGTATCGATGAGAGACGACGTTTGTCTTGCTCTTGTTGACGTTGGGCGCAAATGTCGTTTTTACTCATTGTGAGATTTTGTGGCTTCGTTTTTTTTCGTTAATTTTCTTTAAAATATAATAATTGTTCAAAAGCCGGGAGTTTGCACAACTATTTTAATGAGCGATTATACATCACAATGAGCGTCTTTTCGTTAAATTTTTGTGGTAAATTGTTGGTAGTTATTCACTTTTCACTTGGAGTATTTCGTATATTTTCGGAGCACAGAAAATAAACACTTCCGCACTGTTCGAGTATCCATGCAGTATTGTAGGATATAATGATTGCATGATTTAAACAATTATGCCAAGTTCAAAGAAACCATATTAAAAAGATATAGAGAATTATTACATCCGGGAATAGAAAACAACAAAATGGTTTAAAAATTATATTATCCAGATCATTAAAAAAAAATCCAAAATATTACACAAGTAAAACGGTGTATTTGATGTGGAAAGATTTCATAAGACAGTAAATGAAAAACTAAGAGTTATTGAAAATTAGAAAAATATCGAAAATAAATACACAAAGTTCAAACTAATATTATACACCTATAATCACACAACAAAACATAATACTGCCAATACAAGCTAAATACATCACTCAAGCAAATAAAATTCATAAAATTACCAAAATTAATGAAACACGAAACAATCTCCGTTAGTAAAGCAAAGACATTTTAAAAAAACCGGACAAATTAGACAAGTAGATGAAAAACACGACGAAGAAACTAATAGAGGAAAAAAAAATCATAAATTATGAATCAAAATTAAAATAGAAACTGAAAATTAAGTAAAATTAATTAAGTAAATATGATAATAATTCAAAAGACCCCAATGACGAAATCAACGCAATTGAAGAACTACTGGATTAAAGACCTTTTCTTCCTAGATCCTAGATCATCCTAGATGAACTCTATATATGGTGCTCAAGCAATCTTCTATTCCTAAACTGCTTCAAAAACAAACTTATGACATTCCATCGGTGTATACCGCTTATTGTCTCTTACTTTCTCGGAAATCACGTCCTTGATCGTGTTTCCATAATCAATGATCTTGGGGTTTATTTTGATCATAAACTTGTTTAATGATCACATTTCTGTGACAGTGAATAAAGCCAGAGGAATGTTAGCCTTTATTTGGCGATGGTCCAAAGAACGATGCTTTAACAAAGCTCTCTTAACCAAATCCCTATATATCACCTTAGTTCGTCCTATCCTTGAATACTGCTCGTGCGTTTGGAGTCCAAATACACCTCTTATCAAAATAGCACCAAAAATCTTTAACTGTCGGGATCCCACAATCGTCTTCCGCCGAACCGTTGCAGGCTTAAATTGTTAAAATTACCTCCTCTGAAGGAGCGCCGAGCCTGTGCTGGGGTCATGTTTCTACATATGCTTATCCATGGCATGGTTGATTCCAAACACCTTCTAAACCAACTATCTTTTTGCATCCCTAATAGGCCCTATTTGCAGATCCAACTACGCTGAACACAATTCTTTTCGCACTATTTCTAAAAACAATAACCTCTTATCTCATGCTTTATCCCCTGAACTCTCCCTTAATGTTAATAAATTGAAAATATTAGAATTCCTATTAGAATAGTTATATTGTATTTATATATATATGTAGCAGATCATTGTTAAATTAAATTGAATACAAAAACTTTCAAATAAATTACATAGAACCCAACATATTACTTACTTTGAATATGCCAAAAACAGAAGTAAATCAAAACTGTATTAAAAATAAAATCACAATTGAAGTAAATAATATTATAAATATATACTACTATTGTTCAATCCAATTAGAAAATTTTCTATTTCAAATACCGTATTAGATTATACTCGAAAAATTATTTTCAGCAATGAAATAATAAAATTGGAACCTGTGTCATATATTGGAACAGAAAATATAATACAAACAGAAACAAAACACAACAACATATTCCAAATAATAACATTAACTACATTATGGCCAATATAATGACAATAAGTCTAATATTGTATCTAGTTTATAAGTTTAAAAACATACCTAATAAACTAATTGTAAAATAAGTTAAGCCCAAAAAACAACATAAACATTAACATTCCCATGCCCGATCAGACATAAACATAAGTGTCGTCGCTCGAGTGGAGTTGCCTTCAACGGCTACCCCCTTTGGTTCCCGAAGGAAAGGAAAGACTCTTCCGTCAGTAGTAGCTCGTTTTATTCTATAATCGTTTTTTAAGGTTATTCAACATAAAATATTCTAATCCTATCTTACCGCAGTTTGCCCTCCAAACTCTCGTGCGACAATGTACGCTAAGTTTTTCGCGGCTTCCGATGGCGGCCGACAGTGTGCCCGCACACATTTAAATACTAAATCCCATCCGTATCACGAAAATACTGACTACGCCTATCGATTACACCGATCGATCCGCGACATCCCCGATCCAGTGAATAACCGATTCACTCAAATCCAGAACTGCAAGTTTAGAGACGGGTCGCATCATTGTCCTCGATAGGCCGTTGTCGCTCACGCGCACCTTGGCGCGCCTGATGACTCCATCTGCTCCGCTGTAGACCTCCTCCTCGATGCCCTTGCACCACTCTCGCCGGGGTAAGGCGGGATCGCAGACGAAGACCATATCACCTTGGTGGTTGGGCTCCGTTCATCGGCACCACTTCTCGCGGCGCACAAGCGTGGGCAGGTACTCCCTGACCCACCTCCTCCAGAAACGGTCTCGCAGCATGCGAGCAATCCTCCACTGCTTTCTTGTAGAACCCTCCATTGGCAGCTCCGCATCCAATCCAGGGGTATCCGGCAGATTGGCTACTCCCTTAAGTAAGTCATTTGGCGTCAACGGGGCCTCCTGTTCCGCATCCACAGGCACATGGGTAAGCGGACGTGAATTCACAATATTCTCCGCCTCAATCAGGAGACTCTCCAATACGTAGTCCTTCGGCGCAACTTCCTTCAGGGTATGACGCAGTACTCTCTTGACGCACTGCACCATGCGCTCCCATACTCCGCCCTCAGACGGGTTTACTGGGCAATTGAAAACCCACTCTATGCTTCTGCTTGACAACTCACTCTGAATCTTCTCCATCTCGAACACGTCACAAAAGCGTCTGGCTTCCCTGTCAGCTCCCACGAAGTTCTTGCCGTTGTCGCTGCGCAATCTATGTACTGGCCCTCTACGGCAGACGAAGTTCCTGATCGCAATTATGCAGGAATCCATCAACAGGTCATGCGCCAGCTCCAGATGAATCGCCCTTGTCGTCAAGCACGTGAACAAGGCGATCCAACGCTTCTCCTTTTGACGGGACACAGTCACCAACAGTGGCCCAAAGTAGTCCAATCCAGTGTACTTGAATGGCCATCCATCCGCATCCAATCTGTCCTCTGGATGGGGTCCCATTACCGGCGGCATCGGCCGCACTCGCTGCAACTTGCACTCGTTGCACGATGAGATCACTCTCCGAATCACTCGCCTCATCTTCGTGACCCAGAATTTCGTCCAGATCTCAGCGATCGTAGCATCCACATTTTGATGCTTCATCCTGGCGTGGAAATGTCGCACAATCAGCTCTGTGAGACTGTGCCTGTGTGACAGTATTACGGGCCTCCTCGCACTGTACGGCATGCACAGTGCGGCATCAATTCTGCCGTAAGCTCGCAGAATCCCGTTCTTGTCCAGGTAGGGTACCAACCCTCGAATGTCGCTCGAGCTAGCGACGTCCTGTCCAGTTTCCACCGACCTCATTTCATCGGGAAACGACTCCAACTGTGCCTTTCTGACCAACAGGTTTTCCGCTTCCTTACATTCTGCTGGAGTAAGGCCATATTCCTCAAGATCGCTTCTCTGTTTGCGGCATACGCGCGGAAACCGTAAGACCCAGGCCATGATCCTCACCAGGCGATTGAAGCTTGAGAATCTCTGAAACTGAATAACAAATTCGTTTGCCACGACTAATGCAAACTCACTGGGCATCTCTTTTTCATCGGGGGCATCTGGAACACGCTCAGTTCTTTCCTCAGGACCCGGCCAGCTGGCTGCTGGCCACTCGGTTGCCAACAAACTGCTTATACCGGCGCTGGGTGCTGCCGATCCATCTTAGCACCGTCTTTGAGTCCGTCCATAACACTAGGTCCGTGATGGCCACACTGTGCTCCTCCTTGACAGTGTTAATCAGTCTGGTTCCGAGAACTGCTGCCTGCAGCTCCAGCCGTGGGATCGTCATTGTTCTCATCGGGGCGTTCTTCGTCTTTGCACATACGAAGCTCACCGGCACGTTGTCGTCTTCATATGTGACCCTCCAATAGGCCACCGCCGCGAATGCTGCCTGACTAGCATCCACGAAGACGTGCAATTCTATGGCCCGGACTGCGCCACGCCCAAAATAATGGCGAGGACATCGGAACTGTCCCACAACGTCCATCTCTTTGCGCCAAGTCGCAAATACTTTGCTTACCTCGTCCGGTAGTGGTTCGTCCTACTGGATCTTCTGCCTCCAAATCTCTCGCAGCAGCAGCTTCGCTGTAATCATGAGGCAACACAGGAATCCCAGCGGATCAAACGTTGACATCACCAGACTCAAATATTCCCTCTTCGTAGGGGCTCGATCTCCACTCAGAACGCTGCTTGGCACTCGATGATACTCCATGTTGAATCTGAAATCATCCGTTGCTACCTGCCAACGCATTCCGAGGATTTTTTGCTCAGCCTCACCTCATCCGACGCTCTTGACGCGTCCAGGTCCTAAAGCCGTCTCACGGTGGGCGAGCTGGATGAAAACTGGCATAACTCGAATCCAGCATCCGCATGTATCTCCTTCACTCGGGGAAAATACGCTAATAGCCGCGCTCTCTGTAGCGAAACTGTCCACATAGGGCATTCACGGTCTTCACGTAATGTGCAGCGCTCGGCGAGCATGCTGCTCCAAACGTCATTACGTTCATCTCATAGACATCCGGATCTCTCTTGTCGTTGCCATCTCTCCAAAGGAATCGTTGGGAACATCTTTCCTCGGGTCGGATCAGCACTTGGTGGAACATCTCCTTGATGTCGCCGCAGACTCCGACTGCTCCCTCTCTGAAATGAAATAGCACAGCTGGCAAAGGCTTAAAATGCTGAGGCCCTTTGTCCAGCTCCGAATTTAGCGAGATTCCTTCAACTTTGGCTGCAGCGTCAAACACAAGCCGTACCTTACCGGGCTTTTTGGGGTTTTCGACACCAAAATGTGGCAAGTACCATAACCGGTCGCTCCTCACCGCGACCTCATCCGGGTGTAGCCTCCTTGCGTATCCTTTAGACACGTAATCCTTTATAATCATATTCCTGCGCCAACGGCTCATTGCGCTTAAATTGCTTCTCTACGCCATCTCGTAGCTCTGTGGCAGCACAACGTGTTCGTCCTTCCAGAGTAATCCCGTCTGGTAGCGACGCCCCACTCTCGCCGTGGTGTCGGCTCGGTTCTGGCCGCGTACGGTCCCTCTCTAGCAAACCGCCTCGTTCTAAGTTTCAATCCGAGATGTCCGTGATCCAGGCCGATGAGCAGCCTCGGAACCGCGTTGCTGTAGGGCTTCATTGGCAGACGCGCGTCCCTATTCACGCCTTGGACATCCTGTCGACTCAATGTCTGCATCGGCAGACTCAGGCTCGAAACGGTATACACGTTTCTCAATACGTGGCGAGTGGGCTTTTCAACTCCGCTTATCTTCAAACTAACCACGTTGGTGGGCTCTCTGGTTGCCCTACCTCCAAACCATTGGATATTTATCTGACATCGCTCTCCTTGCACTCCAAGATCTCCTCACAGCTCGTCATCGATCATCGTGACGGAGGATCCATCATCTAGGAGCGCATACGTATCCACTTTCCGCCCAGTTTCGTACAGCGTAACTGGCAATATACGGAACAGTAGGCGGCCTCCTTCGGCGTCGACGCAGCTCAGATTCCTCTGCATGGGCGCTCCCGCTTCAAGCGGAGCTCCTCTCTCCAGGCTGTTTCTGGGGCCGGCTGGCTGCTGGTTCCCCTCTTGGTCCCTGTGACCATCTCGCACCGAATGCATCCTGGCCGGGCTGCATCTGGGAACTGCTGGCTGCTGGTTCCCTCCGTGGCATCTGAAACCACCTCGCTGCTGCGGCCTTCGCTCCTCGTCCGCGCCATGTAGCAGACGGGGATGCATCATTCGGCATCCATTGATCAGACATTTACCTCGCATATAGCAGGATCTAGCGATGTGCCCGCTTCGAAGGCACGTAAAGCAGAGTCGGTGGCTCTTCACAATCCTCCACCTTCCCGGCGGCAAAACGTTAACGAATTCTCTGCAACTCGTGATTCCATGTTGTCCTCCACAGATTGGACAACCTCGTTCGTTATGGTCGATGCTCGCATGCAGAACTCGACGCCTCGGCTTCTTTCCCTCGACGTCCAAAAACCGTGCACACCACGTTTGCGTATTCCTGTATGCCGTCACTCCAGCTCCTAGCAACTCTTTAACTGGCCATCTAAGCCGTCATTCCAGCGCAAGTTGCCCTTGCAGTCTCCCTCGGACTGCGAATAAAAGATGTCGTCGCTCGAGTGGAGTTTCCTTCATCGGCTACCCCCTTTGAATCCCGGAGTAAAGGAAAGACTCGTAGTAGCTCGTTTTATTTTATAATCGTTTTTTAAGGTTATTCAACATAAATTATTCTAATCCTATCTTACCGCAGTTTGCCCTCCAAACTCTCGTGCGACAATGCACGCTAAGTTTTTCGCGGCTTCCGATGGCGGTCGACAGTGTGCCCGCACACATTTATCTACTAAATCCTATCACTATCACGAAAATACTGCCTACGCCTATCGATTACACCGATCGATCCGCGACAATAAGCATCCACTGGCACGTCCCCATAATTAACCAAACGAACACTCAAGTTTCGGCAGTCCAAAAAAGCAATTCTTAAAAACAAAATTCTAGGACTCATATTTCGTCATCTAGACATAAAGGCACCAAAGAAAGCCATAAACATTTTGGAGACAAGGGAAAACCCTGAAACTCCCGATCAAATTTAATAACTCAAAATTAACTTACTCCATTCTGAAATCTTATCGATGTTCACTCCGAACATAAGTTCGAGTTAATATTTGTACTTACAACTGTATATACCTAATCTCCCGCCTTCGGATCTATTCGAAAATAAAAATTATATATTATATAGTCGGTAGGATAACAATTAAAAATATCCTTCGGTAAAAGGACTCTCAAAAAATCCGCAAAGTGAGGAGTGAGTTGAGTTCAAAAAAAAAAATTAATAGACATTGTTATCCATAAAACAACTAACCAAAAATCCAATTCGGTCAGTGCTTCATGGGAAATTAAAAATCAACATAACATCAACATACTGTGAAAATCCAGTTTGGTCAGTGTTTCGCGATAAAAACCACACCCCTTATGAGGACCTCCAAAGCATTAGCATTGGAGCAAAACCCACAAGAAGTCATTAATTACACAGCCTCCTCGAAAATAACAATTAAAGATGTCATTTCTAGAAAACTTCCCGATAGACTTTTTAAGACTCTTGCTAAACATGACTTAACGACATCAGGTTTAACAAGTGAGAAAAGTTATCTTCGGCTTGCCCTTGCAGATCTTTACAAAATTGCAATAAGTACTTATGTAAAAAACAGAAGTCTTTTCAAAATTATTGGTATTGCTATGTTAAATGAATAAATGTTGAATTCGGTTGCAATAGCTTGGAAAACAAAAAAGTTTTCCATACAAAGACTTGTTTTCATATCGGTCGTTTGTATGGCAGCTTTGTGATATAGTGGTCCGATCCGGACAAATCTTTAAAAAATCATGTATGGCTACGTCAAAAAAATAAATATTTAATTCAGTTGCGATAGCTTGGAGAACAAAAAAGTTTTCCCTACAAAGACTTGAAATCTGATTATTCGTTTGTATACCAGCTATAATATATAGTGGTCCGATCCGATTTTTAAACTAGATCTGCGTGCAACAAAAATAATGATCTGGTAAAAATTTTAAAACGCTAGCTTTAAAACTACTGTATATTTTTTGCATAGAAACAGACGGACGGACGGACAGACGGACATGGCTATATCGACTCGGCTATTGATGCTGATCAAGAATATATATACTTTATGGGGTCGGAGATGCTTCCTTTAATGCGTTACACATTTCTGGACAAAATTATAATACCCTCTGCAAGGGTATAAAAATAACAGCTCAAACGGAAGGTTTGTGTGAAGGAGAAAATTGTGGAAACTAAAGAAAACAAGGATAATAAACATACGGGAAATAAAGGGAAATCGTTCGCGGGTCTTTATAAACATTTAAATGTCACTACTTCCCATACAAGTCCAACTAGTAATCCCCCGTTATACCATGATTTTAAAAATAAACTAGATAAAGGTAGGGTTCAAAATACACTGAACAAAAATTTACTATCTACTAGCCATAACGCTAATCCTAATCCCCCTGTTGAGAGACAGATAGAGAGTCAGAGCGCACAGATAAAAATGGATGTAAATTTTCATCAAACTGCTTCAGACACAGAAGAAGAAGAAACCCCTTTTTTAGAATCAGAATAAGGAATAAATCCTTAAAGGGTATAATTGACACCGGGTAATCCTTAAATATTGTCAAAGATAATATATTCAAACAAAGAGAAAGAAAAGAAAATTTAGAAGTACCCAATGAACCCAATGAACTATGCACAAAAGAGCAGAAGTTCTACATTCACAATTTTTCAATAGATTATGAAATCTTACTAGGAAGAGACTTGCTAAAACATTGCAATGCAAAAATAAACTTAGCAAAAGAAAAAATCTATTTAAATGGAAAACAAATTTTATTCGAATATAGTGACGAAATGATAGAGAGAGACCACATATACCGCATATATTCTCGGTCAGTACACGAGGAAGTAAACAAACAAATAAGTGAGATGATCGAACAAAGAATCATCCGAAAATCAAAATCTCCTTATTGCTCACCGATTTGGATAGTTCCAAAGAAAAGCGACGCATCAGTAAAACCAAAATTTAGACTTGTAGTTGATTACGCAATCTAAACGAAATCACTGTCAATGACAAACTTCCAATTCCAAGAATGGACGAAATATTCGACAAATTAGAAAAATGCCAATATTTTACTAAAATTGATTTAGCTAAAGGTTTTCATCAAATTGAAATGGAAACTAATTGAGTTGTAAAAACAGCTTTTTCCACCAAACATGGCCACTACGAATGATTGATAACGAATACGATTTACGAATACGAATAATTGATTTTATTAATATTTTAATCTGTTTGGTTCAGGAAGTGTCAAAGATTAATCTAAAGATTTTGAGTTGTTTATGTTTTACGTATGTATATTGTTATTGTTGATTTCTATTTCTATGTTTGTGTAGTTTTGTGTTTTTTTTTTTTGCATATATGTGAGATGATTTCTCTGTTGATATTTTTGTTTCTGTAAATTTTCACCATTGGGTCATTTTCTTAACATGTTGTAAATTTAAATGTTGTATCCTGCTTTTGGGATTAAAAAGAGACAGAGGTCGTCTGCTTACATAGTGTGTGTGAACAATTTTTTTCCGTTTATAATGTAGCTTAATTGTTGAAAGCTATACTGTGTCGAAGGTTTTTCCATATATATTGGCACTATAAATATGTTTCTTTTTATGGTGAGGTTGTTTTAGATGTAGGTATATAATTATAAAAGTGGGTCTATTGTGCATCTGTTTCTTTTTTATGCATATTGAAGTGGAGAGAGGAGGTGTTCTTGGTTGAGGGACCACATGATTCTTTTGATATTATTTTTTCGAAAGTTTTGGATATGCAGGATAGAAGTTATATTGGGCGGTAGCTGTTTAGTAGGTTTTTTGGTTTGTTTGGCTTGCTTATTGGAATTATTATTGCAGTTTTCTATTGATGCCGAATGATGCTAGTGTCTAATGTTCTATTGTAAAGGTCGATCAGTTTATTTGTGGTATGGTATAATATTTGAGAGTTTTTTAAGTATTTGATAACTTATATTATCATGTCCGGGGGTAGTTCCTGTAAGGCTGTCGAGTCAAGATTGGAGTTCTATGGGTGTGATGGGTGTTTCAATGGATTCAGCTTGGTTATTGACGGGGTATGTAGTGTGTAGTAAAGTATGATAGTGTGCTTTGTTTTTTCTTTTTTTGAAAATGTGGTGTTTCTCTTGTGAACGTGGGTATTTTTGCTAACTCCTGTAATGTTGTGAACTTTATTCCAGTGTATCTTTGTTGTGGTATTCCCAAGTAATCTTTTTTGTGTTGTTTCTGCAAGTTCTTTGAGGATGGGCGGTGTTTTAGTTGGGGAGTTAACATTACATAACATTATATACCATATATACATTAATATACATTACATTATATACATAATATACATAATATACATAATATACATTATATACATTATATACATTATATACATTATATACATTATATACATTATATACATTATATACATTATATAAATTATATACATTATATACATTATATACATTATATACATTATATACATTATATACATTATATACATTATATATGTCGGAGCATAATTTTGTATGTGTTAGTGTATGGGTATGCTTTTAGTGTATTTCATCAGAAGTAGTAATTTCATCAGAATGGAAATATTGCATCAGCCTTTAATTGCGCAGTTATTTGGTCGTCTGTACTTGGTAGCTTTGGGAAGAACCGTTATAGCGCGGCGCCAGCGTGTTGTCGCTGACGGCGAGTGTGGTTCGATGGTAAGCACGTAGAAGTTGAGTGCGACACAAGTCAGTTGTGCGTAGAACTTCAGTGCGATCAAAACTCACTGCGCTAACATTATGTCGGACAAAGACGAAACTGAACCTTTGACATCAGAAGTGGGATCGGGCTCGCTACCTGATATGTCTAGTGAGCCGTGGCGGATACTAATGGAAATGCAAACTAAAAATTTTATCGATCTTGTTAAAACACTGCAAACAACGGCATCCGCAACAACAAATAAAAATTCGGTAGTGCTACCCAAATTCAACGCAGACGTTGTTGGCGCCGCTGCAACGGCGTGGTGCTCTACAGTTGACATAATTTTAGCAGAAAACACCATAAAAGGCAGCGCGTTGGTGATGGCTTTGAGTGCAGCGATGAAAGGTAGTGCTTCGCAGTGGCTTGCTCAAATTTGCTATCCTGGCATAACTTGGGCCGAATTTAAGGAACTTTTCGTTCAACGTTTTGCCAGTGCGGAAACTCCAGCGGCTATGTTTTTGGCAATGCTAGCAGATTGCCCGACTGACGGTGAATGCCTTTCTAATTACGCTAGTCGCATGATGACGTCACTTATTACGAAATGGCGTGATATGGATGTGGAGGAAATTGCAGCTTCTAAGATGGCTCATGTGGATAGCAGATTGCAGCGATTGACATTTACTTCAAATTTACGGACCAGAAGTGAATTGCAAACGGAGCTTAAAGCATTTACTTTCAACAAAAGGAAGAAAACTCCGCAAGAAGAAGTGGCTCCGTCTGAAATAAAGCGTCATAAATTTTCAACAATAAGATGTCATTTCTGCGAAAAACTAGGTCACAAGATGATCGAATGCAGAACTAAACAGCAGCAAAATCTTTCATCTCGTGCTAAGGACAGCAACGACAGGAGCGCAGTTGGTCACCATCAAAAATCGGATGTAACCTGTTTTAACTGAGGTGAACGTGGCCATATTTCAACAAATTGCAGTAAACCAAAGAAAGAAAAAGGCACGCATCAGGTGAAAAGGCTGGAGCTTTGTAAAGTTGTTGAACCCAAGGGCGAGATGGTTCATCAGTGCGAGACATTCCCAATAACTTTTGACTCTGGAGCTAAGTGAAAGCTAAGTGATAAGTTAGTTGGTAAAAGAATTAACAATGTAGTGTTGTTGAAAGGTATTGGCAATGGTAGTATTTGTAGCACATTGCAAATACTTAGCAACGTAAAAATTAACAACTATTGTGTTGAGATACTGTTTCATGTTTTGGACGATGTGCATTTAAGAAATGATATCATTATTGGTCGAGAAGTGTTGTCCTCAGGTTTTAATGTAGTAGTATCACCTGGCCAATTTGAAATTGTAAAATCAAAAACCGTAAATTATTGTTCAAATGATGAACAACTCTGTGAGTTAAATACTGATCTTGTTGATGAAGATTTAGCCAAATTAAAAAGTCTAATGGAAAAGTACTCAAAATCTTTTATTAACGGAATTCCTAGCTCAGGAGAAATGAAAATTAAATTGGTAGACCCAAACAGAATTGTTCAAAGAAGACCATATAGGCTTAGTCCAAATGAAAGAGAATTAGTGCGTGAGAAAATTAAGGAGCTATTGGAGTGTAAGATCATAAAACCGAGCTGCTCACCCTATGCAAGTCCCATAATGTTAGTTAACAAAAAGGACGGTTCTCATCGTTTGTGCGTTGATTACCGAGAATTAAATTCAAATACGGTCTCAGATAGATATCCTTTGCCTCTTATATCAGATCAGATTAGCTAGACTTCATGGAGCGAAATATTTTACATGCTTAGACATGGCAAGTGGATATTACCAAATTCCCTTGCATGCAGATTCGGTGGAGTGTACAGCTTTTGTCACCCCAGATGGGCAATATGAATTTTTGGCAATGCCGTTTGGGCTCAAAAATTCTCCTTCAGTTTTTCAGCGTACAGTGATGCAAGCACTTGGAGATCTTGCAAATACATTTGTTGTCGTATATATGGATGACGTAATGGTGGCTGCTTCAACAAAAAGTGAGGCTTTAGAAAGGTTACAAATTACTCTTGATTGTCTCACCAAGGCTGGATTTGCATTTAATTTAAAAAAATGTTCTTTTCTTAAGTCAACAGTTCAATATTTGGGATACGAAGTGAGTGCAGGTGAAATTCGTCCATTAATTAAAAATTAAATTCATTAAAAATTGCAGCGTTAACTGCTTTATCACCCCCACAGTCGGTCTCTGCTTTACGACAATTTATAGGATTAGCGTCTTATTTTAGACAATTTATGCAGGGATTTTCATGCTTTATGAAGCCCCTATATCTTTTGACTTCGGAAAGGAATGAATTTATTTGGAATGCAGAGCATGAACAAATTAGACAAAGGATTATCTCTATCCTTACACAAAAGCCAGTTTTAGTTATATTTGACCCGCGACACCCAATAGAGTTGCATACAGATGCAAGTTCTCGTGGATACGGTGCCATCTTATTACACAAAATCAATAATAGGCCTCATGTCGTCGAATATTTTAGTAAGGCTGCTTCACTTGATGAGTCACGATACCATTCTTATGAATTGGAGACTCTTGCCGTTGTTTTGGCTGTAAAGCATTTTCGGCATTATTTACTGGGTAGAAATTTTGTTGTCTTTACTGATTGTAACTCTCTTAAAGCATCAAGGACCAAACTTGACCTATCTCCCAGGGTACAAAGATGGTGGGCTTATTTACAGTCGTTTACATTTGACTTGCAATATAGAGAAGGTAAACGAATGGCACATGTTGACTTCTTTTCGAGAAATTTGACTTCAGCTAATGTAATTGCTACAAAGTGCAAGATTCCTGAAAAAAGAGTTAATCTAGCAGAAATATCCAGTAATTGGCTTTTGGCTGAACAGCGTCAGGATTCCGAAATAGTTGATATCGTAAATAAATTGAAAGATTATACTCTTCCTCCGGATGTTGCAAAAACTTATGAATTGAGAGGAGGAATATTATATCGGAAAATTCAGCGAAACGGTAGAACTCGTTCCTTATCAATTGTTCCAAGATCATTTAGATGGTCTGTTATAAACCAAATTCATGAGGCAATTATGCACCTGGGTTGGGAGAGACATTAGATAAGGCGTATGACTTTTACTGGTTTGAGAACATGTCTAAATATATTCGAAAGTTCGTTGAAAACTGCATTACTTGTAAAATGTCAAAGACTTCTTCCGGCAAAATTCAAGCTAGCCTTCATCCAATACCAAAAGTAAATATACCTTGGCACACCGTTCATATTGATATTACTGGAAAGTTGAGTGGCACGTCTGATCAGAAAGAGTATATTATCGTCCAAGTAGATGCTTTTACTAAATTCGTTTATCTAACCCACACTATTAGGATTGACGCTGAGAATTGCATAAAGGCTGTGTCGTCGGCTATATCTTTGTTTGGAGTGCCAAATCGCATTATAGCAGACCAGGGTAGGTGTTTTGCCAGCAGTAGATTTAGTGAGTTTTGTGATCAACAGAAAATAAATTTGCATTTGATTGCGACTGGTGCAAGTAGAGCTAATGGGCAAGTCGAACGCATTACGAGCACCTTAAAAAACTTATTGACTGCAGTTGAGACTAGCAGCCGCTCTTGTCAAGATGCATTGGGAGAGGTTCAATTAGCGTTAAATTGTACGGTTAGTAAAGTAACCAAGGCAAGTCCCTTAGAACTGTTTATTGGCAAAGTCGCTCGCCCGTTGGGGTTGCTTCCACCTTGCGATACGGTAACTGAGATTGATTTGGCAGAAGTAAGATCACAGGCAGTTCGCAATATTTCAACTGCAGCAGCATATAACAGGGCTCAATTTGATAAAGGAAAAGCCAAAGTTGTTGGATGTCAAGTTGGAGATTTCGTGTTGTTAAAAAAATGAAGAAAGGCATCAAACAAAGTTAAGTCCGAAGTTTAGAGGGCCTTTTGAAATAACTGCTTTTGAAATATGCTCAGGTCGTTGACGAACAATAGAAAATATAAATATGCTCACGATGACATAAGAAAAATGCCAGATTGGCAAGTACAAGAAGAATTAGAAAAATGTAAAAAGAATTTAAATGAAATGGAAACTGTTCAAAGAGACAGTAATAAAGAGATGGAAAATGAAACTGTTGAAAGAGACAGTGATATGGAAATGAAAAATGAAGCTGTTGAAAGAGACAGTGATATGGAAATGGAAAATGAAGCTGTTGAAAGAGACAGTAATGAAATGATTAAAATATAAGCTGTAGCAAGTGACACTACAGAGGCCTGAAGGGCTTATAATGGAATTTATAATAATAATGTAAGCACAAGTGCAAAACAATTGTTTTGATCATGGCGTGTGGCGCATTAGATGTTGTAATGTAATGATTGAATTAGGTTAAAAAGTTTGTATTACTCTAAGAATGATATTGAAATGTGAAATTTAATTTGTTAATGTAAGTGTGATTTGAAAATGGTTTTGTTGCATTAAAGTTATAAAGAACAAAGCATTGTTGGTAATATTTCACGAGGTCGTGTAATAGTCAGGATGGCCGTGTCGGAGCATAATTTTGTATGTGTTAGTGTATGGGTATGCTTTTAGTGTATTTCATCAGAAGTAGTAATTTCATCAGAATGGAAATATTGCATCAGCCTTTAATTGCGCAGTTATTTGGTCGTCTGTACTTGGTAGCTTTGGGAAGAACCGTTATAGCGCGGCGTCAGCGACAACACGCTGGAGTGTGGTTCGATGGTAAGCACGTAGAAGTTGAGTGCGACACAAGTCAGTTGTGCGTAGAACTTCAGTGCGATCGAAACTCACTGCGCTAACATTATGTTGGACAAAGACGAAACTGAACCTTTGACATATACATTATATACATTATATACATTATATACATTATATACATTATATACATTATATACATTATATACATTATATACATTATATACATTATATACATTATATACATTATATACATTATATACATTATATGCATTATATACATTATATACATTATATACATTATATACATTATATACATTATATACATTATATACATTATATATATTATATACATTATATACATGTAAGGCATTAAAGCTTGTTTATTGGTATATAACAGCGACTTTTCGACTCTGGCTGCAACTTGACCACTTGACTGATATTCTGAGTCTGACCCAGACGACACAGCATCTTCGTTTGCACTATATACCTCCAAAGTTTCATGTTATCAACGCTGGGAGTTGAGTTCGCTTAATAGCAAGCAGCTCACCTTCTTTGTAGAGCCTTTCCATGACTCGGTTCTTGTCGTAGTTCCTCTTGTACGTTTTTTGGACTTCTTGAATTTGTTTTCGTGCCTCAACTTATACCATTTGGATGCATATCTTCAATATTTTTATCCGGAACAACAACAAATTGTTGTTCTACCTCAGCTCCATCCACGCACACGGCTACCGTAAATGTACCCAGCGGCATTGTTTTTACATTTCCTAGGCCTCGCAGTACAGTGAAACATTTTTCCAGTTTCACGTCGGTCTGTTTCTTAAAAACTGAGACACATCCGCTCCAGTGTCCACCAGACAATTTATTTCAAGTCCATTCACAATTATCGCTTTATGTCTTTTTGAAGACTGAACCACCTGCACAGACCTGGATACTTTTGGACACTGCATTGCAATATATCCCACGCCATCACGCTTAAAGCATTTTGTATCTGTCTTACAATCCTTTCTCAGGTGCTTAGCTGACCCGCAATTAAAGCAACGAGCATTTCGGTGGCTGGCATTGTATGTGTTTTTCTTGCCACGACTGTACGACTTGACACTTGCGTTGGTATATCTCGAATTTCTCTTTAAGCTCGTGAAATTCGTTGCAGCTGTACAGGTTCAATTTGAATTCACTTGGTATATCTAACCCGTCCACAATGTATACAATAAGCGACTCTTCGTCAATCGTTCCCTGTGCTGCTATGTTTTTCATAATCAACTCATGAAAGCTCCCATCTTTCTTCTTTTTCGCTCTCCCAGTTTGCGCTCTCTGTCAGTGGCTTCGTTTGCTTGACTTTTTAGCGTTAGTAACTGAATTATTTGTTGAAGACTCTCGTTACTCATTTCTTCTTCAGTTTGTATTTTCAGTTCACCTCTTTTCTGTTGATTCTCTCTTTTTTCAACTTCCCTTCCGTAGCGGGTTTGCGATCGTGTTAAAGCACGTGTTCTCTATTGCTCTAGTTCTTCGTCGCTCAAGCTCATGTACTCGCTCCCTTCTGACGACGTACTGACGCTTTGATCGCAATAGCTAATCCAACTGATTGGACCGGATTGAGCCTCAGATGAAAGGCTTTAGACCGGGACGAGCCCACAAATGAAAGGTATTAAAGCCCGTTTATTGATATAGTTAGTAGGATATATTACAAATAGACAGTGATTTCTCGACTTTGGCTGCAACTTGATCATTTGACTATTTAACTGCTTGACGACGGTTGACCCTCCGACACACCAACTTCTATGCTCGGACTTGATCCTTCAACGACTTATTTTACTACTTGACAACTTGACTTCACGATCCCATAGTTCTTCCAACGTCTTGCACTCGCTAGCTTTTCTTCCATAATCAATTCTTTCATTCGTTCTGATTATGATACTTATATACATTATATACATTATATACATTATATACATTACATACATTATATACATTATATACATTATATACATTATATACATTATATACATTATATACATTATATACATTATATACATTATATACATTATATACATTATATACATTATATACATTATATACATTATATACATTATATACATTATATACATTATATACATTATATACATTATATACATTATATACATTATATACATTATATACATTTTATACATTATATACATTATATACATTATATACATTATATATATTATATACATTATATGCAGGGTGCGTTATGAAAGTAATCCGCATTTTCTAAGAAAAATATGTTTGTTGATCCAATCAGTACAAATTATTAAAATTCTTCAAAATAGTCCCCTCCTGCGTCAATACACTTGCGGAGACGTGTATGCCACGCCTGGAAAGCACCCTGAAACTCCTCGACAGAAATGCCTTTCAGGAACCTTGTTACGCGAGCTTGGATGTTCTCCACCGACTCCCAGTGTTTTCCCTTTAGCTCCCTCTTCAGTAGGGGGAACAAAAAAAAGTCGCACGGAGCTAAGTCAGGGCTGTAAGGAGTCTGGGGCACAACTGAGATCTTCTTCTGGGTCAAGAAGTTGGTGACGACGAAGGCCGTGTGGCTGGGGGCGTTATCGTTTTGGAGCATGAAAACGTCTTTGATGTCTGGCCTTCTTGAAGGCCTTGTGCCACCTTCCACACTGAGATCTCGAAATGCACTCCTCCCCAAAGGCCTCTCGAAGCATTTGATAAGTTTCCGATGCATTTTTGCCAAGTCGCACACAAAACTTTATGGCGTACCGCTTTCCAGCGAAACCCCCATTGCACCGTGAAACAACAGAAAAAATGACTTCGCTCTACGACACGTCCTACCACTTCTATTGCTCAGAGCGAACTGAGACCGAGCGCGTTGGAAAAGAGAGACTCCGTCCCAAATTTTCAGACAGGTCCGAGCGTGCTACGACAGGTAGTTACGTGACAATGAAACCATGCGCATTACTTTCATAACGCACCCTGTACATTTACATGATGTACATGATATACATTATATGTATTATATGCATTATATAGATTATATACATTATATACACTATATACATTATATACAAGATGTACATTATATACCTTATATATATTATATACAAATAAAGTCTTTCCTGTCCTGCTTCGATGTAGGAGGCGTGTCAGATTGAGGTGTAGTCGAGCGGCGTTTGCTGCTGTCATTGGAATTCTGCAGTGGGACTGCAATTGGTTGTGACAAGTCTTCTTATGACGTTTATGTTGGAGAGTTTACTTTCCTCTCTAATGACTGGCCTTGCGGCTCAGCAATTATATCAATAATAAGACAAGGTTTTTACGGCTAAAGCCGGAGCAATGTTCATTGGTCAAGCGAAAGCTTTCGTATCTTAGACAGAACTGAAGTACAAAGTATATTGAAGCATAAGTCTACCCGAGCTCCAATGCATCACTCCATAAAACCGTGGTCGGCACGCCGACTCAGCATTCCATGTATTGCAATTCGGCACTCCGGAAAGCGCGGGGTGCTGAACTCATTTTGGGCGCGTCAGCATTCTTTGTGTGAAAATACTTAGTTGCTAGGCTGTTATTTATGTAAAACTACTTAGTTGCCGAATCAGATACATCGAGTATTCATTGTTGTTAACTTTTCAGTTGTTAACTACCCCCCTCCTCAGATTTATAACCGTCCTTGGTTGTGCTAAACTTATCAATTGCTCTCTGTTTCTTGATAGAGGCTCGTTTTCTCCTTAATGCCAAAAAAGGATGAATGAACCAATCAGACCAACGTTCAGGATCACACCAGCCACGAACCAAAGTTTGGGGGATCCCGCGGCGTCAACCTCGTCCTTGAAACCTTGGATGAAGCGAAGATTTTTGTTGTTCATGCGGTGTAGCAATGGCTCAGCACCGAGTCATGGCCGACAATGTTCAGCAGTGGTGATCGTACTATGCCAGGCTGCTTGTCCAATGTTTTTCGCAGATTTACGAACTCCGTTTCATTGATGGTGGCTTATCGTTCGAAGGTTACCAGGTGCGTTCCTTTGACGAGCACCTCTGGGCGCCGTCCGTGCTGATACGGGCTGTCGCCTCGTTGATAATAACGATGCCGTCATCTACGGGCACTATTGCCCTCAGGTGGCTGGGTTGAGTAAAAGATTAGGCCGTGTTTCCCGCATGGAGCGAACCAGCACAGGTTTCGCGACGATACCGCTCGCAGAATGTGTTGTGCGTGGTTTCCGTGCACTTGGTGACTGCAAAGGTGTCTTCTTCACATTCTGCCAACGTGTTCTTATCAAGCCGTAGTGATTTCAGATCGGCATTTACTATGTTAGCTTTTGCCAATGTTACAGTGAGAATTACATTTTGTATTTCTGTTGTCAGCATTCTATTTCTCTATTTCTCATTCTATTAATGCTTTCGGTTAACTTGTTTATCTATTTTGGAGTTTCTGAGTTTATAGTAATCTGGCTGGAATTTGAGTCCACTAGCTGAGCTTCTGTTATCCTGATTTAAAAAAAATCCGAGGCGTCAGGGGCTCCCGCTTTAAAGGCTGTCCCCAAGAAATCTAAGCTTCTTGCAATTCTGTGGTGTATTTTATGGACGGACAGCAAGGTTTTTAGAAGATCTGTATCAACATCTATTAATTTGCGTATATGCGATTGCGGAAAGGACTCGGACAATTTTTCTATCTCATCTACCATACAAGTGAATTCGGAAAGGTTGCTCACGTGCCTGAAGTAATCACGTTGTTCAAACACAAGTACATCTTCGTCTACGACTGGGATGTAGTTGGCGTTAGAAAAGTCAGTTATCCGTGCATTTGACACTGCTACGGTGATGAGCGTTGTGAGGGCGAACCTGCAATCAAAACGTAAAGTGACACCACGGTGTTTTAACTTAAATCTGGCTTACTATTTAAAAATATGGCTTACTAGCCAATTATAAGTGAGGGGACCCATTTGAGGTTGTCCTTATGGACCACCCTCGCCTTAATGAGAACAGACGATCCCAGGTCTACCTGCACTTTTTGTTCCGTACATAATGAGGTCAGCTTGTTTCCTAAGCTTTTATTGTTTTTGACGAATACATCTTCTCCTACCCCAAAAACACGGTTTTGCCTAACTGGGTTGCATCTTTCAATGTTGTTCTGCTGCGCCTTTATCAACCTGTTTTTAATGTCTAGGCAGCGATCGTCGGATCCCGTGTGGAGAATCTCGACCGAATTCTCATAAGTGACTGAGTGTAAGGTTTTGTTATTTATTTTTTTATTTAACAAAATTAAATCTAGTATACAATACTAAACCTAATAATTTTATATTTAATAATAATAATGAATACTAGCTCCGGGGGCCTTCGACTCTAGACTTATTGAAATTTGAAAGACCAAAATAATAGAGATCTAATTGAGTGCCATCGACTGCAGGCGTCGAGAATATGGTCAACGGTGAGCTCGTCCCCGCATAGTTGGCATGTTGATCGCGCCGTTCTCGTCAGTAAGTGTTAATATGTGGATTGTGTGTGCCCGATGCGTAGGCGGATGAAGGTCGCGCATTCCCGTTTATGTACACGAATTTTTAATGAAAAAAGGGATTTCTCTCATCGACCATCCTCCGTATTCGCCTGATCTATCACCATGTGACTATTTTATTTCCTAAACTGAAAACCAAGATGAAGGGAGCATTTTATGATGATATCCCAGCCATTCAAGCAGCTGTAACCGAGGTACTGAAGAACATTTCTATAAATGACAAAAAAAAATCTATGCATGCGCTGGTTGATCGTTCCAAACGTTGTGTTGAGTCAAATGGAACCTATTTTGAATAAATAATAACTTTCAAAGATAATATAATGTGTATTTTATTTTATATTCAAAAAGTCCGGTTATTTTTGGGACACACCGTGTACGTTCGTTGGTGGCTTGAACATAATGCAATTAGGGTTAATTATCTGGTACCTGTGCATGAAGAGTGCCCATTCGGAGAGTTTCTTTTCTTTGAGGTATAGCTGAATTCGACTTTGGATATCGTTGCAGTTAAACGGAGTGAAAAGGATTGATGGTGTAAGTCTCATCTCTTGGGCGGCTTTGTCAGCGAGTTCTTTTCCATCGATTCCTTGATGACTGGGAACCCAGAGTAAGGTGATTTTAGTTGGGTGAGAACTTAGAATGTGCCTAACTTCTTGTGTTGTGGGGTCATTGTGATTCCAGTTGCGTGTAGCGGAAAGAGAGGAGAGGCTGTCTGTGCAGATAACAGATTTACCAGCGTTTTTGGAGGCTAATTGGCATGCTTTGAGAGTGGCGAAAGCTTCGGCTGTGAATATGGAGTTGTATGACGGGAGCCTACCTCCTGCAATTATTTAACGGTTGCAGTCAACAACCGCAAACGTGGTTGCGTCGGTGACTTTAGAACCATCGGTGTAAATCCAGTTTTTCTCACCAAGATCTTCTTGTGCGCTCAAAAAACGTTTACTAAGCGGCATGTATCCTTTTTGGCAGCATTGTAGATTTGAAGGTTTATGTTGGGCTGTTTGAAACCCCAATGTGTTGGCGATTTGAAGGACCTCCTGGGCTTAGGGAGGGGAAGGTCAAGTAGCTTGATGTAGTTGGCGCAACGTCTTAGAGTGGATATGCACTTTAAAATCCGCTTTTGTTTAAAAATGGCACCGAAGTCTTTGGTTAGCAGGCAGTTGGACGTGGTGTACAGCTTCGGGATAAGCATCAATGTAGTTTCTTGTACGCGTGATTGGACATTCGGAAGACCGGATTCTGTCAATGTGCACGGAACTGGAAACGTGGGAAATGCGTGAATGGTGCGACGGACCGCTCCGTGATATGGGGCTTGTAGCTTTTTTAAGTGCGATTTAGCACACCAACCGAAGATTGGCAGACCGTAGTCAATTTTAGATAGTATTAATGGGCGCGAAATATCTATGAGAGTCTTAATATGTATGCAGGAATACTTAGATGATAGAAATTAAAGAATGTTAAATATAGTTTTCAGTTGTTTTCTTAGAATCTGACAGTGCTGCTGGAAAAGTAGTTTGGAGTCGAAGGTTATCTTCAAGATTTTTAAAAAGTTTACATCTTTTATTTTGCGGCTGTTAAAGTCAATGTCGGAAAGGTTATAACGTTGTCTCCGACAAATATGTAATAGTTGGCTTTTTTCAATGGCAAGAGAGGCCCCAGAGGTTGCTCCCCACAAGATAATTTCTTGCAATATTTCGAAAAATTTTGCTCTGACTGTATTGATATTTTTTATTTTTTTTAAAGATGATGGCGTCGTCTGCGTATAGTGAGATGTAAATATCTTTATGCCGAGTTACAATGTTATTTATTTCTTCAATTGTTATCATAAATAAAACCACAGAAAGTGGCGAACCTTGCGGAATTCCATTGTGTAAAATGTGGGAGTTCGATGTGACATTGTTTATTCGAACCCTGAAGGACCGATTGGTCATGAATGATCCATTTAGAGTACCTGAGTTGGATTTGATATACTTGAACGGTGAGGGAGGGATGCCGGCTAGGCGTTTTATATCGGATCAGACTTTGTTTGTGGAGGATACTGGGGAGATTTTGGAAGTAAATTTTTTAAGGGAGTTACGCTTGACCGAAAGTACGGCTTTCTTGAAAAGGGCGTTTGCTTTTTTGTATCTGATGAGGTGTGTATCATTCATATTGGCTTTGTAGGACGAAAACAAGCATTTTTTTTGGTCCCTATGCTGTTGAAGGTTAGCGTTCCACCATGGCACTTTGGCTTTGTAGATCACTCTTTTCGTTTGGGGAATGCTGCAGTTTTCAGCTGCTCGTATGACTCGTCATTTGTGCGACTTGCTGATTTAGGCAACCGTCAGTCCAATATGCTGCTGATTTTTCACAATTTTCATTAAAGCGTTTCCAGTTTGCTAGGTCTGTCTTGTATTTAGGCAGGGGAAAGTATTATCGGGACCGGTAGGTGTGTTTATGTGGATGGTTATGGGAAAGTGGTCACTTCCATTGAGATTATCTGATATAGACCAGCTGCATATATGAGCTATCTATGGAGATATCAGTGAGATATCGATGTGAGTGAAAGTGTTGTGATTTAAAAGTTGAGTCGGGGAACCGTCGTTAAGAACAATTAGGCTGTTTTCAAGAATTACGCTTTCAATTTTTGTACCCCTTGTGTTTGTGCGCGGCGAACCCCATAAAAGACACCATGAGTTTAGGTCACCAAGGAGTATTGTGGATCCATTAAGATTTTGTAGAATTTCGGATATGTCAGAGGATGAAAAAGGTTTGATTTGGTGGGATGTACGTACTAACAATATTAATAACCTGTTCAAAATTAAGCTGCAATGCGGAGCAGAGTATGCTGGAGTTAATGTTACGGTATGTATGTGGGACATTCCTTTTAATAAGAACACCGATGCCTTGTTTGGCTGAGGTGTTATAAGAAAAATTGTGGAAATAACCACTATATTCTTTGGGGCAATTTCTGGGTCCGTCAATCACGTCCGCACTCGAAGAGAAATAGTCGGTGACTGAGTTTTGTTGTATTCTACAGTTGCCCTCTAGATTAGTTCTTGAGTATTGCTGATTTTTTTGTCTAGCTTAAAACACCTGGCGATTTCTTTCAAGGTGCTGTGGAACCGTTCTACTTGACCGTTTGACAAGCTATGTAGCGGGGCTGCGTTCACAATGTCGATGCGGTAGCTGTTTTTCTGTAAAGAGGTGATAGTTTCAGAATTGAAAACGGCCTAATTATCGCAATATATTGTTCTGGCTTAAGGGAATAAGTTTAGTTGAGTTGAAGCAAGGGCCCTGTGATGTCCACTATTGTTCTGGACTGCACTGGTTGTACCACCGCAAACTTTGAGAACTTGTCAACGCATGTAGGGATTGCTTCCTATCGGTTGAGTAGATGTCATGTGCAACGTTTCGGCGGTGTACCTTTTTTGGATGCCTGTCATATTTGGCTTTGGTACACACTCTGCAATTTGCAAACACTTCTTTTGCTAGGCTGCTCAATTTGGGGAATTAGTAATCGCGGAGGACTTGCTTGATATTTTCCTAAGCCGCTCTGTGTGCACGATTGTGTTCTGCCGTGATAATATCTGACTGTTCGTTTCTATTGGTAACGTCCATTACAACCTTCTTGCAATAGCGAAATTGGGTAGCCGGGAAATGAGCAATTAAGTTATACTGGAAGCTTGCCAGAGTGGGTAGGTCGCAGTGTATCGCATTTACGACGTCGGGGTTCACGACTTCTTTGAGCATTTTTAAAATGCTGCTTTTGTCGGCGAAACTGATTAAGTGGCGAGTTTTGCTACGAAACAATACTAAGCTTCGCTTTAGCTGGAAACATGCTTCTTTTATAATGATTTGATTTCTGAAGCAGTTTAGTGGATGATCTGTCGTTTCGACCGTGTAGGTCAGTGAAAGTTCGCTGTGAATAGTCGCAGTGTCTAACTGAGGCTCATTCTGTAAGGCGTTAATATTCTGCCTGGAGAGAGCATCGGCCACATGATTCTCTTTACCCGGCTTGTAATGGATTTTCGCGTTATGGTCGTCTATGTACGCTTTCCATCTATTTATCTTCGGATTAGGATTGCGATCGGACACCGCGAATGTTAAAGGCTCGTGGTCTGTATAAATGTTGATATCGCGAGTGCCGTGCAAATAGTGCTGTAACTTGCCTAAAGCCCACACTATGACCAACAACTCTCTTTCATTCGTGGCATAGTGTTTCTTTGAGGGTCCTAGAGATCATTGTAATAGATCTCTTTTCTTGCCGATACCGTTCGCGGAAGCATCCGTTGTCAGATCGAACGGCTTCCTGAAATCAGGGTATCTGAGAATTACATCTTCGGAATCCAAAACATTTCTCAACCTCTCGAATGCATCTCTCTGCAAGTCGCCGAAGTCAATAGGAGTTTTCTTAAACATGTAATTGCTGACGGAGCCATTTTCTCCTCTCAGCAAGTTTGTCAAAAGCCTCGCGATTGCCGCAAAGTCTTTAACGAAACCTCGATAATAACTGGCCAGGCCCAAAAATGACCTAAGCCCATACAGATTTGTCGGTTCTGGGTACTCCTTTCTGGCTTTTACTTTTTCTGGGTCGATTTTTGCACTGCCGTTGGTTAAAAGAAATCCCAGATAGTCAACACTTTGTTTGAAAAAGTGTGTTTTTTCGTTGGACACCTTCATGTTGGCATCACATAGGCTTTTTAAAACCCAATCTATGTGCCTAACATGGTCTTCCTCATTTTCGGAAAAAATAATGACGTCATCTACGTAAAAGTAGCATGATTTGCCAATATGTTCCCGTAGGATGTCGTCGATCGCTCTTTGGAAGATGCTTCCCGTATTCATCATGCGGTAATCGATAAAATTCAAACTTCCCGCCATTTATTGAGAAGGAGGTCTTCTCGCGGTCAAGCTCGGCCAAGTATATCTGGTGATAGCCGGACTTTAAATCTAGCGTTGTAAAGTACTTGGCTTTACTTAAATTTGCCAGTATCATGGGAATATTCGGCATTGGGTACTTGTCAGCGATGGTTTTTTCGTTAAGTTTTCTTAAGTCTATAGCCGTGATGGCCTTTGTAAGGCGACCTTGAAGTTCTAATAATACCTTTTTGCAATAAATCTGCGATTCACGAACTGAGATACACCCATGGAATGCGGGTATAGTTTGGAATATACCGGCTTATCATCGCTTGTTCGAATTGTGGCAACGACAGAAGTGTTATATGGCAGTGCCTCGTTAGAGGCCGAAAATGCCTAAGATCTGTTCGTAATCATGTTTTGAAATTCAATTTTTACAGATTCTGGTACGGCAATGACATTTACGTAAGTGAACATTGTTACATTGTCGCAACTATGATGCTGCATCTTTTCGGAAACAGAACCATAATCTATTGTACCTTTCCCTGCGTCCAGTTGCGCCCCTACTTGAGCTAAAAGGTCAAGTCCTATAATACTATCGAAAGGTGTCAGCGCGTCTAAGAAAAAGAACGCAGCTGTTTTCCAAAAAATGTTCATTAAACATTTCTGGCGAACTCTGTTAGAACCATGAATGGAACTAACTGTGAAAGGTGAATCGACCGGCACCACATTTTTTAGCTCCTTTATGGGCTTGATGTATATTTTCGCCGCCCCTGTGTCGATAAGAATTTTTAGTTGTCTCTCCTGTAACTGGCGTTCAATGAACGGCAGCCGGCAGCGCGCCCTAAAAAATGTATCTTATCATTATCGTCAGATTCCTCATCTATTTCGGTAACGGCCGCGCTTTCATATTCGCTGTCATTTTTATCGTCAGCTTGTTGCATAGTATTTTGCACTCTCTGACGCCTTTGACCGGTCATACGTGTGGAACCTGGACTTTTATAGCCTCAAAAACTCTCGCTTCTGGTAATTGCCTGTTGACCGCTGCCGAAGGAGGTCGGTTTTCTAATCTGTGTTATAGTGGAGCCTAATTCCATAGGTTCAGGTGACTGATTATGGTATTTGCTGGTGCTTTGGGCCGAGTTATCCTGTTGGGGCCTATTTTGTTTTTCAAAGAAGTGAGGGTTTTTCCCCTGGCCATCTTCGGCCCTGCTATTTTTTCCCTGTGGCTCTCGTGAGCGGCTTTGATTTTTTCGCTGCTTATAGGTGAGTGCCTTATCTTCGAAAGCCCTTGCATACGTGGCAGCAAAGGTAATGCGTTCTATGGTTGCTTCGGATTCCCTAGCTAAAGCTAAATCTGAGGGCAAATCCTTGGGTTGAGCCGGTAGGACTATGGCTCTCAAGGGTTTCCTGAGACCTGCAATGAACGCATGGAGGGCATCTTCTCTAACCTCATATCGGTCGTTTGTATGGCAGCTATATTATATAGTGGTCCGATCTGACCGATTCTTAAACTTGATCTGCGTGCAACAAAAATAATGATCTGGTAAAAATTTTAAAACGCTAGCTTTAAAAATACTGTCTATTTTTTGCATAGAAACAGACGGACATGGCTATATCGACTCGGCTGTTGATGCTGATCAAGAATATACTTTGTGGGATCGGAGATGCTTCCTTTAATGCGTTACACATTTCTGGAGAAAATTATAATACCCTTTTTCTAGGGTATAAAAATTATGTGCACATTACAAAATTTAAAAACAAATTTAAGGTTTATTAAAAACTTTGTTGTTATTCTTCCATATTTTTTAATTATGTATTTTCCCCCTCGCGTTATATAAGCCAAAATTTCGCGTTGTACTGACACCTAATTTTTTCCAAATAGCGTTATATCAAAACCGCGTTGTATAAAACCGCGTAATACGAGGGATATCTGTATATACATTATATACATTATATAAATTATATACATTATATACATTATATACATTATATACATTATATATATTATATACATTATATACATTATATACATTATATACATTATATACATTATATACATTATATACATTATATACATTATATACATTATATACATTATATACATTATATACATTATATACATTATATACATTATATACATTATATACAATATATACATTATATACATTAATTACATTATATACATTATATACAATATGTACATTAAATACATTATATATTTCGTGCGGCGAGCTTTGCTTGATGTTTACTCTTTTTCATCTGAATTTACTCGTTGACAAGATTTATGTGAAACTCTCTATGAATGCGTTCGCTGCGTAGTGCCCCTGTATGGTGCCCCTGTAATAGTTCGCAGAATCGTTGACCGAGCTCGCTGTATAATATCCATGTTGGGTTTTGAAGCGTTTCCCCATAGTTCACAGATGGGTTTCAGCACGGTATTGTAGGGGATTACTTTGTATACCAGACTAAAGGAAGAGTTGCAATTTATAAGCCAGTGAAGATTGACTGCTTTAAGCTTCATATGAGTCCTCTTGGATTTTATATGTCGCCGCCAGGTGAGGCGTCAATCTAGGTGAACGCCGAGATACGTTACTACGTCTGCCTGTAGGATGAATGTATTGTTCAGGGCACAGGGTGGGCAGGTTTGTCTGTTCAATGTGAAGGTTACATGTCTGCTTTTGGTCTCGTTTATCTTGTTGCGCCAGTCCGAAAACCATCTTTCCACTATTTTAAGATGACAGGCAAGTTGCTCAAAAGCGGTACGAATTTCTTTTGTGACGCGATTGGCCTGTTCGAACGTTCCATGATTTTTGCGAAAGCCAAATTGATGCGATGGTATTGTATTGCGCACTTTTAGGTAGGGAGTTAGTTGTTTTAAAAATGCCTTTTCAAACAGTTTCGCGAGACACGTTAGAAGACTGATTGGTCTGTAGGATGAGGGTTGGGTTATGTCTTAGCCAGGCTGGGGAATCGTTACTATGACCGCCTTATTCCACCTTTGGGGATAATATCCAAGTTTCGTAATACCGTTGAAGAGATGGCATAAGGTCAAATCCGCATACGGTGGGAGTTCGGTAATAATTTTTGGTGTCACCAAATCATGTCCAGGTAATTTTTTAGGCTTAAGATCTTTTATGGTAGATACTGTTCGATTTCACGATTTGTCTTGCTATGATTTGTCATCTTGTGTGTATGTAGAGGGGTAGAGGCCTTGGCTATAGCGAAGAGTATTTCCTCTATCGATTTGACCAGGCTACCAACATCCTCATCGGTGAGTATGGACCTAAGTATGGTCGATGCCTGAGAGTAAGTAGAACTGGAGAGTGATCTGATGAAAGTTCTGCAAGTGACTCGGCCGTAATAATATTGGGCTCTTTCTTATTTTTGCGAAGTCAATGAGGTCCGGGAGCTTATTTGGATCTGCTGGCCAGTATGTAGGCCTACCCGGAGTCACGTAATCGAGCTAGTTTCGCAGCTTGGTGAGCGCGTTGTATAGTTGTTTTCCTTTGGGTTCAAATGCGTCATTCCATTGGTCCTCAGAAACTACAAAACGAGCTGGGCAGTAGACTGCGGCCAGGATGGCGGGGCCACTGCCAGATTGTATGCTTATGAAAGTATATTGCAGGTGGTCTATTTCTGTTCTGTTATATAGGTGGTGTTTGATACGACTTCTGATCAGTATACCAGTGCCGCCATTGGCTTTGCCGTCTGGATGGCTTGGAGCGTAGAATAGGTATCCTGGAATATGGAAGTTGTGCTTGTCTGTTAGATGCGTCTCGGAGAGGAGCATGACGTCAATATTTTTTTCGGCTAAGAACTGGGCAAGTTCGAGTTTGTGCCGTGAAACGCCATTTGCGTTCTATTATTTGGATTTGAGTGTCACCAGAAGCTTTATCAGCATATTTTGGTTTCGCATAAGCTCTTGCAATTTGTTTTGCATAAAGGTCGTAAACTCTTTTAGGGTTTGCTGGAGTGAGATCATCGTCGTTGCAATGTCAGTTGGTGTGTGCTGCGTTTGTACGTTCAGGGTAGGTATATTCTGTTCTTCCCGAGTAGCAATCGACTTTTGTATTATCGGATTCACATGTTCAATTCGCGAGTTTAAGGCGAAGGAAACGCGAGGACTGGTACGATGTGTAGGGGGTGTGAGGTGTAAGAAGGGCCCGATTGTGGCGGAGTGCGACTGATGTGGGTGGTCTGAGCGCGTTTTGATTCTCTGCGTTTGTTAAGGCGGCTTTTCAGTTCCTTATACACTATACAGCCACGCCAGTTCGCTGTGTGACTTTCGCAACAAAAATGCTGCACATTTTTGCAGAGATGTCTTTCTTGTTTTTATGGCAGTTCGCCGTGATATGAGTTTTACTACAAACTTTTTTTTTTTTTATATTAACTTTGATTTTATTTATTGGATCCTCTCAAATAAGAGCTAAAAATAAGTTTAAAAATCTTAACTAATACAATTTTTTCCTAAACAGTCGTTTCAATTAAATTTTTTCCAACTGTTCCGTGATTAAGCGTCCCCAAAAAATTTCTTCGCTGTGTTCGTAGGTCCCTTCGTCGGAGAGGAGAACGACTACTGAGCTGGGTTAGATTTCTCGCTAGGTGGTTGGGGTGCGAGGAAAGCTTGCCATGATATTTTTTCGTAAGCTCTGTGATTTCATTGGTGACTGTTGGAATATTTAAATCTCTATGGATGTTTTCGTTCCGAACATACCACGGTGCCCCAGTGATAGTTCTCAGGATCTTTGACTGTGCTCGCTGTATGATGTCAATATTGCTGTTGCTGGCGTTGCCCCATAGCTGTGAACCATAGGTCCAGATTGGTTTCAGTACTGCATTGTAGAGTAAGACCTTGTGGTCCAGGCTAAGCGGAGAGCCAGCGTTGATGAGCCAGGGTAAGTTGTTCGCTTTGAGCTTAAGATGAATTTTTTTCGCTTCAATGTGTCTGCGCCATGTGAGTCTTCTATCGAGGTGTACTCCTAGGTACGTTACCTCATCTGCTTTCGGGAGTGGTACGTTGTTCATCAAAAGTGGTGGGCAATCTTGTCTGTTCAGCGTAAATGTCACGTGCTTGCATTTTTCCTCGTTGACTTTTATTCGCCAGTCAGAGAGCCACTTCTCAGTGGCTATGAGGTGCAGTGCCAGCTGTGCTGTAGCTTGGATTGGGGACCTTAAACGGCTAAGGATAGCTGTATCGTCGGCAAACGTGGACACTGTTAGCCGACTATTTGTAGGAATGTTAGCAGTATAGATGAGGTATAAAGTTGGCCCAAGAACGCTGCCTTGGGGGACTCCGGCCTTAATTTCGTGGTCAGTGGAAGTAGCAGTGTTGCACCGCACTGCAAACTTTCTGTCATATAGGTATGAGTTTAGAAGTTTGTGTGTGCTTTCGGGTAGAGCTGTTTTAACTTTAAACATTAGGCCGTCTAGCCAGACTCTGTCGAATGCTTGGGATACGTCTAGAAATACGGCTGTACAGTATTCTCGATTTTCAAATGCAGTTCTTATCTCCGCTGTTATTCGATTCACCTGTTCAATGGTTCCGTGGCTTTCGCGAAAGCCAAATTGGTGGGCTGGGATTATATTGTGGGCCCTCAGGTGTGGATTCAGTCGGATTACCAGGCATTTTTCGAATAGTTTCGATATACATGAGAGTAGACTTATTGGTCTGTAGGATGAGGGAGCTGTGTGGTCCTTACCAGGCTTCGGAATCATTATGATAATCGATCTTTTCCATCGTTGTGGAAAGTAGCCAAGGTTTTGTGATGGCATTAAAGAGCTGCGTAGGTACCGAACTGCAGAATGTGGCAGCTCGATAATCTTTTCCGGGGTAATAAGGTCGTAGCCAGGGGTTTTTTCGGGCTGAGATTTTCTTTAATTATGTTAGATATTTCTTTTGGACGAAACACAATTGGGGTGTGTTGCTGGTTGCAGTTTGCGTTTGAAGTCGATAGCGCAAATGTGCTAGTAGCCTCGTTTGGTGTAAATACATTTTGTAGGGGATCGGCAAATGTGGTGGCTCTGTCTGCATCACTACGTGCCCAGCCGCCTGAGGAATTTCTTATGAGCAAAACGGTTTCAGTCGGTGGGCGAAGGGTTGGGTGGGCTCTCCACAGTGACTTATGTTTATTACCTGTTGGTGAAAGTTGCTCTATATATAGGCTCTGAGCGTATTCTTCCTCTTGTTTCAGAGCGTTGGTCAGCTGCCGTGTGGCTATTTTTAGCTTTTGTTTTGCAGATGGTGATCTGGAGGATTGCCATTCTCTACGTAAGCGTCGTTTTGCGTGGTCGAGTTGCTCGATTTGTACGTTAGTCTTATTCGGATTAATTGTAACGTTTGTGGTTTTAGGTGTTGCATTTCGAGAATGGCTTCCGTAAGAATGGATTCCAGTGTTCCTGTGCAGCTCTCTATATCAGGTTCAGTATTGAGTTTTGGGTTTAGCTGAATGTGTGAACTTATATATTTTTAATACCTTAGCCAGTTCGTTTTGTGCGAAGTCAGTTTGTTTTACGTTTTCTGCGTACCGGCTGAGATGAATTAGTACAGGCGAGTGATCAGATGACAGATCTGGTAGACATTCAGCTCTAACCAAACTGCGAGGAATATTTTTCGTGACTGCGAAGTCAATCAAGTCAGGCAGCTTTTTGAGGTCTGATGGCCAGTATGTGGGACTCCTAGGGGAAACATGATCAAGTTTATTAGTGGCTTTAATTAAAGCCTTATAAAGCTGTTTTCCTTTTGGATTAACAAGGCGCGATCCCCAGTGAGTATGTTTAGCATTGTAGTCGCCTGCTGCAATGAAGTGTAGTCCTAGTGCATGGAAGAAATCCAGGAATTGGTCTTCCAATATTGTGAAACGAGGGGGGGGGGGCAGTATACGGCCGTTAGTGTGAGGTGAGTGTTGTCCTCCAGCTGTATATTGATAGATGTGGCCTGTAGATGAATTTCAGCAAACTCTTTGTAAAAGTGGTGCTTTATACGGTTCCTAATTAGAATGCCGGTCCCACCGTGTGCTCTACCATCGGGGTGATTTGTACCATAGAAGTTGTAATCTCTTATTTGAAAATAGTATTTGCTTGTAAGATGAGTTTCCGAAAGAAGCATTAGGTCGATATGCTTCTCATGTAGGAATTGAGCTAGCTCAAGTTTGCGCTGTGAGACGCCATTGGCGTTCTACGTAGCTATGCGTAAGGTAGCCATTATTTATTTTGATTGTTGGGAGACAAGCATTTGTATCAATAGGTTTTGATTACGCATCATGTCCTGAATGGTGGTTCGCATAAATGTCATGAATTCCATCATGCTCTGTTGTAAGGCTTGGATCATAGCTTCAGTTTTCGTTTCTTGCTGCTCAAATGGCCTATAGTTTTGTTGTGTGTCCAATTTTGTGTGAGGTTTGGGAGTTTTGGGTTGGAGATGTCATACCTGATTTTAAAACGTTTGCAAAACTTATCTTGTTAGTGCTTGGTATAGTCCAGGGAGCAATACTTGTTGGTTTCGAACAAAGTACTTATGGATTTGTTTCCGATGGTATCAGCGTAGCTGTTCCTTGGTGTACCCGTGCCGTGTTCATTCTTTTGTGGAGACGGGTTTTCATTCTTGGCAGTTCATACATTGAACAGGAGCGTTACGTTTATGCGGCTCTTCTACTGTAATCCTACGGTGCAGAAGGAGCTGGAGTTTATAAGTCGGATGAACCTCGTTTTTTTCAGATGCTTGTTTTCTGGCTCAAGCTCAATCTTAAAGAGTGGTTGCGGCTGCCTGTTTCTGTTTTTAATATTGTGTGCGCTTTTAACGCAAAATCCCTTTTCCTTTAGCGCCTCAGCTATCTCTTCGGGCTTTACATCAGGCTCAATGCCCTTCAGTACTACTTTTAGACCCTTGCTACTTTTAAGCTGGTAGGTGTAAAAGCATGTTTTGTTTGCAGTAAGATGGTTTGTGACTTTTCTGTAGTTTTCCTCCGTTTTCGTTTGAAGTTTGATTTCATTAATAGTACCTCTTATGAGGGGTATTATATAAAAGCTATCTTTTCCAATAAGGCCAATTAAAGAATTTACCAAACCGTTTGTGCTCTTCTCGCTGATGTAAATTGGGGGAGGCTTTATTTTCTTTGGTTCGTTATCGATGGATTTCAGTGGCACGTCCTCGTTGGTATCTGCCAGCAAAGCGAATCTGTTGCTATTTGCGGGCGCATTGTTGATCGAGGTAGTATTGTCGCGTATATTTTTCGGCTTGTTTTCTGTATCGGAAGTTTTAGGGCTAAGCTTCCGCTTTATTGTAATGTAGCGGTCCAGTCCAGTCTGTCAGGCCGACCCAACTTTTTTGTTTGCGTTTTGTTTAACTAGTTGTGCAGCAGTGCCGTTTGGCTCTTGGGCTTTTGTTTTTGTATTCGCTGACTCGGTAAAAGCGTGAGCGGGTGCAGCCAATGGAAAAGTAGAGCGGGCTGTCGATTTGTAGGTGTCGCGGAGACATATGAAAAGTACGCGTTGTTTCGTTGTAATGAGAGCCGGCGATCGTCTTGCTCTCGTTGTCGCTGAGCGCGAGTGTCGTTCTGGCTCATGTTGCTTTTTTTTTTTTTTTTTTAATTAATTTGTTTAAAACTACTATTTAACTATTTCAAACGCAGAATATGTATTCGAGCGATGGTGCATCGCCCGGAGCGGATTTTTCGCTTTCGATATATTTATTTGTTTTTTATTAATCTTTATTAATTTTTTATCGGAGCTCGATGAAAACACGTCTTCCCGCATCAGCATACGAATACGAACATCATTAAGCATGAACATGTGTTTAATATTAAAATATAATAGGAATATAAAAGGGATCAAGCCAACAACCAAATATATTATATATGCATTTTATGACCGATCCCTTCAAAAAAAATTGTACACATAAACGCATGTGTAAGGTCACAACTAGATAATGCATTTTTATGACCACCCTTAAAGGAACATGTGTGTCGCATGCGTAAGATAACATCACGCTGCTAGAGTAAAGGTCATGAAATACTTAGGCCATCAGCGTACAAGTTAACACAAGCCAACGTACTAGAACAGTTGGCTCAGTGTGCGAAATATGATATAAAAACGTCAAAAGTGCTGACCCGGCATTGGGCCGGAAACTTGTGCGCAGCCGGCAATCACAGCATATTTGCGTGGCCGCTGCGATTCTTTTGTTAGCTTTAAGAATCATTTTATATTTTAGTTCGTTTTGAAGCCTCATTGAATAAAGAGCACAAGCTCATATGAGAACAACTCCGGCAACCGCCGTTATTCTTTTATTAAAACAAAACTGAGTCCCTAGGCCAGCAGTTAAGAAGGGTAGTCCCCCTTCCATCATAATCTTCTTAATTTACATACCGACACATGTAGCGACTGTGGGCATATATAGTAAATAGTTGTAATATTTTTTATTGAGTCGAATAAATGTCCCGTCAGTTGACTAAGGACAACGCTGAGAAGAATTATTTAACGAAGGTTTTTATTGAACTTCTTTATTCGGATATCAGCTTATGACTAAAAATCAAATGTAAATTTGGTTGACGAGAAGCCTTAGTGATTTAACAATATTTGTATTTCGGGAATGCATTGCTCTTGGATTCTTAAGATTAGGAAAAGATTCAAAGAGAGCAGTCAAATCTGCTTAGGTCAGGCTTTAGGATGTTTACAAGAACTGCTAAGTGCCGCTGTCAAAGACAACAAAATAAGTGCAATTATTACAATGGTCATTAGTATGTAAAGTGTAATATTGTTCACTGAAATCATCTCAACAATGTCGTTGTGTTTTACAATTTTTATTTTTGTTATATTAAGTGGTGTGTATAGTGGTGTCAAATCTATTTCTGGTTTTAAAAAATTTTCACTTAAAATTATATTGATTTCTATTTTGCATTGGGTTACTCTTATCATTTCCTTCTATTTTTATATTATAAATTGAATTTTGGCAATTTTGGTTAAGAATGGTTTGGGTTAAGTTCCAGGTTACAATTGTGTTTGGTTCAATGTATTTTATTACTTCGTTCGTGTGCACTTGCTTAAAATTACAGATTGGTTTCAAGTGTTTAATAATATTGGTGACACATTCATTTTTTATTTCTTTATTTTCGGCATTATAAACTTTATTTTCTTTTTCAAAATATGATTGTGTGTCTGTGTAATCTAGCTGATAGCCGTTGGAGTCTGGGTAAGGGATTATTTTAATTGTGTTTATTAGAAAAGTAAATGGGTATCTGGGATATGATTAATAATTGGTTATCATTGTAATTAAACCAAGTAGATGTTTTAATGTTTAAAATGTTTTGGCTGTTAAACAGTCCAAGTCTAGAAAACTGCATAGCCATTTCCAAATATTCTATGTATTCCGTAAACTGCATTAGTTCAAACATAAGACTGTTCATGATATTGTGGTTATTTTCATAATTCTGTATCTTTTACATTCCGTCATTTATCTATCGTATAGCCTCGTTGAGTTCATGTAGTTTTACTGAGTTATGGACGTTGATGTCAAGTTTTTTCTGTATTTCGACTCTATCATTTTCATCTAGTGTTCCAAATAGGTATTTAAAAACTGGGTAAGGGATTATTTTAATTGTGTTTATTAGTGAAAAGTAAATGGGTATGTGGGATATTATTAATAATTGGTTATCATTGTAGTTAATCCAGGTGGATGTTTTAATGTTTAAAATATTTTGGCTGTTGACATTCTCAAGTTTGTCATAGTTTAGTAATTTGGGGTTAAAAAGTCCAAGTCTGGAAAGCTGCATAGCCATTTCCAAATCTTCTATGTATTCCGTAAACTGCATTAGTTCCAACAAAAGACTGTTAATGATGGTGTGGTTTTTTTCATAGTTTTGTATCTTTTGCATTCCGTCATTTATCAATTGTATAGCGTCGTTGAGTTCATGTAATTTTACTGAGTTATGGGCGTTGTTGTCAAGTTTTTCCTGTATTTCGACTCTATCATTTTCATCTAGTGTTCCAAATAGATTTTTAAAAACTGAGCCCACAATGTTAATAAGTCCCCGTTTGTTTCTATGTTTTAGGGCTATTCCGGCTAGTTCTCTTTTCATTTTATTGTATAAAAATTTGATCTGGGGTGCATGGTAATCCGTTCGTAGTCTTTGCTCAAAATAGTCAACTACGATGTCTATTTCAGTTAAATCTGGACTGGCTTATCAGAAATAAGGAGATATCCGTGGTTGGTGTCAATATTATTAATTTGAATTTGCTGTCCATGAACCACTGTGATCAGTATAAGTAATAATGTTATCAGGTACCAGGTGCCTGTGAAATTGAGAGTTGATTATTTTTCTTTTGTTTTTTGAATTGTGTTTTGTAGTAGTGCGTAACTCTATTTCTATTAGTGATTTTGTAATGGTCAGCGTCTGTCTGTTCTAAATTTTTGGTTGGTTTAAATGGATTTTCTAATTTGGCTTTCTGTAGTGGACCTTTTCTGTAATTAGTGTTAATATTAAATTCCTGTCGGTCTTCATTTATTTTATCTATTTTCTTCTCTTTAATTTTTTGAGTGTCTAATATTGGATGCCCAGCGTATAAGAAAATTTGAGCAGGTGTCTGTTCAGTAGTGTCATGTTTAATTTTATGGCTGTACATATGTGTAAAGGATTGTTTCTATCTTGCTTAATTTTACTTCTGTATCATCAGATGAATTGATTATACAAATTTTTTAATTTTTTGTTTTTTTTAATCTTTCGGCGTCTGCTACCCCGTTTTTTGCTGTATTGAGCTGTAATTCGATTTCTTCTTCTTCAAGCCATCTCTTCAAAGCTAAACTGGAGAAAGCTCCGTCTCTGTCTGCCTTTAGTAATTCGGGTTTACCTAATTGATTGAAAATGCTCATTAATGCGTTTCTGCATTCTATCCAGTCCTTAGGTTTAATTTGCTCATGTGTAGCATAAATATCAATGCAACTGATGTAATGTTTTCGCTCAGATGAATAAATATCTACCACAAAATTTTTCTCGGCAATGTTCCGGGTTAGATATGATTTTTAAAGGCATTTTGGTGTTTCTATGTTCTGTTTTTGGCCAAATTGTAATGTTGAATTCGTTTATTATATTCTCAATTAGTAGTTGGCTATTTGGAAAGAAATGATTTTCTTTAAATAATTTTGTCATTATCTGTATACTAGGGTGTAAGAGTTTTTCATGTGATTGAAGTATGATTTCTTTGAATTCGGCGTATGAACCAAGGTTCTTTAATAGGAAAAGACTGGGAATTACTTTTGTGTAGGTGGTATTAATAATTTCTATGTGTGCTCTTTGAATAATTTCAAAATCTACATCGCTCTCAATATAAATGGTAATGTTTCTATGGATAAAGTGATCGAGTAAAATTTGTTTGGCATTTTCAAGTGTCATTACATCATATTGAATTGTGGTAATGGAGTTACCGAATATTATTGAATGTTCTACTTTATTTTTATCGGATATAATAAAGATTATTTGATTTTTGGAATAATTTATTGGAATAAGGTTGAATAAAGTTGCTATTGTCTTCTTCTGCACTATGTTAAGTAACTTCACTATGATGATTTTCTTCAATTTTAATTCTTGATAGTGCATCGGCAACTAAATTTTCCTGCCCTTTAATATAATCGATTTTAAATTAGTATTCGCTTAATCTAACTCTCCATTTTTCTAACTTAGCATTCGGTTCCTTTAAGCTATAAAGCTATCTAAGAGGTTGATGGTCACTAGCAATGACAAATTGTTGCCCTAGTAAATAATGTCGAAAAGTTTCAGTGGTCCAAACTATGGCGAGTAATTATTTTTTAATAGCACTGTAATTTAATTCGTGTTCGTTAAGTGTTCTGCTGATAAAAGATATAGGATGACTGTTTTGAGAAAGGACAGCCTCGAGGGCCAAGTTACTTGCGTCTGTGGTTAAAAGAAATTTCTTTTCAAAACCAGGTAATTGTAAAATTGGGTCTCGAATTATCAAAGCCTTAAGTTTTTCGAATGTCTCTATGTACTCAAGTTTTTGCGTATCTATCTTTGCTCCCTTTTTTAGGCAGCTGCTCATGGGTTTTGCTATGTCTGCGTAATTTGGAATAAATTTGCGATAATAACCTGTAAATCCGAGGAAAGCTCTAATCTCTTTTACTTTTGTCGGAATTGGGTATGAAACTATGGCTTTAACTTTAATAGGATTTGGTTTAATACCATCAGGAGTTACTATGTGACCAAGAAAGTTAGCTTCCTTTTTAAGAACTCACATTTGTCTAGTTGTAATTTTAAATTTGCTTCTGCAAGCTTTGAAAAAACTAATTGTATTGAATTCAAATGTTCTGTAAGGGATGTTGAAAAAATTATAATATCATCCAGATACACCAGACCGTGTTTGTTAATCAATGGTCGAAGGATATTATTCATGCACCTTTGAAAAGTAGCGGGTGCATTCCTAGGGCCAAATGGCATTCGAAGGTATTCGTAATGACCGCTTTTGGTGCATAATGAAGTTTTATGAATTGATTACTTGTCCATTTCTATTTGGTGAAATCCTTTTGCCAGATCGATTGTTGTAAAGTAATCGCATTTACCCAGTTTGCCAAGAATTTCGTCCATATTTGGAATTGGATATCTGTAAGGTATGGTTATTTCATTAAGCTTTCTATAGTCAATTACTACCTGTACTTCATTATGCCAGAATCATCTGGTTGTTTTGGTACAACCCAAGTAGGACTATTGTATGGTGAATTACTTTCCCTAATCAATCCCTGATTTAGCAATTCCTGTACTTGGTTTTCTACTTCAATTTCGTGTGTTTGCGCAAGTGGGTATTGTTTTAAATAAATTGGGGAGTTATGCGTTGTATTTGTTGTTTAATGGTATTTGCAAATGTTAATTTGTCTCTTTCGTTATATTCAAGACTTCTAAATTTATTTAATAAGCCTTTTAACTTAAAAGTTTCCTCCTGATTTAGGTGATCTAATCGAAACGGTGAAAAATCTAATTTTTTTATTGATTCCTGATCTGAGTTTGCAATTGGTTCTGGTGTCTTCTGGATATAACAATTTTGGTTTCTTTCCGATTCTGAAGTAATTAATTTGTATGTATGATCAAAAAGGGTAACTGTATTATTTTTGTAATTAATAACTGATTGTGCATTTTTCAACAATTTTCTGCCAATTAGCATATCGTAATTATTAGAAAATCTGTGTACATAAAATGGTTCGGTTTTTTTGATAATACTATTTCAGGGCAACATAATCAAGTTGTTCAAAGTAATAGGGCCATTTGATGTTAAAACTTCACATCTACTATTTTGAATAGGAAGACAAAATATATTTTCATTGATCATATTAATTGGGGATCCTGTGCCTAGAAGGCATTTGTATGTGCAACCTTTGTATGCTATTTCTATGTATTCGTGTTGTCCGGGGCTGTTGACCGAAAATTTTCGTTTGGTTCAGCATTATTTTTATTTTTTTGTTTTTAATTGGGACGGGTTGGACCTGTTGTTGCCCGTCCCAATTAATTACTTCAAAAAAAAAAAAAAAATTTTGACATATCAAACTGCAGTGTGTGTGACCGTTTGTGTGTGTCGGAGAGCACTTGGTGTAAGAATAGTAATTTTATCACTATGGTAACATTGCATCAACCTATATTTGCATATTAGACTTCGTTGTGACCGAAACTCGCTGCGCAAGAAGTAAATGTGTACATCAGTCGCCGCCAAGACATCGGGATCTTCCGCACAGTGGTTTTTAAAAATAAATGTGAGTTGTGTGATTAACGACCGAATATGTGTACAACAATCGCTGTTAAGGCACCGGGATCGTTTTCACTTATCAATTTACATGAACACAAATTTATTTTACAAAAAGAAAAAAAAAATAATAATAATAATAAATAAAAGCAAATGAGAAAAGTTATCTTCGGCTTGCCGAAAATGGTATACCCCTGCAGATCTTTACAATGGCAGCTATTAATATAGTGGTCCGATCCGGACCAAACTTTTACAAATTGTGTATGGCTATGTCAAATAAATAAATGTTGAATTCGGTTGCAATAGCTTGGAAAACAAAAAAGTTTTCTATACAAAAACTTGTTTTCATATCGGTCGTTTGTATGACAGCTATGTGATATAGTGGTCCGATCCGGACCAAACTTTCACAAATCATGTATGGCTATGTTAAATGGATAAATGTTGAATTCGGTTGCGATAGCTTGGAGAACAAAGAATAAATATATATATAATATATATACTTTGTGGGGTCGGAGATGCTTCCTTTAATGTGTTACACATTTCTGGACAAAATTATAATTATAATTGTAACAAAAAAAAAAAAACTACAAAGGTGGAAGGAAGCATAGCAGAACTACGTGAATGACATACAATTCACACTAAACACCAGGAAACAAGGAAAAGAGGAAACTGCGTAACGGACACACACATACAGGTTTTATTTTATTTTGAAAAGAATACACACATTATAATACACATTTGAACATAGATACATATACATAGTATCACAAAATATAATACAATATATTACTACATTAATATACAAACGAAAACAAAACAAAAACAAGTGAGAAAAGTTATCTTCGGCTTGCCGAAGATGGTATACCCTTGAAAACAAAAAAGTTTTCCATACAAAGACTTGTTTTCATATCGGTCGTTTGTATGGCAGCTATATGATATAGTGATCCGATCCGGACTTTCACAAATCGTGTATGGCTATATCAAATGAATAAATGTTGAATTCGGTTGCAATAGGTTGGAAAACAAAAAAGTTTTCCATACAAAGACTTGTTTTCATATCGGTCGTTTGTATAGCAGCTATATGATATAGTGATCCGATCCGGAACAAACTTTCAAAAATTATGTATGGCTATGTCAAATGAATAAATGTTGAATTCGGTTGCAATAGGTTGGAAAACAAAAAGTTTTCCATACAAAGACTTGTTTTCATATCGGTCGTTTGTATGGCAGCTATATGATATAGTGATCCGATCCGGAACAAACTTTCAAAAATTATGTATGGCTATGTCAAATGAATAAATGTTGAATTCGGTTGCAATAGGTTGGAAAACAAAAAAGTTTTCCATACAAAGACTTGTTTTCATATCGGTCGTTTGTATAGCAGCTATATGATATAGTGATCCGATCCGGAATAAACTTTCAAAAATTATGTATGGCTATGTCAAATTAATAAATGTTGAATTCGGTTGCAATAGGTTGGAAAACAAAAAAGTTTTCCATACAAAGACTTGTTTTCATATCGGTCGTTTGTATGGCAGCTATATGATATAGTGATCCGATCCAGAACAAACTTTCAAAAATTATGTATGGCTATGTCAAATGAATAAATGTTGAATTCGGTTGCAATAGGTTGGAAAACAAAAAAGTTTTCCATACAAAGACTTGTTTTCATATCGGTCGTTTGTATAGCAGCTATATGATATAGTGATCCGATCCGGAACAAACTTTCAAAAATTATGTATGGCTATGTCAAATTAATAAATGTTGAATTCGGTTGCAATAGGTTGGAAAACAAAAAAGTTTTCCATACAAAGACTTGTTTTCATATCGGTCGTTTGTATGGCAGCTATATGATATAGTGGTCCGATCCGGACCAAACTTTCACAAATCATGTGTGGCTATAACAAATAAATAAATGTTGAATTCAGTTGCAATAGCTTGGAAAACAAAAAATTTCCCATACAAAGACTTGTTTTCATATCGGTCGTTTGTATGGCAGCTATATGATATAGTGGTCTGATCCGACCGATTCTTAAACTTGATCTGCGTGCAACAAAAATAATGAACTGGTAAAAATTTCAAAACGCTAGCTTTAAAACTACTGTCTATTTTTTGCATAGAAACAGACGGACAGACGGACAGACGGACAGACGGACAGACGGACAGACGGATAGACGGACAGACGGACAGACGGACAGACGGACATGGCTATATCGACTCGGCTGTTAATGCTGATCAAGAATATATATACTTTGTGGGGTCGAAGATGCTTCCTTTAATGCGTTACACATTTCTGGACAAAATTATAATACCCTTTTTCAAGGGTATAAAAAAAACACATATGTATATACATATTATTAATATACCTATTTCTACCTCACATAATATTACTATTTATATACTACTATTTTATATACACATACCATAACCATATCCCAATATATAATTATTCGCGATTATTTGCAAAAAAAAATACAGATTTCTTCCCAATACACATAAATGTTAAAAAAAAATGCCAACACTAGTAACACCGTTAGGGGCAGATTAGGGCTAAGCAGCGGTTCTAGTCTATCTGAGAAAAGGGAAACGACGAAGGCCCACCTGACAATCTTGATAGATTTATAGATAGAGTATATCAGCTCCTTTTGTTAGCCTCATCAGTGGACCAAACAACATGCGGACAGTACTTATTTGGAACTATCCGTGACAAAATTAAAGGCAGGGCAGACGAAGCGCTGAATGTCTGCGATGTACTCCTTAGTTTGGATGACATCAAAGCAAACCTCAAGCGACTATACTCTAGCAAGAAAACAGAAGAAATGCTTGTTAGAGAGCTATACAATCTTCCGGACGGACTCAGTATGGGAAAATTGTATTACTCAGCCGCAAAAATAAGAAGCGAATTAATGTCACTCGCCAGAGAAGCAGACCCTAGTGGACACTCTCTCGAGGCCAAACGTGACCAATACGACAGATTCTGCCTAAATACATTCTTCGCTGGATTAAAGGACCCACTTAGGTCAGCCATTAGAAATCAAAGGCCAGAGACAATCGAGAAAGCATACGAGTACGAACAGATTGAATTAAACTTCTCTAGAAGCCTGAAAAAACACCAAGAAAACCGACGATGCGACAGCCCAATATACAGGAATCACCCATACGCGAAAAGACAACCAACCAATAGTGACTACAACAGTCGCTACATACCATGACAACAGGAATAGAATAATGGCAACAACACTCGTCATGTACCATGATATGATAACACCAACAATGACAATAATAGCCGCTTTATACAGAGACAACAAAATTTTAACAACAATAATAATAGACGTTTCACACGTCAACATAATTCCCATAACGATAAATGGAAAACAAGATAGAAAACTCTGAGCAGGAACCCCTTCCACAATAACGACCAACCAGATCAGACCCTAAGTCACCAAAACAGGAAAAACCATAATCCAAGCGCTCCCCTATGTATCATCAACGATGATGCAAATTTTCCACCAGAAGCCTCGGGAAGCCAGTCGGCTACATAAGCAAGAAGACTCACGGATCTTTCTTGCCATTTGTCTTCTTATCACCAAACTCCATGGTTTCAAACCCTCTTAAATTCCTAATAGACACTGTATCTACTTACTCTTTCATAAATCCATCACTTATTAATGAAGATCGCATCAAAAATCTAACCTCCGATATCAATATACACACTGTTCTCAGTACATTCAAAATTCGCAATATACAGATAAGATAAATTTCAAACATTTAAAAAAAATACTTAATTTTAAGTTCTTATTATTTAATTTCCACCTCCACTTCAATGGTCTACTAGGCATGGATATCCTATCTAGCCTAAATGCAAAAATAAACTTTGCCGAATCCATACTAGAAACACCAGAAACCGCCATCCCAATCCTCACCTGCCATAAAAGACCAAAATGCTACTTCCGCTCCCATTACACTTCATGCAGGGAGATTTTATATAAGAAACCACAAATTTGGATAATCAAATATATCATAACAGGCGGTTTATACACCGCAATCACAGGATCCGCCTATTTCGAAGTCTGCAACAACTCAGACCAGATCCAAACACATTACCTCGAGGAACCGTTACAGGCAGAAGAGTTCTCTCCACGAACCCACCAATACTTAAACTGCATGTCCGCGGCAACAGATACAGAACGACCGGACGACCAACAATTAAACATTCAGACGGAACACCTCAACAGCGAAGAAAAACAATACATACTCAAACTATGCAAGTCATTCAAAAGACTTTTCCACAACGAAAACAACCAACTAACGTTCTCTAATGCCGTCAAACACTCTATACCAACAACAGATAATATACCGATTCACACAAAATCCTACCGTTACCCATTTGTACATAAAGACGAAGTTCGTATGCAAATTTCAAAAATGCTCGAACAAAACATCATAAAAACAGCCATTCCCCCTGGAGTGCACCCGTCTGGGTCGTACCTAAGAAATGTGACATCATAGGCGAAAAAAAGTGGCGCTTGGTAATCGATTTTCGGAAATTAAATGAGAAGACTGTTTCTGATAGATACCCTATCCCGAACATTGCAGATATACTAGACAGCATAGGAAAGACCATGTATTTCACAACAATAGACTTAGTAAGTGGCTTTCACCAAATTCAAATGAACCCACGCGACGCGAGCAAGACGACATTTACCGTCGAAAATGGGCATTTCGAGTTCACGAGAATGACCTTCGGTCTCAAGAACGCCCCTGCCACGTTCCAACGCGTTATGGACAACGTTTTAGGTGACTTAGTCGGTAACGTCTGTCTAGTCTATCTCGACAATATAATAGTATTCTCACCCTCACTCCAAAAACATATAGCAGATATTAAATCTGTTTTCACAAAACTCCAAAACGCAAATCTAAAAATCCAACCAAGCAAGTGTAGCTTTTTAAGGAAGGAAATCGACTTCCTGGGACATATCGTAACTCAGGAAGGAGTCAAACCAAACCCACTTAAGATTCAAACCATTACAGATTTCCCCTGCCCAAAGACAATCAGGGAAATTAAATTATTTTTACGACTATTAGGGTATTACAGAGAAAGAAATGCTAGCTATCATTTGGTCTGTAAGTCATTTCAGACCATACCTCTTCGGGCGTTGATTTAAAATAGTCACAGACCATAAGCCATTAATCTGGCTAGAAAATCTGAAAGGTCAGAATCCAAAACTACTGCGATGGAAAACTATCTTGGCCGCTTACGACTACGAAGTCGTATAAAAACAAGTAAGGTAGCAGCAGTCGAGTTTCCCGATTGCAAAATACCCTGTACCCTTAGACATGCTTACAATTTATTTATTTAATATCAATAAATAAGTGAAAAAATATTCTACCATATTAGAAAAGAGTACCATAATAATATAAATTTGGTATGATTTTGGTTATGAAAATAAGTTTCGTGTGTCATAAAGCCATACACATTTCGCTGTCAACGTCGCAGTCGGCGTCGCGCAATGCGTGTTTTGCTGCGCTTCTGCTTCCCTTGCCATAGATTTTGCATGTGGCATAACTTCCGTGTTTCTTATCCGATTTGGTTCAAATTTAAAAATTAGATAGCTTTTATAAGCACCAACGCATATGCCGAATTGCATAGCATTAGGACAATAATTGTGGGCGTGGCAGTTTTTTGAGGTTTGCGGGGGAGCGTGGTCGTGACAGTTTTTTACTGTTTGCGGGGGAACGGGGGGTGATATCAAAATAAAAAAACAAACTTGTACTGCGTATGCTAATTACCTATCCAACGATATATGGCACATGTCTGTAGCTCTTGTAGTTTCTGAGATCTAGGCGTTGATACGGACAGACGGACGGACGGACGGACGGACGGACAGACGGACATGGCTATATCGACTCGGCTGTTGATGCTGATCAATAATATATATACTTTATGGGGTCGGAGATGCTTCCTTCTGCCTGTTACATACATTTGCACCATATTATGATACCCTTTTCACCCATTTTTAATGGGTACAGGGTATAAAAAGGATCGCAAAACGTAGTTGCTGACGCACTCAGCAGAATTGAGCCAAACTTGAACATAAAAGAAGACCCACAAATTATACCAATCGCTACACAACCACTAAATCACTTTAATTGCCAAATAATATTCCGTACCGGATCAACAACGTTAAGACAGGTAGAAACACCATTTATCCAAAAAGTAAGACACATAAATTCAGAACACGTACATACTTTCGACTCTGTTACAAATACTCTTCAATCAATACTGAAACCGAATAAAACATTCGCAATATTTGCACCAGACGATATTTATCAAAATAATAGAAGAGTCCTATAATAACTATTTCTTTAAAAACGACTTATACAAAATTTTCCGCTGCAATATATGGCTAACTGAAATAAAACCCTAAAATACGATAGACACCCCCATAGACCATTGATGCAAACCCCAACCGCCCCAGAGGGACCATTGGCAGTCGTACATATAGACATATATTTCATTAACAATACTTGTAACCTCACAATTATCGATAAATTCACCAAGCTAGCGCAAGCCTACCCCCTTAGCAATAGGAATTCAATAAATGTCACCGATGCCCTAGTACAATTCATAAGTCACTATGGCGCACCAAAGAAAATAATTTTCGACCAGGGCGCGGTATTTTCGGGCAGTCTATTCAACGACCTCTTAACTCAATTCCAAATAACAGCTCATACAACCTCATTCGAACAATCAACGGGCAACGCTTCTATTAAGAGACTGCACTCCACCTTAACCAAACTATACAGGATAATCTTGAACAAAAGAAAGGAAGCAGGCCTAGAACGCGATCATGTCCAAATACTCGTAGAAGCAGTACCAATATATAACAATGCAATACACTCCAGCACTTCCTATATCCCTTTCGAGCACTTCCACGGAAGAACTCACATATTCAACAAAACAATAACATTCCACAATCATCACGATTACCTTAAGAAATTAAACGAATTTAGAAAAGACATATACCCAAAAGTACAGGAACATTTAAGCGTGATCACAGAAAGAAGATTAGCTAAATTAAACAAGGACAGAGAGACACCAGTCCAAGTCGAGCCTAATGATAAAATATTTAGAAAAGAAAACCGTAGAAACAAGATAACACCGAGATTTTCACTACATAAAGTAGATAGAGACAAAGGCGTCGCTTTCCTAATAACTAAAGGTCAAAAGTTACACAAGCAAAAAATTAGAAAAACAGTTAAGAAAACAATGGAAGCAACATAAGATAGACAAGCACTATTCAATAAAAATATTATTATCAAACTATAAAAAGCTTCCTCCACGAGCGATCCTTTAAAGTAGTACAGGACGGACTGTCCTCCCAAACAAAAAGAGTCAGAGCAGGTGTACCCCAGGGAAGTGTGTTAGGTCCAACACTATATAGCCTGTATACGCACGACTTGCCCTCAGCTGACAACATGTCGCTTACAGATCCCAATGACCTGCTAGTTGCCACTTTTGCTGATGACACTGCAGTCCTGGCCAGAGATACTTACGTCTATACAGCCACTGATACGCTTCAGCTTTATCTAAACAAATTTGAGAACTGGGCCCTACGCTGGAACATTGCAGTCAATCCGGAAAAGTGTGTTTCCGTGACGTACACCCTGAGAAAAGACACATCACCTGGTGTGTTTCTGCATGGAGAGCTCCTCACACAATCGAACGCCCACAAATATCTCGGTGTCACTCTGGATAAGCGACTTACATTTCAACGCCATGTAACGGATGTAACTCGGCGGCTCAAAACAAAGGCGAACAGCATGGCTTGGCTCCTTAGGCCTGGAAACAAACTTTCAGTTTCCAACAAGGCCAAAATTTATAAGGTTGTCTTGGCTCCTATTTGGAAATATGGCATCCAAGTGTATGGCATCGCCGCAAAGTCGCACCTCAACAAAATTCGTGTGGCTCAGTCGCAAATCTTGCGTAAACTATCTGGAGCGGCTTGGTACATCCGCAACAAAGACATTGAAAAAGAGCTGAAGGTACCAAGGATTGGCGATGTCATAAACAAACATGCAACCGCGTACGTTAATAAATTGGGAATCCACCCAAACCAGTTGGCTCGAAAACTCTTGATGAGGAGACGTGTATTGGGACTGAGAGCGAGAAGGAGGCTCCTGCGCATTCACCCAACAGATCTGCCGAGAAGATACATAAGTTAATTGATAAAATTAATTCATGCCTCTAGACTCCCTAATTAGGTTGAAGTATGTAAATATGTAAATACTCTATTGAAATTATGATACTCTGCAGTATAAGTTACTACAAACAGTAACAGTAAACTACTATGTAAATAAATACAATTTTTATTATAAAAAAAAAAAAAAAAAAAAAAAATTCACCTAAGTAACATAAAAACCACATTAACAAGAAACAATCTACACTCACAACACTCATGTTTAACATTCAGATACCCAATTAAAAAAAAAAAATTGTTTAATTCAAAATATCGTCGGAGTTCGTGGCATACACCAACAACACGTCGACTAATCACCCTTCTCCTATCCGGCCATTTCCCCTTACGGCCTTCTCTTTGGACTGGGGGGAGTTAACATCCCCCTTTCTCCGGCCACAAGGAAACAACACCGACCCAGCAACAAAAAACTGAGGAGCCGAGCAAATTCTCTCTCCGGCCACAGGGAGACAACACCGACCCAGCACCAAAAAAACTGAGGAGCCGAGCAAAAAATCAAGAATCATACAATTTTTTGTAATAAAGACTTTCACTTTCATTTCATACCCCAAGCTGCACAGTTGTGTTTTTTGAAATCTTTCCTCCCTCGGCTACAGGATTGTAACTTGCGCGTATTGAAATCTCATTTCGTCAATAGACATATTAGTTTGTTCACTGTCCGATGGTCTTAGTCGTTTAGTAATCGGGAAGTTAGTATTTTTAGATGTAGAAGGTTGTTGTAGTTAGGGGTATGTATTTCCTCTAAAATGTGCTGTTTGAGGGTTTTGGGTTTTGTTGGGATGTTATTGAAAAGGATTTTTTTGAATAATGGGTTGTGTGTTCATGTATTGGTTGGGTTAAAATAATAAGGTGCGTGCCACTTAGGTGGGTTGTTAGTCATCTGCTGTGTATAGCTAGGTCTAAATGGTTGCATGTATTGATTAAAATTAGGTTGGAAGGGTTGGGAATATTGTGTAACTTGGGCGATATTGAGTTTGAACATTTGTATTGAATTTATGTGCTTTAGAATCCTGATTAGGATTTGAGTTTTTATTATGGTATTCTGGGTTTTTATTAAATTCAAAATTAATATGTTCTTTATAAATTCCATCATTTTGTGCAATCGTAATGTTAGAATTATAGTATAAGTTTTATTATGCGCTTAACACGTCTGCTTAGTCGATGAGATTTTTAGGAACTGTCAGAACATAAAGGAATTCCAAATAGGCTGTATACGTACAATATGTGTTGCCAGATCACTACTTTGTTTAAGTTAATCGTTACAATTCAAATGCTTAATATAACACGCCCCCTTAAAGTAGCTGTTCTGCAGATTAAATATTAGTGACGACCAAGGATGATATGCACTCTCGATGCTTAGTGCTGGTTAGACCCTTCGTTAGGACGTCTGCTGGCATATGTTCTGTCTGCATATACTCAATGATGATGTCGCCATCTCGGTGCTTCTGCTGTATGAAGTGATGTCGCACATCGATGTGCTTCGTGCGTGGGTGGAAGCCGAAACCTTTTACTAATTTTTGTGCGCTCTGATTGTCGTTAAAGAGCACAACGGATCCGCATTTTCGGCCCACCATGTTAAGAAGCTCCTTTAAATATAAGGCTTCTTTAACTGCATCTGACATTGCCAAGTATTCAGCTTCTGTGCTTGACAAAGCCACCGAGCGCTGTTTTCGCGCCTCCCAACTTATGAATGCGCCAGCCATAATGAATGCTAGACCAGAGTAGGAACGCCTGTCGCTTAAGTTTCCACCCCAATCTGCAACTACTACGCCGTATAGATTCTCGCCTGTTCTCTTGTATAACAGGCCATGCTGCCTTGTATCGCTTAAGTATCGCAGTATGCGTTTTGCTGCTTTCCAATGTTCCGCTTCATAACATGAATTGAACTGGCTTAAGAAATTCACAGCATAAGCAATGTCCGGTCTTGTTGTAACTGAAAGAAACATTAAAGCTCCTATTAATTTTTGATAAGGATACCTTTTCATCTCCTCTTCATTGGGGGACTCGGATCGCTTCAATGTACACTTTGCTTCTATGGGGGTTAATGCAGGCTTGCATTCTTCCATACCAAATCGCTTCAATATGGTATTAGTGTACAGCTCCTGTGAGATGAAGATTTGATGCTCCTCCAAGTTTTGTTGGAACTCTATGCCCAGGAACGTCTTCACTGGACCGATGTCTTTCATCTCGAATGCTTCACCAAGGGAACTCTTCATGTGATGCAGCCACTCCTTATGATTTGACGCCAGCAATAAATCGTCAACGTAAATCATGAGTAAGAGAATTTTCTCCTCCTGCTGTTTCACGAACACACATGGATCTTGCTTGGTAGCCTCTAGACCCATCTCCTGCAGCTTCTCTGTTAATTTGCGGTACCATTGCAAACCTGATTGACGTAGTCCATATAAAGCTTTCTCCAGAAGACAAACGGGATTCTTCATCTCGCTTAAAGCCTTACGCCACGCTTTTCCAGCTGCCATGTTCTTTTTGGTAATTGGATCCTGCTTTGAACCAATAGCTGCACCTGATTTCAATTTGCCTATGAAATCATCCAATCCGTCTGGAACTTCCATGTAGATGCTCTCTTTCAGCTCTCCGTTTAGGTATGCTGTCACCACGTCCATTTGATGGACCTCCATGTCAGACTCTGCTGCCAACGCTGCTAGCATTCTGACTGATGTAAATCGCACTAGAGGTGAGTACGTCTCATGGAAATCCTCGCCAGGTCTCTGCGAGTAGCCTTTTGCGACTAGCCTCGCCTTCTTCTTGCCGGGTATGGTGCCATCTTCTTTTGTGCGAAACACCATTTTGCTCCCAATAACCTTTTTCTCAGCTGGACGTTCCACTATTTTCCATGTGCCGTTCTGCACATGCGCCATGTACTCATCTTCGATCGCTCTGATCCACTTTTCGGCATCGCTTGAGCTTTTCGCCTCTTCGATTGTAATAGGGTCGCCTGCCATTGCCGTGAATGCCATCTCGCATTCCTCAAATTTGTCCTTTGATGATGAGTTAGTACTCAGCTCATCGACGCTCTCGCCGCTTGCCTTTTCGACTGCTGGCTGATACACTTTGCGTGGTCTACCTCTTTGGCCTGTCCTCAAAAGTTTGGGACGCCCTCTGCCACGCCGCTGTTGCACATCATTTGAATCTTCTTCGCTTGATGAGCTCTCACTTGGATGTTGCCGCTCAATCGACTTGCCAATTAAGGTGCCCTCGTCTACGATAACCTCAGCGTCGTAGAAGTCCTGGTATTCACTCTTGAACCCTGGAATATTCAAGAACTTGACATCATTACTTATTATTACCTTACGCCTTCCCGGCGACCATAATCGATACGCTTTCGATTCTGTTGAGTAGCCCACCAGTATACATTCTTCAGATTTTGTCTCGAACTTGCCACTATTGCCACCCTTAATGATCGCATATGCTTTCGTGCCAAATATGCGTAGGTGTGCCATTGTTGGAATTTTTTTCGTCCAGTATGTGTATGGAATATTCAAGAACTTGACATCATTACTTATTATTACCTTACGCCTTCCCGGCGACCATAATCGATACGCTTTTGATTCTGTTGAGTAGCCCACCAGTATACATTCTTCAGATTTTGTCTCGAACTTGCCACGATTGCCACCCTTAATGATCGCATATGCTTTCGTGCCAAATATGCGTAGGTGTGCCATTGTTGGAATTTTTTTCGTCCAGTATGTGTATGGTATCTCTCCATTTAAGCCTTTTGTGACACATCTGTTTCGTATGTAATTTGCTGTGTTTACCGCTTCTGCCCAAAATGACGGAGGTGCCCCAGATTGCCGCATCATGCACCTTGCCATTTCTATTAACGTGCGATTCTGCCGTTCTGCTAAGCCATTTTGCTGCGGGGTATGTGGTGTAGACAACCTTCTCGCAATTCCATGCTTCTTCAAATAGTCGTTGAATTCGTTGTTGCAGTATTCGGTGCCATTATCCGATTGTAGAGCTTTAATCTTGTTATTGGTGAAGTTTTCTGCTTTTGCTTTGTAAGCTTTGAACGTTTCAAATACTTCTGACTTCTGTTTGAGAAAATAAACTTCACAATATCTGGAATAGTCATCGATGAAAGTTACAACATATTTAGAACCATTCATTGGCTCAGTTCTCATCGGGCCACACACATCGCTGTGTACGATCTCTAGTAGTTCACTGGTTCGCTCTTTGCTCGCGCTTTTGTGATTATTTGCTGTTTGCTTTTCGCGTATGCAAATTTCACATTTTGATAATTCAGCTTTATTATCAAACTTCATACCGTAGACCTTTTCACTCATGGCCATTCTTTTAAGGTCGTTCTCATTAACGTGTCCCAAACGGTAGTGCCACTTGTTTATGTCGTTTACGTCACTCACCTCTGCTTTGTTTACATTATGCTCTTCGCTGTCTAAGTAATAAATGTTGCCATATCTCTTCGCTGTCAGCCAGACTTCTCTTTTGTTTTTAACAATTACTGCTTCATTTTTCTAAAATGCACCTCAAAGCCATGGTCTGTAATTTTAGAAACGGATAATAAATTTTGACGTAAATCTTCAACATAAAATACTTCTTGTAGATCGATATCCTCTTTATCTTTCTTTCCTTTGATTGCGGTCATTCTAATTTTGCCAACGCCGTCAATCCTCGTTGTGTTGTTGTTCGCCAAGTGCAAAGTCTTTCCGACTGTCTTTAAGTTTTGGAATGCACTTTTGTTTGAACTCATGTGTGCTGAACATCCGCTGTCTAGACACCATGAACCTCCATTTTGCCTCACTGCATACATACTTTGAACTTCGCTTAGCTTACTTTCAATAGTTGCTCTATCTTCCTTTTTCGGTATACCGTTTCTGTTTCGGCAGTCTCTCGCTATGTGGCCTGCTTTACCACATACAAAGCATTTTCTGGTTTCCTTTTTGTGATAACCGTTTTTCTCGCTTTTTCCGTAATCTTTGTCTTTACGACGTTCAACGTACATAGCTTTTTGCTCTCCACGATCTTCCTTTGCTTTTCGTGCTTCTGATTCCTCTAGAATTTTAATGCGCAATACATCAGGGTGCGGTAAGTCATCCCGTGTCTCCATTGCACACCTAAATGTTTCGTACGAATCAGGCAAACTGTACAACAATAAGATCGCTAGTAAATCATCGCCAATCACAACTCCAATTTCTTTAAGCTTTTTCATTGCGTCGAAAAACTCACTTAAGTGATGGCGGACGTCGTCGCCTACGTTCATTCGCGACAACGATACTCTTTTCAGAAGGCTTGCTTTCTGCACGGGACCTTTCGACTGAAATGTTTCTCGCAATCTCGGCCAGCACTCTTTTGATGTCACACAATTCTCAATTATGGCCAACTCTGATGGACTCACTGACAACAAAATATCTGCACGTGCTTTTTCGTCTTGGTTTTCCCAAGCGATTTTATCTATATCGTCATCCGGGCAACTTTTCGTTCCGTCGACGTATTTCCACAATTCGTTCTTCACAAGAACTGCACGCATTTGCAACTTCCACGTATCATAATTGTTTGCGTTTAGCGGTTCAATTCTGATATGTGCCATTTTTCACGGCTTTTTATTTTATATATCAAATGCTCTCATCGTATATCTTGTGGCTGGGGCTGGGCCCATAACCTGTTAGAATTATAGTATAAGTTTTATTATGCGCTTAACACGTCTGCTTAGTCGATGAGATTTTTAGGAACTGTCAGAACATAAAGGAATTCCAAATAGGCTGTAAATGTATACAATAAGTGTTGCCAGATCACTACTTTGTTTAAGTTAATCGTTACAATTCAAATGCTTAATATAACAGGTAATTAAAGACCTTAAGTCTGTAATATCGTGATGAGCTAAAATAGTAAATAATTGTATTGGTAGTTTCCGTATCAGTATTTTAATAGAGTCTTTAATAGCCTGAATATAAATAAGAAAATTCGGTTGGTTACATTCTAGGTGTAGTTTCGAAATTAATAATTGAAGTCGTCTTTCCGCTTCTTCGCAGAATGCTCTTAGGTTTCCCTTGTATAGTGTCTCCCCGAAGTTCTCCAGAAGTTTGTAGTTTGGTGTTTGGGTTTTAAAATCCGCGATGAGTCTTGATTTGAGGGTAGGCCAAGCTTCGATGTTCGGAAGTCCCAAAGATCGTGTAACCTGTCCGTCCAAGTTCCTTTCGATGGCTCCAAGTAGAATCCTCTGTTGTCGCACATCATTGGTTTGGTAGAGCGAAATTACGTAATCCACTCTGCTGACGAAGCTGTGATGGGTTTTTGGATCACCCTTGAATGGCATAATGTCTTAAAGCTGCCGACGGGCTTCGGCAAGGTTGTTGTCGCGTAGTGCAACGATTTGGAGTGCGGCAATAATTGGTTGTGCCATTTATTTTGTATAATTTTAAAATTTGTGTTTAATGTTTTTTTTTTTTTTTTTGGATTTAATGTTTTTTTTTTTTGTTTTGGATTTAATGTTTTTTTTTTTTTGAATTTAATATAATTTTTTTGTTTTGGATTTAATTTTATTTTTTTATACCCTTGAAAAAGGGTATTATAATTTTGTCCAGAAATGTGTAACGCGTTAAAGGAAGCATCTCCGACCCCACAAAGTATATATATTCTTGATCAGCATCAACAGCCGAGGCGATATAGCCATGTCCGTCTGTCCGTCTGTCCGTCTATCCGTCTGTTTCTATGCAAAAAATAGACAGTAGTTTTTAAGCTAGCGTTTTGAAATTTTTACCAGATCATTATTTTTGTTGCACGCAGATCAAGTTTAAGAATCGGTTGGATCGGACCACTATATCATATAGCTGCCATACAAACGACCGATATGAAAACAAGTCTTTGTATGCAAAACTTTTTTGTCTTCAAGGGTATACCATCTTCGGCAAGCCGAAGATAACTTTTCTCACTTGTTTTTTTTTTAATTTAATGTTTTTTTTGTAGTTTTCTAGTTTCACTTACATTTTTTTTTATTGTAAATTTTAAATTTTGTGTTGTATTATTAACTTACTTTAATTTATTGTTCTTTTTTTGTTTTATTTTTATTAATGTATTAACTCTTGTTTAACTTCCCTTTCTTATAATTTTATATGTTGGTTTTAACACTTAGTTGCCTTTGGACTTAATGTTTTTGTTTTCGTTTTTTACTTCCACTTTTTATTGAATAACCGAATTGGAATTATAATCAAAGTTGAAGAGTTTTCACGAATTTATTTATTTTTTTTTATTTATTTAACAAAATTAAATATATTATACAATTCTAAACCTAATAATTTATTAAGTACTAGCTACGGTGGCCTTCGACTCGAGACTTATGGGTTATTACTTTATATAATAAACTGAGTTTTTTTGACATATTTGTTAATTTTTGAGATACTTTCATAAGATGGGTTACTTAAAAAATTCGAAAGACTATGTGTACCAAATATTGAGATCTAATTGAGTGAGAATCGACTGCAGGCGTCGAGAATATGGTCAAGCTCGTTCCCGCATAGTTGGCATGTTGGTCGCACCGTTCTCTTCAGTAAGTGTTGATGTGTGGATTGGGCGTGCCCGATGCGTAGGCGGGTGAAGGTCGCGCATTCCCGTTTATGTACCTTCGTTGGTGGCTTGAACATTATGCAATTAGGGTTAATAATCTGGTACCTGTGCATGAAGAGTGCCCATTCGGAGAGTTTCTTTTCTTTGAGGTATAGCTGAATTCGACTTTGGATATCGTTGCAGTTAAACGGAGTGAAAAGGATTGATGGTGTAAGTCTCATCTCTTGGGCGGCTTTGTCAGCGAGTTCATTTCCATCGATTCCTTGATGACTGGGAACCCAGAGTAGGGTGATTTTGTTGGATGAGAACTTGCCTAACTAAAAAAGTAAAAAGTACGGTTCTCGATAACGCAATGAAACAGTGATGACTTGGGTTAGGCGGCAAATTGAAATCAAAAGTAACACTCGAAACTAATTAGGACAAAAATGTCCTTTTAAGGGCCATTTTTCAATTCTTTGAAGACCGGTAGAGCCCTCAAGATGATTCATATATTAATTTTTTTGAGCAGTTTTGTAATCCATATTTAATTACGCAAATTTTGAAACCTCTTGCAATATAATAGGACAACAAAAATTTGTTCTTATACATTGACGGGACACCCTAATATGGTATATACCTATATTTTTTTTCGTTGTGGGACAAATGACAACAGTAATAATAATAAAACAGTCGTCGACTTTCAGCCGACTGGTTAAGTGCTCCCACTAACGTCCAAACAAATTATAATTTAGCTTAAAGCTTACTAATCTTCTAAGCACACATTCATAAAAAAAGCAAAATATCAAGTAAGTCCCTCAAACCAACAATGCTCAGCGGGTACGATAGACAAATCGCTTCGCCTTGCTTAGCGACAGCCCCAAATCCAAACGAAAAAAACCAACTCCACTCTTGAAAGCCTTCCCAGAACTTCCAGAAACCAATCTTCCAAACGAAAAATTTATAGTCATGTCAACTACTGACACAAAAAAACCGCTGTGCTCATATTCTTGCTTCGCCATTGAACTTCAGCCAAAGAACTTCATGGCATATGCCAAAAAAAACGCAATACCAAACAAATCTGAATCACTGCAAAGGCACAGTTTACGCTTCTTATTTAATTAATGTACCCAACGAAGAAATCATAAAAAATTAAAAATACTAGGAGTAATCGATGTGTACAAATAAACGCGACAAATTTACGGCAAAACTTCTTCAAAAGGAAAACAAAAACGCCTGGTCAGCAATACAGACTGGAATGGATAACCTAACAACGCTACATAAAAATAAAAAGAAAACTTAGCCCTCAAAAGTAGAAAAATCAACAAATAGAAAACAAGTCAAAAATTACACGCGACAATAATAACATGCTCACTAATGAAGCGCCATCAAACACCAACAGATTTGAGCTGCTGCCAAATTCTACTGGTAAAAGTATACAACCGGGAAAGCCTAAAGAGAAACCTAAGAAATTTAAGCCTCCCCAATATACATTCGCGAAAAAAACTCAAGTGCATTAGTGACCAAAATAGCAACACTTATAGGAGAAGACTCATTTAACGTAATCCCCTTAAGAAAAGGGAACATAAATGAAACAAAGGAAACCGAGGATAGCCATCGTCTACTAACCAAATTCTTGGATGAAGCAGGAAAAAACTCTTACCAACTAAAAAGCGCAGAGAACCTCCAGGTTCTTCTCAAAGGGATTGAGTCAACTGTTTCGACCACAGAAATCGTAGAAGCGCTAAAGGGAAATAACTTTAATGCCAAAATGGTCATAAACATATTAAGCAAAAATAAGGAGCCACAACCAATGTTCAAAATCGAGTTGGAGCCGGAGAGCCAGTAACTGAAAAAAATGAAGTTCACCCAATCACCCAAGCTCCTACTGCATCGGAGTATCACAGTGGAAGAGCCACACAAGCGCAATCGCCCAGGGCCGTGCACTAACTGGAATATGGGAATACCAAGGCTTCCTGTATGCTGAAATCTATTTGTGTTTGAGTTTGTATGCTGATGCGTGAAGACGTGTTTTCATCGAGCTCCGATAAAATCAATTGATTCTAGTGAAGTGAATGGTTATTAATAAAAAACAAATAAATATATCGAAAGCGAAAAAGACGCTCCGGGCGATGCACCCCTCATAAGAGGTACTATTAATGAAATCAAACTTCAAACGAAAACGGAGGAAAACTACAGAAAAGTCACAAACCATCTTACTGCAAACAAAACATGCTTTTACACCTACCAGCTTAAAAGTAGCAAGGGTCTAAAAGTAGTACTGAAGGGCATTGAGCCTGATGTAAATCCCGAAGAGATAGCTGAGGCGCTAAAGGAAAAGGGATTTTGCGTTAAAAGCGCACACAATATCAAAAACAGAAACAGGCAGCTGCAACCACTCTTTAGGATTGATCTTGAACCAGAAAACAAGCATCTAAAAAAAACGAGGTTCATCCAATTTATAAACTCCAGCTCCTTCTGCACCGTAGGATTACAGTAGAAGAGCCGCATAAACGTAACGCTCCTGTACAATGTATGAACTGCCAAGAATACGGCCATACGAGATCGTATTGCACACTTCGCCCAGTGTGTGTAGTCTATGGAGATCTCCACGTCTCCACACACTGCCAAGCTAATAAAGAAAATGCAAGCGCGAAAAAGTGCGGTAACTGTAGGGGTAATCACACAGCAAACTACAGAGGCTGTCCAATCTACAAAGAGCTGAAAACCCGTCTCCACAAAAGCTACGCTGATACCATCGGAAACAAATCCAGAAGTACTTTTTTCGAAACCAACAAGTATTGCTCCCTGGACTATACCAAGCACTAACAAGATAAGTTTTGCAAACGTTTTAAAATCAGGAATGACACCTCCAACCCAAAACTCCCAAACCTCACACAAAATTGGACACACAACAAAACTATAGGCCATCTGAGCAGCAAGAAACGAAAACTGAAGCTATGATCCAAGCCTTACAACAGAGCATGATGGAATTCATGACATTTATGCGAACCACCATTCAAGACATGATGCGTAATCAAAACCTATTGATTGATAAATAATGGCTACCTTACGCATAGCTACGTAGAACGCCAATGGCGTCTCACAGCGCTAACTTGAGCTAGCTCAATTCCTACATGAGAAGCATATCGACAATTCCTGGATTTCTTTGATGCACTACGACCACACTTCATTGCAGCAGGCGACTACAATGCTAAACATACTCACTGGGGATCGCGCCTTGTGAATCCAAAAGGAAAACAGCTTTATAAGGCTTTAAATTAAGCCACTAAAAAACTTGATCATGTTTCCCCAAGGAGTCCCACATACTGGCCATCAGACCTCAAAAAGCTGCCTGACTTGATTGACTTCGCAGTCACGAAAAATATTCCTCGCAGTTTGGTTAGAGCTGATCTTAGAGCTCATCTGATCACTCGCCTGTACTAATTCATCTCAGCCGGTACGCAGAAAACGTAAAACAGACTGACTTCGCACAAAACGAACTGGCTAAGGTATTAAAAATATATAAGTTCACACATTGAGCTAAACCCAAAACTCAATACTGAACCTGATATAGAGAGCTGCACAGGAACACTGGAATCCATTCTAAGGGAAGCAGCTCGAAATGCAACACCTAAAACCACAAACGTTACGATTAATCCGAATAAGACTAACGTACAAATCGAGCAACTCGACCACGCAAAACGACGCTTACGTAGAGAATGGCAATCCTCCAGATCACCATCTGCAAAACAAAAGCTAAAAATAGCCACACGGCAGCTGACCAACGCTCTGAAACAAGAGGAAGAATACGCTCAGAGCCTATATATAGAGCAACTTTCACCAACAGGTAATAAACATAAGTCACTGTGGAGAGCCCACCCAACCCTTCGCCCACCGACTGAAACCGTTTTGCCCATAAGGAATTCCTCAGGCGGCTGGGCACGTAGTGATGCAGACAGAGCCACCACATTTGCCGATCACCTACAAAATGTATTTACACCAAACGAGCACATTTGCGCTACCGACTTCAAACGCAAACTGCAACCAGCAACCCCAATTGTGTTTCGTCCAAAAAAAAAAATCTAACATAATTAAAGAAAATCTCAGTCCGAAAAAATCCCCTGGCTACGACCTTATTACCCCGGAAATGATCATCGAGCTGCCACATTCTGCAGTTCGGTACCTAACGCAGCTCTTTAATGCCATCACAAACCTTGGCTACTTTCCACAACGATGGAAAAGATCGATTATCATAATGATTCCGAAGCCTGGTAAGGACCACACAGTTCCCTCATCCTACAGACCAATAAGTCTACTCTCATGTATATCGAAACTATTCGAAAAATGCCTGCTAATCCGACTGAATCCACACCTGAGAGCCCACAATATAATCCCAGCCCATCAATTTGGCTTTCGCGAAAGCCACGGAACCATTGAACAGGTGAATCGAATAACAGCGGAGATAAGAACTGCATTTGAAAATCGAGAATACTGTACAGCCGTATTTCTAGACGTATCCAAAGCATTCGACAGAGTCTGGCTAGACGGACTTATGTTTAAAGTTAAAACAGCTCTACCCGAAAGCACACACAAACTTCTAAAGTCATACCTATATGACAGAAAGTTTGCAGTGCGGTGCAACACTGCTCTTCCACTGACCACGAAATTAAGGCCGGAGTCCCCCAAGGCAGCGTTCTTGGGCCAACTTTATACCTCATCTATACTGCTGACATTCCTACAAATAGTCGGCTAACAGTGTCCACGTTTGCCGACGATACAGCTATCCTTAGCCGTTTAAGGTCCCCAATCCAAGCTACAGCACAGCTGACACTGCACCTCATAGCCACTGAGAAGTGGCTCTCTGACTGGCGAATAAAAGTCAACGAGGAAAAATGCAAGCACGTGACATTTACACGGAACAGACAAGATTGCCCACCACTTTTGATGAACAACATACCACTCCCGAAAGCAGATGAGGTAACGTACCTAGGAGTACACCTCGATAGAAGACCTATATGGCGCAGACACATTGAAGCGAAAAAAATTCATCTTAAGCTCAAAGCGAACAACTTACCCTGTCTCATCAACGCTGGCTCTCCGCTTAGCCTGGACCACAAGGTCTTACTCTACAATGCAGTACTGAAACCAATCTGGTGACATTGGTGACAGTCAAAGATCCTGAGAACTATCACTGGGGCACCGTGGTATGTTCGGAACGAAAACATCCATAGAGATTTAAATATTCCAACAGTCACCAATGAAATCACAGAGCTTACGAAAAAATATCATGGCAAGCTTTCCTCGCACCCCAACCACCTAGCGAGAAATCTAACCCAGCTCAGCAGTCGTTCCGGTCTCCGACGAAGGGACCTACCAACCCAGCGAAGAAATTTTTTGGGGACGCTTAATCACGGAACAGTTGGAAAAAAATTAATTAAAACGACTGTTTAGGAAAAAATTGTATTAGTTAAGATTTTTAAACTTATTTTTAGATCTTATTTAAGAGGATCCAATAAATAAAAGCAGTTAATATAAAAAAAAAAAAAAAAAATTCTTAAACATTCTGCCAATGGCCACAAAAGTATGGATTGTTATACATTTTGATTACGTTTTTCTTTCGATAATTTTTTTATTGGACTGTATTTAATTAATTTTCTTTTTTGTTTTATTGTTTAATTTTACACTTCATCAATAAATTATACATTTAACCATTCTCAGGGCCACAAAAGATTTTCTTTTTTTAGATTGATATGTCTTACTTCTTAATATAAAAAAACTGTAACTTATTCATATTTTGTATACACTAATTTCTCATGTTCAAGTTGGTGCTTGAACATCCTGCAAGGGCCAGGGAGGTTATACATAATACATAAAATTTTATATTTTCCAACGTTATTTCAAAATTTCCGTATAGCTACAGTTTATTCCTTGTTTTTAATTTTCTTAAAAAATTTATAATTGGAATGATTGCGATTATCATCCTAAAACTAGTAAGCTATGGCCAGACACATGATAAAAATGTATATTTGCAACTAGTTTTTTTTTTATTATTAAATTTCTTCGCCAGTTGAGCTTTTTCTGCCATATGATAAATAATTGAAGGCTTTAAAGGGTTCCAATCCATTACCGGCATTTCTTTTACCTTTTGTTTTTCTAATCTTGACTATCCCATAACTTCTTTTTTCTTGGGGGATACTGATCTATTTTGATTTGTATTTGACTTAAGTTCATTAATAACTGCTAGAGAACATTTTTATTATAAGATCTTTTCACTACATTTTCTTTTAACCTTGATGTGACTACTCTAAGTTTATCGTCTTCACCTAGATGGGATTTTTTTTACCTTTCCCAAAGGCCTATTAGTTGGATGACAGCTATTTTCTTTTAATACTACGTTTTTCTCTTCCTTAATATTTGGAAAATCTTTTTCCCCCTTATATATGTTTTGTGAGGAATTTGAATAATTATTTTTTAATTTTCCCTCCATTGCACGTTTACCAAGGTGGTTGCACTTATACAATTTGTCATTACGCACTTTGTTCTTGCTGACACGATCCATTCAAATATAGTTTTTGCCTGAGAAATCATACTTTTTTAACTATTCCCGGTACTACAAATTGTGGGTATAATCAGCCCCTATTATTAGGGTATATCTTAATCGGTGTCGGCTAACGAAAATTCTTTCCATCCTGTTTATATAGACAGGATTTATATTTACCTTAGTTTCCGAAAGATTTTTTATTAATTTTGGTAAAATAATTGTATTAAAATTTAATATTTTTGAATTAGTCTTTTTAATAGGCTACTTTAAGATGTGTTTTGAAATAAACTTATTTGTGGATGATATTTTTCTAATCTGCCTATGAGACCCGATTTTAGACAATTTTAATTTTTGTGCCGCCTTTTCTGATATTATTGTGCTTTGTGAACCGTGTTCAATCAAAGTTCTATTTTTTTGAAACTTCCTATCTTTACCTTTAATTTGAACATAAGCTATGGGCAATAACACTTGTTCAGAAGTAATGCATGTACTTACATATCCTTTTCTAATATGTAACATTCTATGGTGTTTTCCATTGCAATAGGAGCATAAGAACTAGTACATTTTTGCGGATAATGCCGCTTCAAACACTTAAAACACAAACTCAATATTCTAGCTTCGTCCACTTTTTCCTGGGGCGAAGGTTGCAATAAATTGATATATACAATTTCAATAATATTGAAAATTTATCATTTGATGCCCGGGCATTTTGCACATCGGACAATTTACTTCGTTGGTGTCATTTTTAAGCACCTTTTCTACAGAGATTTCTTCCTCTACTAAGGTCAACGAACTAAGTCGTTGATATAAAAATTTCATGACATCTCTTAGTCCTGGATTTCATTTGATTTTTAACATGGTTCCATATAGCTGTAGAGATTTTTTACTACATTTTTTAAGATAAATGGTATTTAACGTATTAATGTGCGCAAAAATGCAATCTGATTCTTCAGTCAGATTTTCTTTGAGCCGCATCATATAAATAGATTCATTAATAAACTCAATGAAAATTTTTTAATGCCTTTATGAGTCCATATTGATTTTTAGAAGCTCCAAGAAAATTTTTCTATTAGTCTGGTACATTTCGGTTGGCAGTCCCCTGCCTCATAATTATTGGCAGCAATAATTGGGAAACAACATTTTGGCTTCACCTTTCAATGCACTTTTGAGGTAGCTTAGCTTCAATGATGAGCTTAAGTCTGCCTTTGAGTGAACTAAAGAGCTTTAAAAAGAGTTAAATAGCTTTAAAAAATGGTCCCAATGTTTGGACGCATCAGAGAATGTGGGTACCTCTATTTTTGGTAGAGTGGGTTAATCGTCCATTTTTTTGACTTTTACCTTCTACCATTTTTTCTACATTTTCATGGATTTGCGTCTCCATTCTAGTCTATGTAAATGCCTACGTCTTCTTTTTTTTCTAAAATCTCGGCGATAAATTTTGTTCGGAAACCCTTAACCCTCTAAGGCTATTTTCTTAAATTCTAAATAAAAAATATCCAAATATCCAAATTGTGCCCACTGAGCTCAAAAATGGCATCAGAAAAAGTTTTCCGCCAACCGTTTACCTTCCAGGTGAGAAAATGTGAATGAGTGCCTCAAGGCACTCTTGGGGCTTAGAGTGAAAAAATCAAACTCATATTCTATAAGTGTAAGTTTTCATTTTTTATTATGGTATTCAAAAAAAAATTTTTTGTTGGCAGTGCAACAAAGGTGAAGATTGCATTTTTGCAAATGCATTGGGTTTGAGACGTTTTACAATACTTGCACCATCTTTTCCCGCCATCTCGATTTAACCAAATAGGAAAATGATCCTGCAGATTCAAACGCAAGCCTGCTATACGATGATTTGACTTTGAACCAATTTTTAGTCTAGCTGGTTGAGAAGACGACACGGACGGACTTTGTTGCCCAAGTCTATGAAGAGATGGAGATCGCGATGCTTCACTCCTGGGACGACCCAGTAATGGCTTTTGCTGAAATCCTACGAGGCCAGCAGCAATTTCTTCTCGGAAATCCGGAAGAGTGAAAACTTTTTTAGGGTTATCCTTTTCATTAATTGATATACGCCTGTACCAAATATAGGCATTTGTTGCAGCCATTTCCACCAAATGGTAAAAAAATACGTGTCGCAGAATCTCTGGTCTTGGCTTTAATGTGGTAGCGGCCGATTAATCCATCCATCAAGCCTACACAGCCCAATACAGGTCTCTCCCAAAGGGGTCCTCCCCTTAAATAAACTGCCCCGAATAGAGAACTAGTCAGGATCTCTAAAAAAAAACGTACTGCAAATAATGTCTGGCATCGAACACCAAGTTTAAGGGGGCAGCAAAAAACTGACCACCTGGTTCTGGTGAACCTTGTATAATAACCGGGGTGATGTCAGCCTCCCGAAGTCGATACCAGGGTTACATCTAACGGTTCTAGTGCCATGATTCCTTCTACAGGTTCAGCAAAGGATGGCAAATATCGGGTGGCCAAAGGTACAGGACACGCATTCTTGGGCCGAGTACCTAAGAACGTTTCCAGGGGACGTTCCCTCTGACCCTTCGGAAAAGCGGCAGCGCACACAACCTTGGTGGTCTTTTGCGAAGATCACCAATAACCGTATCCTTTCATAGCGAACGGACGTGTTTTTTTTGCGATCTTTCGATTTTATTATTTTCTTGCAAAAGACAAACCGGCGTTTGTTGAGAAATTAATTAATCAAATCTAACACTTTAAACGTTTCCATTCGCACTCGCGTCTGCGCGGTACCGTATTTGGTGTGTTTAAGTTATTTTATTATTTACCCAAGTAAGGTACTGTGCCCTATTTATTTCTATTCCCTTTTCTTACGTTTACTGCAATTTCTACTTTGGCAATAACTCTCTCTCCTAGTTTGCGCTCTTTTTTTCCATTACCTCTCCCTTTTATCGTGCTCTTATTAACAAGTACAGTGGTTCAAGGCTACTAATTTGTCTTAAATTAATTACTTGTTGTCTATATATTTCTTATATATCTTAAATTTCTAGATTAAAATAATTTTTGTAATGGAATTTTATAGCATTTGCGCTATAAAATCGTGCAATGAGCCGATTTCCGCGTCCCAGCCTAGCATCCCCTGTTGGCTGTGTGAAAACGTAGTACATACGAAATGTGCCGGTTTCACCGCCTCAGTTTCGGATGCAATCTCTAGAAACGCTGGTTTCCACTTTTGCTGCAGTGGATGTCGCGCGGTTCAAAAAGAAATGCGAACGTTCATGCGGAAAACTCAAAACGGTTTCAAAGAGTTGGTGGTTTCCGTAAAATCAACGACCAACTCTCTGCGCTGGATTCCCAATTTAGCAGCCTACAGCTACTTAATGAATCCCCAAAGCGCAAAAAAACCGCTATTATATAAAAAAACCGTATGCACTGATATCGCTATTCAGCCCGATCAGCCGACGACCATGCAGCCGCTCATAACTCTTACTACCCCAAGAGCAGGAGTACGAATCACAAACGTGGTTTCGGAATTTGACTCCATAGTCGAGCATAACTCGTCTGAATTACCATCAAGGGCATCACTCCAAGTGATTCCTCCGGCACGAGTAGAGTCGACCCCCTTAAAATCCACTGCTAAGGGTAAACCACGGTCCGGACCCCCGGTACGGACTGATGTCGCGGTCTTACCAACCGTAACACCTTACAGGTGATTCTCCCCTCTAAACATATATTTGTTTCATGGCTGGTCCCTGACACCTCAGATATTGATATCTCGGCTTATATCCAAGCCAAGTCCAAGGCCGTTGTTAGAGTGGAGGACATTAGGAAATTTAAATATACTTACTCAAGGCTTACGTCATCTTTTAAGATACGTGTACGATTGCCGATGTTCGATACGATCTGTTCGCCCAGCTTTTGGCCGGAGAACATATTCGTACAAGAACATCAGCCAAGTACAGTTAAAAAAAAAGTTAATAAGCCTGTGGGAGTTAAACTCCCAAAGCCTAAAAACCCTGTACCATCCTTCGTCTTCCGTACCTAAACCTTCATCCTCAAAAAACTAACAACATCTATCACCCTTACCTATCAAAATACTAGGGGGCTTCGGAGTAAGCTCCCTAAACTGTATTCTGATAGTTCATCTATTATATAGTTGATCAGCCTTATTCATATAACATTCAATCAGCTAATCTTATTTTCAGACCAATTTTCTCCGAAAGCACTGTGTTATCGGATCTTCTGAGGGTGAAACCAGTCTATTCGCCAGGTCCTGATGGTGTTCCTGGCTGTGTACTGAAACTGCGCTAAGCCATTGTGCACACCCCTTCTTAAACTTTTCTCTTTGTCTCTGGAAACTTCGATTTTTCCCCAAATGTGGAAGGAATCCTTCATAATTCCACTACACAAAAAAGGAAAAAAATCGGATGCTACAAACTATCGAGGAATCTCTAAATTGTCAGCAATTCCAAAGCTTTTTGAAAAATAAAGCGTCGCTCTACCACCACAACACTCCTGGAGCTGACCTCCTTTATTGTAGATGGCTTCCGTGAAGGCCTTCAAACAGATGTCATCTACACTGACTTTAGTAAAGCATTTGACTCTGTCAACCACTCACTTCTTTTGAGTAAACTTAGTATCCTAGGATTTCCCCAAGACCTTCTCACGTGGATTTCTAGCTACTTAGCTGGAAGAACCTAACGTGTTCTTTTTAAGGATGAACACTCTCGTCTCCCCAAGGAAGCCATCTTGGGCCACTACTTTTCACTATCTTTATTAACGACCTACCCCCTGCCATAACGAACTCTCTGGTTCTTATGTATGCAGACGACGTTAAGCTTTGTCTTCAATACAAACTTTCTCTATGGGATTTCCTTAGATAGATTAACCCAGGTTAACGATCTTGGTGTCCTATTAGATACTAAACTTAAATTTTCCGACCATATTTCTACGATGGCTAATAAAGCCAAGGGCGTGCTTGGTTTTATTAAAAGATGGTCTAAGGAATTCAATGACCCTTATATTACTAAAACTTTATACGTATCTTTAGTACGTCCAATTCTGGAGTACGGGTCATGCGTCTGGAGCCCTCAGTATGGGGTTCATCAAGATCGCATTGAATCCGTTCAAAAGAATTTCTTGATGTTTGCTCTTAGGGGACTCAACTGGGATGCAAATCTTCACCTCCCATCTTATTCTAACAGACTCTTATTTATTTACCTTCCCTAACCAATCGTAGAAAGATGCTGGGGGTCGTTTTCCTTTATAACCTTATTAATGGTAATGTAGACAGCCAGCATCTACTAACACGGCTAACATTTAACATTCCAAATAGACGTCCTAAAAATTTTAGTCCCCTATTCCTAAGTAGTTGTAGATCTACATATGCCCTGCATGAGCCTTTCAGGGTTTTATGTTCTGACTACAATGACTTATACCTTATTACTTCACTCTGCACGTCCACTTCTATCAAATCCTCAATTCTCACCTACCTTTCAGAGCAACAAACAAACTCTACTTTTTCCACGTAATCTTTTCTAAACTTTATTCTCTCGGGTCTATCTCCGCGATCCGAGCCGTACGATTAACGGCAGCGCCCTTCGGTCGGTTGGGCGGGAGGTGGGCTGTACGTTATGCAGTGGGAGCCGCGCGAAAAAAATAACCCGGATGGCAGAGTGCCAGTAGGCAAGGAAATGTTTTGAGATACTAGCCAAGGAACCCCGCTTTCCTCCTTTCTGCAAACATGTGATGGTTACAAAACTATGTGTAGCTCAATTCATATGTCGACTAGTGTTCTGCGGAGCTGTATAAAGTCGCAATTAAGAAACTTAGAAATATGTACGAGGGCGACGGAGTTGTTGCGTTGAGCAGGCCTTACAGTCCTTGCCGACCCTGGCGTCCATCAAGGTTCCGGGCCAAATCCTCACTGTCACTGTCAAGTGGTGAGGATGGAGGAAATGGTGGGCACCGAATACACGGTGATCCTTGTATTAAATAAGCAATCCCTAGTTTCCATCAAAGACACTCAGAAAGCTTTGGCGACGGATGCCGAAGATGGCTACTCCACCGATGCCTCGCTTCTTCGCAGCATTCCGGTTATGAGCCCATTTTTGATGCAATAAAATTATGGATCCCGCCTTTATTAAAAAGAACCGCAAGGAAATCATTGACCTTATGGTCAATTGACCTCGGCCTAAGCCAATACTAGAAACCGTATCTTACTGGAAGCTACACAAACACTCGCTCCCAGAGTATAGATCCATTATAAATAATACGAAACCAGCAGCTTTGTTAAATCCAAGGTAAACCGACTGACATAAATATCTCAAAATAATCAGGGAATATCTTACAATGGAATCTACTACATATTCCGAAGTATCTAATACTAATACAAAAGCTTTCAATAACACCCTTATGTAGCATATTTTCCAAGCACTGGTAAATTATCTTCCATTAACAACACTTTGAAAAAGTACACTCTAAGTGCCATAAGGCACTCATTGGTTTTTCATTGTTAAAATGCACATGCCGTTGATATTGATAAAAACAAATGCTTATTTCAATAGTTAATATACATACCTTAGACCAAAAAAGTTTAAGGTTAATCGGCTTGCAAAATTTATATGTTTATACACTTTGAAGATAATAGTTGCACAGTACTGAGTTTCACGCGCGAAAAAACATATGTTTCTGGTAAATAGACAAAAAACTTCACGAAGAGCTTTAGGAAGCGATCAAAGCTTTTTGGTATTTATTGGTACATTATTAAGTTACTTTAAAATATAACTTAAATAATAAATAACTAATTATTCATTTTTTATTGCAAAAAAAACCAATGAGTGCCTTGAGACACTCTTGGGTATAAGAGGGTTAAATCCTTATTGAATCAAAAGCAGTTTCTATTCTGCTCTGATACATTTTTAATTTATTAATCCTTATATGAAAGGTAGCAACCTTTTTTTCCTGGATTTCTTTATATGTTACGCTTATGTATTCCACCACTTGGTCGATGGAACCCCTAAGCTTGGCATCTAACACAATTTTGGTAATATTTCTAGCTACCTTCTCGTTAGCTGATTTAAATTTCTTTGTCATAGTATTTGAATGGTCCTTTGAAAAAAACTCATGTTCGATTGGCCCTAGCCAATCATGTTTTGGGTTTCACAACTTTGGAATTCTAATGAGGATAATAGTACCTTATCATATTCTTCTGTACCATCCTTCAATAAAATCCCATCCACTAATCTAGTTATCCCAACTTGATCTTCAATTAGGCTCTTCTCTCAATTGCCTCTTCTTTTGTAGACATTTTATTTTTTTTTAAATCACTGTCTACTTATAAAGTAAATACAAAGAAAAATAAAAGTTAAAAAGGACTTGCCGCCCAGCTGCCGCCGATGTAGCTGCCGATGCTGCCGCTGATGTTGCTGGTTGCCTCCGATGTAGCCGCTGTTGCTCTGCTCACCGGTGCTCTTTATCGCCAGTGCTTCCTGGTCGATGGTGTATTTTCCGATGTAGCCGCCGTTTCTCTGTTGACGTTGTTCTGGACGGCTTTCATTGACGTGGCTTATCTTTTCTTTATCACTTTTTTGCTCGTTGTATGGCCACAGAGAAGCCCACAAATTTTTTCAAACGAAAAAAAAATTTCTGTTGAGCCTCCTTTGTGGGCGGGATCTGTTAAGACCCATAGCGAGTCGGTTTCCATGACGCTATAGAAGTTAATAGTCTCGAAGACCGTGAGCAGCTTTAGGTCACTGTGGAGGGTGGTGTTTGTCACACACCTCTCGCAGCCAGTGATCGTCCTCGCAACCGTGTTTTGGATGCTCTGGATTGCGGATTTGGCTGTCAAAGGCCAGGCCCCAAATTTGGCACCCATACCTCCGCATAGGAGTTATGATTTGGTTGTATATGGTGATCTTATTTGACAGTGAATGTTTTCTATGCGTATTTTCATTTCACTCACTTGCTTAAATAAAGTGAGCCGACGCTTGAGTATGACTCCCAGGTATTTGGCTGAGTCAGGCTGTTCCACTAGGGTGTAACAAACATTCGTGGACTTGTTTCCATTTATCCCAATACTCCTCCTAGCCCAGTCAGCAAATGTAGATGTGTAGATCTGGAAACCGTTGGCGGCCTCCTGCTTACACCTGTACGTTACATGTAGCACCTGTACGTTATGCACATGTTTTCGGCAAATGTGGCCAGCATTGACATTCACTATGACCTGTCAGGTGGACTCGGCATGTCGTGGCAGGCAGTTGCGGCCTAGGACGCTTCCCTGGGGTACTTCAGCTGCCGCATTATATTTAGTTGAGAGCGCAGAGTGCAACCGAACCGCAAATCGCCTATTCCCGAGGTACGACGCCAGGGGACAGAAATAAGGCGGAGGCAGGGTATGCTTGATTTTCAGGAGCAGGCCAGAAGGCCACACACGATCGAACGCCTCCCGGACACCGACAAAGGCCATTAAAATTTGCTCGACCACTCGATGCAGCTGCTTCACCGTGCAGTGACCTGCACGGAATCCGGGCGGCAATCAGTCTCTCAAACACCTTTGAGATCAAAGGGAGGATACTGATCGGTCGGTAGGAACTTTTTCGGTTAGTCAGATTTATGGATCATAGAGATAATGCCAAGCTTCCACTGAGGAGGTAAATATTGCAGCATCACCATAGCGTTGAAGACCATCGCTGTGTAACAGATCGCTCTGCTCGGCAGGGCGTTTAGAGTGGCGTTGAATATAGCATCATGGCCTGGTGCTCTTTTTGAGTTTTGCTGGGCAACAACCTTGGCTATCTCACCAGGATCGAACGGTTGGATCGGCGTGTCCATTTGAAGAGCTTGGGACAGCTGATCGTGAGTCTCTTCGACCTGCTGAGGACTAGCGAGGTTAAAAGGTTCGAACCGCTCAGCCAGGTGCGCGGCATTTGCTAATATTCGTCAACATCCGAAGAAAAATAAAAATCTTACAATTTGGTTCTATTCCGATTCGGACTCTGAATTACTCCTCTGCATGGCCTTGGCGTCACGTTTTTCTGATCTTTGGTTGGGAGCGTGGCATGTCTGTTTCCTTTTACTTTCCTTCATCAAGTGATGAAATCAACTCTGTGCATGTACCTACCACGCATCATGACGAAATGCAATTCCTTTGCATACACACATACCCTCACACAGTGTTATCTCACCATGCTCATGCACACAATACTAATGCATGATCAACAGTGCTTAATCAGTACCTCCTTTTCACACAGACGTCTCCGCCACATACGCTCCCTCCCCTTCGCCCATACTCGCGGTCAGACTTCGTTAGGTAGCAACTAGAAATAGTTGTCTACCACGCTTCAAGCATACAGAGAGAGAATACAGAGAGAAAGAACATAAACGAGATAAGCGGACTGTCGCCATGCCACTCTGGCGGCAATGCTCGTTACAATTCGAATTCGAAAATAATCTGCGACTTATATATGCCCACAGTCGCTCCATATGTCGGTTAATGCGTTGGTGGCCTAAGTATTTTATGACCTTTACTCTAGCAGCGTGATGTTATCTTACGCATAACACGCATGAACAGTGTCCTTGGCTCTCTGCTATACAGCATCATTTTTTAGTTATGTTTAGCTTTACATAATTATAGCAATTATACTGCACCCACTCACTGTATGAACAGCGGCGTACCAACAAGTTGCTAGGTAAAAGAATAAGGTTAGGAGAAAAAAAACCTTTGATTTTATTGAAAAAGTTTACTATTATTGCGTTGAGCTTCTGCAATCACTTCGCTGTCACCAATGGTATCATTTCGAGCATTTCCAATAAGTAAATAAAGTTCGAATCAAATAAATAAAATATTCAGAATTAAATCGAGGGAAAATCCTTTTTTTAATAAAGTTTTTTCTTAACCTTAGACAGACAAGATAAGGCAGCAGAGTTGAGATGACAAATACGAGAAAAAATCGCGAGCACGTCTCATCTATTCACGATTTCGAATGAAAGACATCGACAGAAGAGATAAAGACACCCGCGTAAAATGACTAATACTCGTGTCCGATCGACTGCAAGACAGCGAAATATGCGCATAAGATTGAGATCAATCGTGAATGTTTTTTTTTTCAAACTTATTGCGTTATTTATTGTATCTTCCTTTTTTGTGAGACTAAAAATATTTATTCAAATCTTATTATATAACTTAGATTAATTACAATATGAAGTAATTTTATAAATTAGAGACGGCCATACGATTTTTTTGCTGGACTGGAGAATCTTTGCGCTTCAGTCGGCTCTGACTGCAGACTCGCATAAGCGACTTCGCGAGAGAATTTTCGTGTGCGGCGAGCTTTGCTTGATGTTAACTCTTTTTCATCTGAATTTACTCGTTGACAAGATTTATGTGAAGCTCTCTATGAATGCGTTCACTGCGTAGTGCCCCTGTATGGTGCCCCTGTAATAGTTCGCAGAATCGTTGACCTAGCTAGCTGTATAATATCAATGTTGGGTTTTGAAGCGTTTTCCCATAGTTTACAGCCACATGTCCAGATGGGTTTCAGCACGGTATTGTAGAGGAGTACTTTGTATTCCAGAATAAAGGGAGAGTTGCAATTTATAAGCCAGTGAAGATTGGCTGCTTTAAGCTTCATATGAGTCCTCTTGGATTTTATATGTCGCCACCAGGTGAGGCGTCAATCTAGGTGAACGCCGAGATACGTTACTACGTCTGCCTGTGGGATGAATGTATTGTTCAGGGCACAGGGTGGGCAGGTTTGTCTGTTCAATGTGAAGGTTACATGTCTGCTTTTGGTCTCGTTTATCTTGTTGCGCCAGTCCGAAAACCATCTTTCCACTATTTTAAGATGACAGGCAAGTTGCAGGCAAGCGGTACAAATTTCTTTTTTGACGCGATTGGCCTGTTCGAACGTTCCATGATTTTTGCGAAAGCCAAATTGATGCGATGGTATTGTATTGCGCACTTTTAGGTAGGGAGTTAGTTGTTTTAAAAATGCCTTTTCAAACAGTTTCGCGAGACACGTTTGAAGACTGATTGGTCTGTAGGATGAGGGTTGGGTTTTGTCTTAGCCTGGCTGGGGAATCGTTACTATGACTGCCTTATTCCACCTTTGGGGATAGTATCTAAGTTTCGTAATACCGTTGAAGAGATATCATAAGGTCAAAACCGCATACGGTGGGAGTTCGGTAATCATTTTTGGTGTCACCAAGTCATGTCCAGGTGATTTTTTGGGCTTAAGATCTTTTATGGTAGATGCTTTCTCACTTTGGCTGAATGTAATTGGATTATTGGTGGTAAGTTTTTAGTGACTAGGAGGTAGGTAGGAAAAGGTGGCTGGTAGCAGGTAGGAAAAATGAGCTGCTAACAGGTGAACGGCGAACGCATTAGCTCTATCTTCATCGCTGCGTATTCAGATTCCAGAAGGGCTTTGCAGTGGAACGACTGTTTCTGCCGGTGGCTAAATATTTTTGTGTGCTTTCCACAAAGGGTTCTTTTTGCTTATGGGCGATAGTTGTTATATATATAGCTGGTGGGCTTTTGCTTCTTCAAGCTAAAGTGCCCTGGTTAGTCTACGTATAGATTTTTTTAGTTTTTCTTTACCCATTGGGGATCTGTGATTCTGCCATTCTCTTCTTAGTCTTCATTTTCAAGTACTAGCTGTTCGATTTCACGATTTGTCTTGCTATGATTTGTCATTTTGTATGTATGTGGAGGGGTAGAGGCCTTGGCTGTAGCAAAAAGTATTTCCTCTATCGAATTGACCAGGCTACCAACATCCTCATCGGTTAGTAATGTATGAGTTGCTTCCATATGCATACAAACATATTTCGCGTACCTTGCACAGTTGGTCCTGTTGTATGGACCAGGCATCGACCACAGTATGGTCGATGACTGAGAGTAAGTAGAACTGGAGAGTGATCTGATAAAAGTTCTGCAAGTGACTCGGCCGTAATAATATTGGGATCTTTCTTATTATTGCGAAGTCAATGAGGCCCGGGAGCTTATTTGGAGCTTCTGGCCAGTATGTAGGCCTACCCGGAGTCACGTAATTGAGCTTGTTTCGCAGCTTGGTGAGCGCGTTGTAGAGTTGTTTGCACTTTGGGTTCAAATGCGTGATTCCCAGTGCGTATAGTATGCCTGGCATTGTAGTCTCCGGCCGCTATAAATCACTCGCCGAGTGAGTTGAAAAAATTCCTTGAATTGGTCCTCAGACACTAAAAAACGAGCTGGGCAGTAGACTGCGGCCAGGGTGACGGGGCCGCTGCCAGATTGTATGCTTATGGAAGTGTATTGCAGGTAATCTTTTTCTGTTCTGTTATATAGGTGGTGTTTGATACGACTTCTGATCAGTATACCAGTGCCGCCATGGGCTTTGCCGCCTGGATGGCTTGGAGCGTAGAATAGGTATCCTGGAATATGGAAGTTGTGCTTGTCTGTTAGATGCGTCTCGGAGAGGAGCATGACGTCAATATTTTTTTCGGCTAAGAACTGGGCAAGTTCGAGTTTGTGCCGTGAAACTCCATTTGCGTTCCATTATTTGGATTTGAGTGTCACCAGAAGCTTTATCAGCATATTTTGGTTTCGCATAAGCTCTTGCAATTTGTTTTGCATAAAGGTCGTAAACTCTTTTAGGGTTTGCTGGAGTGAGATCATCGTCGTTGCAATGTCAGTTGGTGTGTGCTGCGTTTGTACGTTCAGGGTAGGTATATTCTGTTCTTCCCGAGTAGCAATCGACTTTTGTATTATCGGATTCACATGTTCAATTCGCGAGTTTAAGGCGAAGGAAACGCGAGGACTGGTACCTTGTGTAGGGGGGGTGCCGTGTAAGACAAACCCGGTTGTGGAGGAGTGTGCCTGGTATGGGTGGTCTGAGCGCGTATTGATTCTCCGCATTTGTTAAGGCGGTTCATTAGTTCCAGCCACGCCAGCTCGCTGTATGACTTTTACCGCAGTTGCTGCACATCTACGATTCAGTGTTCAAAACAATCCCGTTGAGAACAACCAGTAGGTTGTAAATATGACTGTATGCTAAAGAAATTCGCGATAGAAAATGTAACCGACGACGCTAGAGTAGCCAAGTAGGACTTCTCTAACTCAGACAGCCGGTGCCTTCTTGTGCCTTATCCCTTCGACGTTGGGTGGGTTTTTGCAGCATTATATAACCACTTCTACATAAATTTAATTTTGGAGATTCCTACAGAAACTATGTAAGGGAAACTACTTCATGAAATTACTAATAGCATTCAATATGCCATTTGGGCGATTGAACAACAACAAAAATTAGAAGAAGAAAAGTAGTGACCAAAAAAAACCAAACAAAAGGTATCATGTTTTGGGCGAGGTCTAAGGTGTTGCTCGCCTCTCGTTGTCTCTACCCTACCCTAACAATATCTCCAAAAACTATTATTGTACCCGAAGATACTATAGAAACCTTCTAACTTTAATTTAAGTTTTCATGTCTATCCCGGATATTATTCCGATTTAGTAAATCATTTTGTTTTCCATATTATTTATAATTTATTACTATAGATAAGTGTCCCTTCACTTGTATACAGCATAGTTTTTATTTCTCCTTACAAATTTTGGGGTTTAAATGATTTCATATGGTAGGCTTTGTATCATTCATCTTTTTTTCTAAATTTAAATTACATATATAAAAGGACTCTCTTAAATTTTCATAATTTTTTCTTCTAATTTAACAGCATGATCTTGTGCCGATTTAGTCGGATTTATCGTATATCGTTTAATATTCATCACCTCGTTTATACCGCTCTTTAATTTCAACGTTTTCCGTGGGAATAAACTATTTAAATTCAGTGCTGAACGGATCAAATTAATCTCCCGTCACAAACTGAACAACATTCTGAAAGTTTTATTTTTCGGCCTACGGACTTTTTCGTTTATTTTTAGCTTGCGATTAAATTGTGAGTCGCAAACAATAACAAAGTCACCAAATCAATTCGTTTTGATTTGTAAAGTCTCGAACTTTGTTATATTTTTCAAATTACCTACTTATCCGTAACCTGTTTGTTGACTTTAACAATTAACTATTACAAATTAAATCTCCAAACTAAAATCTGTAAACAAAATAATCGAAAAGAGCCAAGCTCTTTTTACTCTTTTGTAAACTTTAAAAATTAATCCAATTTTTCTTCCCTTCCCTCTCATATAATAATAGATCCGACTCTTCACATCTTGGTTTTGCTAATAAATTGCGTTTTCAATCAATCTACTCATCTGATTCATTTGATGTCTCTAATAATTATCCCTATCGCTAAACGTATCTATTGCATAAATAACATATATCTTTCTTAATTCCAGATAATATGTCTAGACTGTGCTTACCTCCCACTAAACTATTTAACTATACTATTTAGGCATCCATGCCTAAGTTATGAAATGAATCATACCTTATACCTATTCATTAAAAAGGCTGTAAGGCTTTCATTGAGAATCACCGCGGCATTGCTGAGCTATCTGCGATTCCCAAGCTTCTTGAAAAACTCATTACATCGCAGCTGCAACATAATCTTCCCATAATGCATAAATCTGCATAATCTTCCTATTAAAACATAGTTTTGTCAAGCTTCGCTCTACAAAAACTAATCTACTACTCACTTGAAGCAGACGTAATTTGTACTGAGTTTAGCAAAGCATTTGATTTAGCTAATCATTAGCTTATGCTACGGAAACTCTCGCTCATTGATTTTCTACCAAATATCCCTATGTGGATTGCTTCCTACCTTTCAAATCGAACTTAGCGTGTTCTATTTAAGACTACCAAGTCAAGGGTCATCCATGTCTTATCGGTTGTCCCACAGGGTAGTCATCTAGGACCACTGTTGTTTATACTCTTTGATAAAGATATTCCTAATGTCATTAATTATGCATCCATGTTTATGTATGCAGATGATGTCAAGTTATGCTCCTTCACGGAACATTTTGTGCACAGGCATCTGTAATTAGACCTAGATGAACTCTATTCGGGGTGCTCAAGCAATCTTCTCTTCCAAAACTTCTCAAAATGCAAATTTATGACGTTTCATCGCAGTGTACCGCTTATTGTCTCTAACTCCCTCAGAAATCACATCCTTGATCGTGTTTCCACAATCAATGATCTTGGAGTTCTTTTTGATTATAAACTTAAGTTTAATGATCACATTTCTGTGACAGTGAATAAAGTCAAAGGAATGTTTGCCTTTATTAAGCGTTGATCAAAAGAGTTTAACGATCTTTTCACCACCAGAACCTAATATATCACCCTAGTTCATCCTATCCTTGAATACTGCTCATGCGTAGGACGTCCACAATACTCTTCTCACCAAAATAGCATTGAGTCTGTGCAAAAGCAGTTCCTGCTAATTGCACTGAATAATTTAACCTGCGATCTTGACAATCGTCTTCCGCCGTACCGTTGCATGTAAAAATTATAGCCTCTTATTCAATTTACCGGATTATTAAAACTTTACTAAAAGGTTGTTAATTACATAAAGCCTAAAGCTCTCTGAAAGTTCGGCAAGCAAAAGCCTTGCGAGTTTCAGACAATATTCACATAAATTAAACTTTAATCTTTAAACATTTTAACCATCATTAGAAGGATAATGTTCTTTTTTAACGAATAGTCAGTTGATAAGAAATAATAAAAGTACCAACGCAACAAATAATCTAGTACTGGCATCCATACTAGGCCGCATGCTCAAAATTCTGTAAAACTATTTTGTTAGAACACCTATGATTTCCCACAACTTGACTGAGACTAGTCGGTAATGCGGTAATGCTCACTAGAGAAGATTTTCGGGTCGAGAAGAAGCTTCTGTCATCATACGGTCAGGCCGAGTAATACAAGATCGGACCTTAAATCGACTCAAATAAAGTATTTGGGTTAGAAGAGTAAGCCAATGGAGCATAGTACCGATATATAGTAACAACGAATAGTACCGCCCGGTAATAGCCATATTAAGAAACTCATAAAAATGGAATTTTATAGGAGATTTTACCACGCTAACCACGGGATCACTCTCACAGAACTAAACCATTGTTGGAAACCCAAGCTGAGGCCCACTTTAGCACGGATACGACACTCCTGTCAACTACGTAAAAATTGGTTTATGTCAATCCGGACATAAGCAACGTATCCCAACTCAACATCAAAGAGCATCAAAGTAAAAATCAACTCTATCGAAAATACAAGGCTCGCTATCAAGCTAGGAGATCTATCTATCTGTCTATCTATTGGTAGATCCCATTGCAAATATATAAGTGGGGAGTGTAATAAATAATAGATTGTGCCAATAAATAGCAACTAGCTTCCACAGTCTTGCACAACAAGCTTAAGTGTGGGAACTCTGTTGGGTCAGCCGGCTGGAACGTGCTTATATGTATTATCAATTAGAGCCAGGCCCGGGAGCACGGAGATGGTTTTGGGGATCCAAGCCACCCTCAAGGGAACGATGTTCGTATATCTACAATATATATATCCTTTATTCTCAAAATTCGCATTTTTACCATTTTACTGGGCAGTAGTATGTGAGCTATGTTTAAAAAGTAAGGCCAGAAAGAACCACAATTATGCCTCAGTTACCATATTCACCGGATTTGGCCACATGTGACTTTCGTTTCCAAAACTAAAGAGACATATTAAAGTACCGAGATTTGCATCGATTGAAGAGTTAAGACTGCATTGAAGACTGCATTGGGGGAATAGCTCATGGCTTTACCAAAAAGTGCTTATAAGAAGTGCTTTTTTTTCCTAAAAATATAAAGTCACCTAACGTTTTAAAAACATCTCGTAAAGTAGTATTTAAATATTATATATTAAAGGCTATAAATATTGTTAGCAAAAAATCTCCCAAGTGAAATATAGTATACAGATTTAAACCCCTCCAAATTCTGATATTGAAATCTCAATTCATTACACACCTAACGCATGCGGAAAAATAGTCCGGACAGAATAAAATCGTGTGTCAAGTACAATAAGATACAAGATTTACTTTTTCTCCGACCATGAAACCATCTAGTATCGAAAAATCAAGCTTTCAACTCACAAAAAAACAACCAGAAATATTTTAAGATAGGCGGTTTAGAATCAGAATCTGATGGGAAACGGTGCCGTCAAACTCAGAAGGAAGCGTAAGCGGCAACTCAGACCCAACGATAGGCCGGACTTACGGCGTACTACAAGTTTTAATTTAAAAAAAATATTTTTATAACGTTCTGTTGCATTTAATAATTGTTGCTTTTGAAAAAATTTTTTTTTCCTGGAAATTGGTTAATTCAGTTAAACTTTTTTTTAATTATTCGTAGTTGCCGTGGATAAATATATTAACTAAGCTGCGGCCAATTCTGTATATAATATTGATATGATTTCAGAGTTCATGACTGATACCAGATGTAGACAGGAACCTACGGACGGATTACCACTTGAGTCTTAGAACTTTTTCAATAAAATTAAATTATTGTTAAATTTTTAAAGATTGTATAATGATATTTTTGTTTATCCTTTTTATGTTTAAATGTTATGTTATAAATTTTACCATGAAAAACTTTTAGTTTCGTCGTCTTTTTTTATCAACGCAAACTTTACAAAAAATGCGTTCTTTTTGATGCACTTGTTTATATTAGTGGCAAAACTGCGGCATAAAACTTCCACATTTTCTTGACGTTTTAGTTTAAAATTATACTTTCGCAATAAAATATACATTTAATTTTCCTTCTTTTATTAAAGTTAAAAGGCAATCTAAGAAATGATCCATTAAAAATACTACTTCCTTTTTTTAAAAGGGTCTGCGGCGGCTGCACATAAAAAAATCGGTGGTGACGGCGTTGCGAAGCGGGTTAGATGGATTCCTTTTGCTCAGAGGTCATTTTAATTTGCTCAGGCAATACCAATTGAATCACAACAATCAGTTCTGAGAGAAGCACCTTAGATGAAAATTTTACATTTGTATACGTACAATAAAAGTTTTCTTATCTGTTATGAATATTTTTATAGCTTTAGAGCTTCAACGCGCTGATGCGCTGGCGGCCTTAGTTTATTGTAATCTTTTCAAGTGAATTCTGGTGTCACTCTACCCATGCATTAATAGTATATTTGACTTTAAGGGAACATCCATTAAATGAATTATTAATTATACAGTCACAAGGGTCCCATTAATGATTATGGAAGGGTCACAACTTTTCAAGTGTAATTAAGGGAAAGTGACTTGGTTTTACAATTTAAACGAAATAATACATAATAGTAAGGTAATACCATTTATTGCATTTATTTTATATTAATAAAGATAATATATGATACAAAACATAAACAAAGATTATTATTATATTACGAACTAGCTGAAAAAGGAGGACGAGACAGGCGATATCACACGTGATTGGAAATTTGCGGCTATGGTTGTCGATCGATTGTGCCTTATAATTTTTACGATGTTTACTATTATAGCGACACTGGCAGTACTATTCTCAGCTCCACATTTTATTGTAAGTTTTTCGTTCTAAATGTAGATAATATGTCTGATTATTTTTTTTACAGTTTCCATAAGCAAAAGCTCCCATAAATTAATCTAAAAAATAATTTGGATTACCGAGGTGGAATAGTTTAGGTCAAAGAACACATTAAAATTAATAAAAAATAAAGTATCTATGTAACGTTCTACAATGGCTGCGTTTTTACATGATGGGGCTATAACACGTCGGATTCGAGCTCAATCCAGTTTGCATAAAGGAGTGACAGAGATGCTGTTGTATGGACAATTGCTTGCTACCACCCTACTGAATTCTAATTATTTTTATTAAAATAACAATGTAGTGCTGACATATCTAGGTCACGGATATAAAGGCTTTACTTGCATATGATTAAGTTTTAAGTATTAATCAAGAAATATCTAGAATACATTTTATTAAGGCTAAGAACAAATTATTGTATATAAAATAGAAATTATTCAAGGAACATTAGTAAATATTATAACACATGATAACAGCAGAAATCTCCATATAACAAGTGAGAAAAGTTATCTTCGGCTTGCCGAAGATGGTATACCCTTGAAAACAAAAAAGTTTTCCATACAAAGACTTGTTTTCATATCGGTCGTTTGTATGGCAGCTATATGATATAGTGATCCGATCCGGACTAAACTTTCACAAATCGTGTATGGCTATGTCAAATGAATAAATGTTGAATTCAGTTGCAATAGCTTGAAAAACAAAAAAGTTTCCCATACAAAGACTTGTTTTCATATAGGTCGTTTGTATGGAAGCTATATGATATAGTGGTCCGATCCAACCGATTCTTAAACTTGATCTGCGTGCAACAAAAATAATGATCTGGTAAAAATTTCAAAATGCTAGCTTTAAAACTACTGTCTATTTTTTGCATAGAAACAGACGGACAGACGGACATGGCTATATCGACTCGGCTGTTGATGCTGATCAAGAATATATATACTTTGTGGGGTCGGAGATGCTTCCTTTAATGCGTTATACATTTCTGGACAAAATTATAATACCCTTGTCAAGGGTATAAAAAGTTAAAAATTAAAAAAGTTTAAGACTAGATAGCCCATGACATTTTTCAATTTTAGTTAAACAAAATTTTATTTTTGTATTGACACTATAATTTGAACAGAATTTTATTGAACTTTTATATCTAAATGAAATGAAGCAATTGATTGATTTAAAAAATAAAAAAAAACACCTAGAATATGTTTAGAGGAAAAGCCATATAGGCCTTAATGGTTAATAAAAATTTAGACTTACACTTTAAACGGTCTTATCTAATTTCGTTGAAGCATACAAGTTATCCAACCCGCAAACATAGCACTCTACCCAAGTTTATAAACAATTTTTAAATTCCAATCTCGGCGGCATTTCCCTTGTCTTTGTTTTTTTGTCATTGTCTTTGCCAGCGCTTAGTAACCAAACTTAAAGTAAACACAGCTCCTGCTTGGAGACAAGCCATGGTAAAGTAAACATAGCTCCCGCTGGGAGACAAGCCATGGTCAACTCATTGGCTTCAATCAAACTCCATCAATCAGCAAATTTGAATTTCACAATGAAGTAAAAAATAATTTCAGCATAAAGTTTTTATTCTAAACAAATTTGGAAGTTCAAGAAGTTTCTAAAAGAAAAGCTTCTGGCCGAGGTTGATTGGATTAGGATTAAGAATTATAAGATCAGTCTGATTCGGGATAAGATCGAGAACGGTTTCCAATTAGGAAAAACCCAAAACGCAGTGTCTTGTAATATTGTTAGTTAAAAAATAATATTAAAATATATTGAAATAAAAATTATTTTTTCAAAATAATTTACAACAACAAATTTAATTGGCGCCCAACGTGGGGCGGTGTACTTTAAAAGTTCCAAATAAAAATAAACGATAATAAGTTAAATATAAAACAAAACTCGCGCCGCCAACAACCCAAATTTTTAGGGGAAAAATCAAAACATCCACCATAATCCAACGACATGTAACTACTGTGACAGTGATCGTGGAAAAACTGAATTGGAAATTAATTAATGCAATAATCCAATTAAGAATTTAATATTTAAAAAGGTGAACTGATAACTTATTACAAATTACAAGAACACAAGAATCAGACTCAACAAAAAAAAACACAATTGAACCAAACCAAAAACGATAACCAAAAATATTCATAAAATAAAAAATGAACACCAAGAAAGAAGGAAGAACTGAGGCCCATCCCCCGCCACACCTAAATACAAAAAATTAAAGGAAGATCAAATTTTTTATGCTAGACATTTCTCAATATTATTTGATTTGAAAAAATAAAGGTATTGTATTTATCTTCATTTTTCACATACAAATTTTTAAATGTGAGTTTATTGCTTTAACATTTTATATTATGAATATATAATATATCCAATAATATACCATATGCTTATAATTTTGTTTTATAATAAAACAAAAATAATAAACAACTTTATTAGAATAGTCTTACAACCCTCAACCATATGTAGTCCAAGCAGCACTTTAAAATGAATTAAAGTACATAACAGCATGGACTGCGATATGCGTTCAAAATGTCGATGTTCATGTGTCCTGCAGTTCACACGATGACGCACAGTTTGCTGCGTTCTTCATCGACCCATGAGCCGAGTGATCCACCGCTTAGAGTTTTATAAATATATATATAATATACAATTTGTCATTCATAATTTTATTGAAAGAAATTAAAAATACACCATTTAACTGGCATATATCAATTCCTTCAATAAATTTAATTTTATACCCAAAATAATTGCTGCGAAATGTCTTAGTTTTATATAATCAATATATTATAATTTATATATTGTTTAGTATTATATAAAGCATTAACCTGAAAATAATACCAGGTACAACAATGTATATTTTAGGTTGTTGCATTTATCAATGTATGCGCATAATTTAATATGAACAATACATCCCGCAACGCATGTATAAATAAACTATTGCTTAATTATACACGCAAAGCATATATATTTATAAAAGACGATACCTCGTCTATATTTTTCATATTGTAAAAAGACGTCGTTTCGTCTATATTTCATATATTATTATTTCATAATTTTCTTTTATATTAATTTCATTTAATTTTGGCAATTTTCATATATATTTAATTATTTATTATATTTAATATAATAAATATTTATTAACGGATAAGATTCATATTCAATAATGATCCTTCCGCAGGTTCACCTACGGAAACCTTGTTACGACTTTTACTTCCTCTAAATAATCAAGTTCGGTCAACTTTTGCGAAACAACCGTAACACGCAAGGCGTCACAGTGATCACGTCCGGAGACCTCACTAAATAATTCAATCGGTAGTAGCGACGGGCGGTGTGCACAAAGGGCAGGGACGTAATCAATGCGAGTTAATGACTCACACTTACTAGGAATTCCAAGTTCATGTGAACAGTTTCAGTTCACAATCCCAAGCATGAAAGTGGTTCAGCGGTTTACCCGGACCTCTCGGTCTAGGAAATACACGTTGATACTTTCATTGTAGCGCGCGTGCAGCCCAGGACATCTAAGGGCATCACAGACCTGTTATTGCTCAATCTCATTATTGCTAGACGCAATTTGTCCATTTAAGAAGCTAGTATCCTTATAATGGGACAAACCAACAGGTACGGCTTCACTTATATAAACAAATTCAAACACAATAAACATTTTACTGCCACCACGAATGAAGGCTATATAAGCTTCAACACCATAATCCTGAAGATATCTATTTAATATATTTGAGTCTCGTTCGTTATCGGAATTAACCAGACAAATCTCTCCACGAACTAAGAACGGCCATGCACCACCACCCATAGATTCGAGAAAGAGCTATCAATCTGTCTTACACACTTATGTTCGGATCTGGTAAGTTTTCCCATGTTGAGTCAAATTAAGCCGCAGGCTCCACTCCTGGTGGTGCCCTTCCGTCAATTCCTTTAAGTTTCAGCTTTGCAACCATACTTCCCCCGGAGCCCAAAAGCTTTGGTTTCCCGGGAAGCGACTGAGAGAGCCATAAAAGTAGCTACACCCAATTGCTAGCTGGCATCGTTTATGGTTAGAACTAGGGCGGTATCTGATCGCCTTCGAACCTCTAACTTTCGTTCTTGATTAATGAAAACATCTTTGGCAAATGCTTTCGCTTAAGTTAGTCTTACGACGGTCCAAGAATTTCACCTGTCGCGTCGTAATACTAATGCCCCCAAACTGCTTCTATTAATCATTACCTCTTGATCTGAAAACCAATGAAAGCAGAACAGAGGTCTTATTTCATTATCCCATGCACAGAATATTCAGGCATTTGAAGCCTGCTTTAAGCACTCTAATTTGTTCAAAGTAATTGTACCGGCCCACAATAACACTCGTTTAAGAGCACTAATGCAGGTTTTTAAATAGGAGGAACATATGAAAAAATACAAGTATTTAAACATATATAAGAACTCCACCGGTAATACGCTTACATACATAAAGGTATAGTACTAACTACAATTGTATGTTGTACTACCCGTATGAAGCACAAGTTCAACTACGAACGTTTTAACCGCAACAACTTTAATATACGCTATTGGAGCTGGAATTACCGCGGCTGCTGGCACCAGACTTGCCCTCCAATTGGTCCTTGTTAAAGGATTTAAAGTGTACTCATTCCAATTACAGGGCCTCGGATATGAGTCCTGTATTGTTATTTTTCGTCACTACCTCCCCGAGCTGGGAGTGGGTAATTTACGCGCCTGCTGCCTTCCTTAGATGTGGTAGCCGTTTCTCAGGCTCCCTCTCCGGAATCGAACCCTGATTCCCCGTTACCCGTTGCAACCATGGTAGTCCTAGATACTACCATCAAAAGTTGATAGGGCAGACATTTGAAAGATCTGTCGTCGGTACAAGACCATACGATCTGCATGTTATCTAGAGTTCAACCAATATAACGATCTTGCGATCGCTTGGTTTTAGCCTAATAAAAGCACATGTCCCATGAGTTTCATGTTTTAATTGCATGTATTAGCTCTAGAATTACCACAGTTATCCAAGTAACTGTTAACGATCTAAGGAACCATAACTGATATAATGAGCCTTTTGCGGTTTCACTTTTAATGCGTGTGTACTTAGACATGCATGGCTTAATCTTTGAGACAAGCATATAACTACTGGCAGGATCAACCAGAATAATGTTTATTTCTTGATATATTATTTTCTTTTTGATATTTTGAAAATTTATATTGCAAACATATTTTTGTATATTTTTTTCATATATAACGAACTCGGCCAATTTTTATATGGCATTCAATGTTCGTTCATTTTATTATATATTTTTTTCATCTTTGGTTATCAAATTCTTAACCGTTCTCATATATATATATATATAAATACATCTCATATTATGCATATATTCAAATCAAAAATATCTTTTTATTTTCACATACAACAATTTGTATATATTCCACATTAATATTATTTGCTTAATTTAATATTTCTATCAAATTATAGCAATTGTATTTTGACAATAAATTTAAAATTTATTTAATTTGTATAAGTATTTAAGTTTTATATGATATAAAACTAAACACTTTTCATATTTATATCTTATTTTCATATATAATCTTTGAATTTTCATTTATTATGTGAATAGAATAATAAAATTATTACAATAAACACATATGAAATTAAAAATTTATTTAATTTCATATAAATGCCAGGTACCAATAAAAAACATTTTTACCAGCCTGGCACCAAAAATTAACGATAATAATTGGAAACTTGCCAAACTATATAATAATATGACATACATGTTTCAACGATATTATCTTTTTCATACATATAATATAAAATTGTATATTATATAGATCGGTAAGCACTACCCATCATGTATACCTTTTTTTTCTAGCTTTCTGAAAAGCTAAAACTTCAAAATGCCCTGCACCAGTTATTTTTCTCATAATAATTTCACAATATACATATAATATAATTTTTATACTATATAGGCAGGCCCAACACTACCTACCATATATACCATTTTTACCTCGCTTTCTCGAAGGACAGTATTTATACAAGCGCTTCCATCCACTTGGTAATTTTCTCATAATAATTTCACAATATACATATAATATAATTTTTATACTATATAGGCAGGCCCAACACTACCTACCATATATACCATTTTTACCTCGCTTTCTCGAAGGACAGTATTTATACAAGCGCTTCCATCCACTTGGTAATTTTCTCATAATAATTTCACAATATACATATAATATAATTTTTATATTATATAGGCAGGCCCAACACTACCTACCATATATACCATTTTTACCTCGCTTTCTCGAAGGATAGTATTTATACAAGCGCTTCCATCCACTTGGTAATTTTCTCATAATAATTTTACAATATACATATAATATTTTTTATATTATATAGGCAGGCCCAACACTACCTACCATATATACCATTTTTACCTCGCTTTCTCGAAGGACAGTATTTATACAAGCGCTTCCATCCACTTGGTAATTTTCTCATAATAATTTCACAATATACATATAATATAATTTTTATACTATATAGGCAGGCCCAACACTACCTACCATATATACCATTTTTACCTCGCTTTCTCGAAGGACAGTATTTATACAAGCGCTTCCATCCACTTGGTAATTTTCTCATAATAATTTCACAATATACATATAATATAATTTTTATACTATATAGGCAGGCCCAACACTACCTACCATATATACCATTTTTACCTCGCTTTCTCGAAGGATAGTATTTATACAAGCGCTTCCATCCATTTGGTAATTTTCTCATAATAATTTTACAATATACATATAATATAATTTTTATATTATATAGGCAGGCCCAACACTACCTACCATATATACCATTTTTACCTCGCTTTCTCGAAGGACAGTATTTATACAAGCGCTTCCATCCACTTGGTAATTTTCTCATAATAATTTCACAATATACATATAATATAATTTTTATACTATATAGGCAGGCCCAACACTACCTACCATATATACCATTTTTACCTCGCTTTCTCGAAGGACAGTATTTATACAAGCGCTTCCATCCACTTGGTAATTTTCTCATAATAATTTTACAATATACATATAATATAATTTTTATATTATATAGGCAGGCCCAACACTACCTACCATATATACCATTTTTACCTCGCTTTCTCGAAGGATAGTATTTATACATGCGCTTCCTCCCACAAGCTATTGTCAGCCATAGATATATAATTTATAATTTCTGTAAATTTATTTTATAAGATATATTGTTATATTATGGAAATACAATATATTCCATTTATATGAATATCGTTGATATTCATGTACGTCACTAATGATATGACGGACATTTAGCTACCATGATGTATTTATATATTATAAAAATGTTATATAAAATTTTTTTTTTTAATATGAATCATTTTCATACTATATTATAATATGAATAATTGATATATTTTCACGATATATAAATATAATAAAAATTTTAATGAAAAAATTTTATTATATAGGTAGGCGAACACCACCTACCATATATACCTTTTTTTTTAACCTCAATTTCTCGAATAATTGCATTTATCGTATGAAGCTGTTATATGTTTGAGTATTTATGTGATAATATCACATATTATAACGAAAATTTTCATATTTTAATTATATAATATAAATACAATTATCTTTTTATATATATTATATGAAAATATAATGAATACAATTTTAATTTTAATTTGCATAAAAGTTAGGAATGGGACAGTAGGAACTTGGTAAATCCAATCATATGCGTCACTAATATTATGTCGAGACTATATGCTACCATAGGAAAGAACATTTACTTTCCGCCGTTTTCATTTAACTGTTTAGTTTTTATGAAAATAGTGTGATTTTTCAATATCATATAAAAAAGTAATATTATGGACTTTGTTAAAAATTTAGGGACAGTAGGAACTCGTTAAATCCAATCTCATATGCGTCACTAATATTATGACGAGACTATATGCTACCATAGGAAAGAACATTTACTTCCGCCGTTTTCATTTAACTGTTTAGTTTTTATGAAAATAGTGTGATTTTTCAATATCATATAAAAAAGTAATATTATGGACTTTGTTAAAAATTTAGGGACAGTAGGAACTCGTTAAATCCAATCATATGCGTCACTAATATTATGACGAGACTATATGCTACCCTAGGAAAGAACATTTACTTTCCGCCGTTTTCATTTAACTGTTTAGTTTTTATGAAAATAGTGTGATTTTTCAATATCATATAAAAAAGTAATATTATGGACTTTGTTAAATATTTAGGGACATGAAAGTCGAGTTGGTTTAACGTGAACACCTGCCGTGTTGGCTTGATCTCACGGCCCCCTTGGGCAAGGGATTGAATTACTGCGTCAATCAGCGCCCCTTTGGAACCATATTCCGCCGGATACCGAATGAGAACCAATCTGTTCGGTCATGGTTGTCACCCTCGGTTAAGGGCCGAGGCCTATCTAAACCCCTGCCGATCTTTGGTGTCACGGCTCCCGGTCGTATAACGCGACTCCACGTCGAACACGAATGTTCTGCCCGCATTTAGGCATTAAACCACAGCCACCACGATACTCCCACAAGGGGGCCATCCTCTTCAGTCAGGCCGGAACGCATCCGGGGGCTCCTGACTCCCGTGGTACCAGATACAGCCTCTGGTCAGGCGTCGTGGCACATTTGTGACACTACCGACTTTTGACTCACGAACAGTCACGGGACGGTGGCCTCTACGTTGACATCGCTGCTGGAGATAAATATGAAGTGGTCGAGACCAAATCATAGGATGGTACAGTCTTATCCACCATGCTCATGGACATGGCTTTCTCACTGTTCGGAGGCCGAGACTATCCCTGCCTCTTCCACAACTGTGGCATTTATACCTGCTGGTCAAAGACCAGACCGCTTAAGAACGGCCAGCGATGCTCCCAACAAAAAAGTGACAAGGCGGAGAAGCACTACCTCCGTTTGTACCCTCATCACCCGTGGTCCCAGAAAAGTCCTCTGGTCAGGTTGGTGCCCCCTAAAGAACACTGCCAGTTTCAGCTACCATGAAGCTCGGGGACTGGTCGCCCCGGCGGCGGGCGACAACACAGTGGACCTTACATACACCTAGTTCACACGCCATTCACCCAACATTAAGACTCCCAGGCCTCCGCAAATCAACGCCTTTGGCGTCGTCTGGCAAACACGGCTCTCGCAAACACATTCAGCACATTAATCCCATCCCTACTGGAGAGTACCTGACTGACGTCAAATTCCCCCGCTACCTGAACCACACCTAACCCCTCCAGATCTCGAAGATCGTCATACAGAGGACACTCACAGAGAACATGCTTCCAAGTCTCTTCTCTCGAGCCACAATGGCATTCCGGACTGTCTGCCAGGTGCCGATTATGCAGGAATGCATTAAGCGACCCATGGCCAGTCAACAGGAACCCGGCACTGAGGTTAAAGCCAAAGTCCGGCCGATCGACAACGAACGAGACATTGGGAATGAACTCGTGCGTGGTCCTCCCTTTCACGCTTGCATCCCAACGGACCTGCCAGTCCGATAGAACACACTCACGCAACAACTCCTTCCACACACTAGGTGGTAAACTCTCCACGTCCTGTCCATACAACCATTCATCCGGCAACAATGGCAGTCCCTTCTTAAGCTTGTAGCTTACGGCTCTACGCCGTATCTCCAAGTCAAGGGGGACTGCTCCAAGCAACACCTGCAAAGCCTCCGTGGAGACAGTGCGGCACACAGGCATACATCCAAGCATCAATAGGCGCTGCACGGACTGTACTTTCGCACGCCCGTCAGGCCTACGACTACCTCGCTCCATACCGGCGCCCCATTTGCTGCACAGGCAACAAAAAGACCGCTGTATATGGTTCGAGCAGCCCTCCTACTCAGACCCCAATCACTCCTTACAATCTTCCGCAATAGACTCACTATTCCGGTCAGTCGATCCTTCAGGCCGGCTAGGTGAGGCTTAAAGCACATCCTCTCACCCATGAGAATGCCGAGGTATTTTACCTGCTTCACATATCTAATTCTGGAATCATCGAGCCTGACTATTGGGGGTCGACTAGCTGCCATCTTGCCTTTGAGCAACATCGACACCGTCTTGTCCATAGCCAGTCCGACGCCAACACTGTCGCCCCATTGGCGCACAATGCGCAGGCACTCAGCGGCATTCTCCTCAACCTGCAGTCTCGACTGGCCCTCAATCATAATGAGCAAGTCGTCTGCGTATGCACAACACCTGCATACCCGTTCGAGTTGCCACAACAGGGGATCCATCATGAAGTTCCATATATATGGACCACAGATGGAGCCCTGTGGGCAACCGCGAACCACACTCCTACTCACAATTTCAGATACCCCCATTACGCATGCGCTCCGCCCCGAGAAGTAGCTCTTCCATAGAGCTAAGTCCCTGGACCCACACTCATGCAACCTCCGAATAACGCTGGCCCAACTCAGGTAGTCGAACGCACCCTTGAAGTCAACAAATATGCCTAGAACATACTTGGAGTTGCTGGACTCTACTGAGTCCTTAACAAACCACCAAGCGTCCTCGACACATTTGCCCTCCCTAAAACCAAACTGCCTCTCGTTCATGCGACTTCCAACGAGCTCCTGAAGCCGTTCCACCAACACTCGCTCCAGAACTTTTGCAAGGACTGGAACAAGGCTGATTCCCCGAAATGATCGCGGATTGCTCCGGATCCTGTCGGGTGACTTCAGCAGCACGCTGACCCTCGTCCGCTTCCATTCACTGGGAAAGACCCCTTCGCTCATGCACTTAGCGTACATCCCGTACATATAGTCCGGGATGGACCTCCATACACTCTTGCAAATCTCCCCAGTAAATCCATCCAATCCGGGTGCCTTCCCGGAGCGAAGCCTGGAGAAGGAAGACTCCAGCTCGCCCCTAGAGAGAGGATCAGGAGCAAGCAATGCATCAGGCATTGGGTGCTCCTGGTCCTCCCCAGGAAAGAACTCGGACAGCAGACATTCTACGCAATCTCTCCAGGTCGTCAGCAATTGGCCTCTGACCTCTAAGGCACACATCCCCTTCTCACGCTGGTTCTCTCGCAGAATTTTATAGACTCGACCCCAGGGATCGTGTGTATTTCGTTCTACGAAAGAACGCCATTCACTCTCCTTTACATGCATAATCCTATGCTTGTAGGCGTGCGTCCGCCTTCCCAGCTCACTCCTTAGTTGGGCCGCGCCTTCCGCATTGGCCCTTCTGGCCCTTTGGAATCTCTTCCTCAGGGACCGGAGTGACCGCCGCTCAGCGCTCAATTCGTCGGTCCACCACTTGACACGCTTACGAGTCACCTTACGGTGTCTCGCAAACATGGCATCATTCGCACTAGTTACCCACCCGGATACGCAGGCAACTTGCTCATCTACAGCCAGAGCACAGAAGGTGCTGAGCGGGACTTGCGCCGCCGCCTCTCTCACATAATGGCCATGCAAGAACCAATTCGCACCTTTAGTGCGCCAACCCTGGCCCCCCACATTCGAATCCAAAGCCACGTCGCGAGTCACCACAATCTCAATGGGATTGTGATCACTCACGCCGAGGCCTCCCAATACACTCCACCTAAATCCAAGCATTCGCATTGCTGCATCACTCACGAGAGTGACATCAATATCGCTGGTCCCCATCGGGCCGTCGAATGTGAACCACTCGCTGGGCTCGTTAACGACCTGCATTCTCCGGGTGATCACCCATTCCGCTAGCGTCTCACCCCGCAAGTGGTTCGGACGGCCAGGGGTGTCCCTGGACATCTTACTGAACCACATGGGGGACGACGCGTTCGCGTCAAGACCAAGAATGACAGGTTCGCTACTAACCAGTAGTAGCACCGCATTCAAGAACTCGAGGTACGGCTCAAGAGGCTCAGAATACTTGCAGTACACACTCACCACATACAATCTACCAAAACTACCCTCCAAACCCACGCATACACCCCAGTCAGTGGAGTTCACCAAGGTGCACTCCACGCTTGGGTCATTCACAACCACTGCGGCCTGGTTCCTGGTGTCAAGAAATGCTCGCATTTCTGCGGGCAATCCCCGTACACGACCGTGGTTTGTGTACGGTTCTTGCAACAGGGCCACACCGCAGCCTCTTTCGCACATCATTGACCCCACATCAACCATGACTGCAAACGAACCCTGGCAATTTATTTGCAGGATTCTGGTCATCTTAATGTCTCGCGTTCACTCGCGCCAAAACTGCCGAGTAAATCGGGCAGCATGCTGACAGCATGCCGTGGCCCGAAGGCAACCCCTTGAACCGGCAGTTTCGGCAGTCCACTGCATTAGTGCAGGTCGCCGCGACATGGCCTCCCTGCCCACACTGACGACACACATTCATCTTCAAACGGCAGTCACTGACCTTGTGGTCAAAGCCCACACACCGGTGACACGCGTATGTCTTCGTCTGAGAGCGGCACCGGAAGCTGAACCATTTAATGTAAACGCGTCCAGCATCCAAAAGCGGCAACGCTCTCTGGCTCACCTCTAGTGTGACGTTGACCGTGCCACCGGCAGCCGCTGTCCAGGGCTTCGTCAGGTGAACTGCCGTTTTGAACTGCGCCGGGGTCAGCTCCTCCTTCAGGTTATTCCTGTAGAGTTCGTCCATGAACTCCTCGGGGGCGATCGCAGTGTCCACATCAAATACGGTCACCCTTGGCTTCACCGCGGCATTACGCTCCACGCTGAGGCCTACCTCGGCGAACCGCTTTGATGCGACCACTTTAAAGGCTTCGGAAGCCGACGGCGTGCGGATGATGGCTCCGCCACGCTTCAGCTCCCGAACCTCGTGGACGCGGACCCCCAAGGCTGGAGCAACCTCCTTCCTGACCTTCTCAGCCACCTGGCGGCTCGTCAGCTCGGGATCCGTTCCCTTCACCACACAGGACCAAGTTTCCCGCACTTTGGTGGTACGGGGAACTGGTACTGGGGCAGCAGGAGCGACGGCAGTGGCAGCAGGCATCGGCATCGGGGTCGGCATCGGCATCGGCATCGGCATCGCCATCGGCATTGAAGTCGCCATGGCCAGGCGGGTCTCCAACTCTCCTACCCGGAGCATCAGCGCCATCACCAGCTCGTCATACCGAGAGACCACTCTCGATATCTGGTGGCAACTTCCCGCCATCATGCCTCCTCTTATGGCTCGCTGGATTGCCGACAGCTCCGCCAAGACAGCTGCAGGTCCTTCCTTCACCAAACCAGTTGCCGAGGCCCTCGGGGGTGCTTGGGCGGCGGGGGCAACTGGGACAGCAAACACTTCCTCGGTTGGGGCAACGGGGGCAACGGGGGCAGCGGTGTCAGCGGTGTCAGCAATGGCAGCAATGGCAGCGGGGGGGGCGGCAGAGGTTACAGCCGCGACTCCAACGGAGTCCAAGCCTCCAGGGCATGAGGCAGCTACCCCAGGTGCCACCTTCGCGGGCAGACTGGCCTCCAGTACCCCATCCACTCCATCTTCCACCGACATCGCCCGCAGTTTCTTTGCCCGCCGCGACGGCAATGGCTCCTCAGCGTCGCTGCTTAGAGCACCAGCGCTACTGCCCGACCGGCTACGGCAGCCTTTTCGGGGCATCTTCTTTTTCCTTGCCTACTTTCAGGCACTCTTTAATTTGATTGAAAAGTTCACTTACCACAAGGTTCGTGTCTTTGCTGCACTTTTTTTTCTTTAAAGATTAAAGCTTAAAGCTTAAAGCTTAAAGCTTAGAGCTTTACTCTCTTTAAACTCTCTTAACACAGAGCTTTGCGCTCTTCGAGTTTATCTCTTGCCAGCTTTTTTCTGCCACGTGTGGGAATTTTCCACTGGCAGATTCTTGGTTTTTCTTGTTTTTCTCCAAGGTTTTCCTTGGCACACGCACGGCACTTGGTCCACTCGAAACCTTGAGCACTCGCACACTTTTTCCACTAAGTCTTGTCTTTTTATTTTGCGTAATTCCGACTTTATTCAGCTATCAGCGGGAGCGACACAAAAACACGTCCGACCTTCACTAAGTAGATAGGGACATGAAAGTCGAGTTGGTTTAACGTGAACACCTGCCGTGTTGGCTTGATCTCACGGCCCCCTTGGGCAAGGGATTGAATTACTGCGTCAATCAGCGCCCCTTTGGAACCATATTCCGCCGGATACCGAATGAGAACCAATCTGTTCGGTCATGGTTGTCACCCTCGGTTAAGGGCCGAGGCCTATCTAAACCCCTGCCGATCTTTGGTGTCACGGCTCCCGGTCGTATAACGCGACTCCACGTCGAACACGAATGTTCTGCCCGCATTTAGGCATTAAACCACAGCCACCACGATACTCCCACAAGGGGGCCATCCTCTTCAGTCAGGCCGGAACGCATCCGGGGGCTCCTGACTCCCGTGGTACCAGATACAGCCTCTGGTCAGGCGTCGTGGCACATTTGTGACACTACCGACTTTTGACTCACGAACAGTCACGGGACGGTGGCCTCTACGTTGACATCGCTGCTGGAGATAAATATGAAGTGGTCGAGACCAAATCATAGAATGGTACAGTCTTATCCACCATGCTCATGGACATGGCTTTCTCACTGTTCGGAGGCCGAGACTATCCCTGCCTCTTCCACAACTGTGGCATTTATACCTGCTGGTCAAAGACCAGACCGCTTAAGAACGGCCAGCGATGCTCCCAACAAAAAAGTGACAAGGCGGAGAAGCACTACCTCCGTTTGTACCCTCATCACCCGTGGTCCCAGAAAAGTCCTCTGGTCAGGTTGGTGCCCCCTAAAGAACACTGCCAGTTTCAGCTACCATGAAGCTCGGGGACTGGTCGCCCCGGCGGCGGGCGACAACACAGTGGACCTTACATACACCTAGTTCACACGCCATTCACCCAACATTAAGACTCCCAGGCCTCCGCAAATCAACGCCTTTGGCGTCGTCTGGCAAACACGGCTCTCGCAAACACATTCAGCACATTAATCCCATCCCTACTGGAGAGTACCTGACTGACGTCAAATTCCCCCGCTACCTGAACCACACCTAACCCCTCCAGATCTCGAAGATCGTCATACAGAGGACACTCACAGAGAACATGCTTCCAAGTCTCTTCTCTCGAGCCACAATGGCATTCCGGACTGTCTGCCAGGTGCCGATTATGCAGGAATGCATTAAGCGACCCATGGCCAGTCAACAGGAACCCGGCACTGAGGTTAAAGCCAAAGTCCGGCCGATCGACAACGAACGAGACATTGGGAATGAACTCGTGCGTGGTCCTCCCTTTCACGCTTGCATCCCAACGGACCTGCCAGTCCGATAGAACACACTCACGCAACAACTCCTTCCACACACTAGGTGGTAAACTCTCCACGTCCTGTCCATACAACCATTCATCCGGCAACAATGGCAGTCCCTTCTTAAGCTTGTAGCTTACGGCTCTACGCCGTATCTCCAAGTCAAGGGGGACTGCTCCAAGCAACACCTGCAAAGCCTCCGTGGAGACAGTGCGGCACACAGGCATACATCCAAGCATCAATAGGCGCTGCACGGACTGTACTTTCGCACGGCCCGTCAGGCCTACGACTACCTCGCTCCATACCGGCGCCCCATTTGCTGCACAGGCAACAAAAAGACCGCTGTATATGGTTCGAGCAGCCCTCCTACTCAGACCCCAATCACTCCTTAAAATCTTCCGCAATAGACTCACTATTCCGGTCAGTCGATCCCTCAGGCCGGCTAGGTGAGGCTTAAAGCACATCCTCTCACCCATGAGAATGCCGAGGTACTTTACCTGCTTCACATATCTAATTCTGGAATCATCGAGCCTGACTATTGGGGGTCGACTAGCTGCCATCTTGCCTTTGAGCAACATCGACACCGTCTTGTCCATAGCCAGTCCGACGCCAACACTGTCGCCCCATTGGCGCACAATGCGCAGGCACTCAGCGGCATTCTCCTCAACCTGCAGTCTCGACTGGCCCTCAATCATAATGAGCAAGTCGTCTGCGTATGCACAACACTTGCATACCCGTTCGAGTTGCCACAACAGGGGATCCATCATGAAGTTCCATATATATGGACCACAGATGGAGCCCTGTGGGCAACCGCGAACCACACTCCTACTCACAATTTCAGATACCCCCATTACGCATGCGCTCCGCCCCGAGAAGTAGCTCTTCCATAGAGCTAAGTCCCTGGACCCACACTCATGCAACCTCCGAATAACGCTGGCCCAACTCAGGTAGTCGAACGCACCCTTGAAGTCAACAAATATGCCTAGAACATACTTGGAGTTGCTGGACTCTACTGAGTCCTTAACAAACCACCAAGCGTCCTCGACACATTTGCCCTCCCTAAAACCAAACTGCCTCTCGTTCATGCGACTTCCAACGAGCTCCTGAAGCCGTTCCACCAACACTCGCTCCAGAACTTTTGCAAGGACTGGAACAAGGCTGATTCCCCGAAATGATCGCGGATTGCTCCGGATCCTGTCGGGTGACTTCAGCAGCACGCTGACCCTCGTCCGCTTCCATTCACTGGGAAAGACCCCTTCGCTCATGCACTTAGCGTACATCCCGTACATATAGTCCGGGATGGACCTCCATACACTCTTGCAAATCTCCCCAGTAAATCCATCCAATCCGGGTGCCTTCCCGGAGCGAAGCCTGGAGAAGGAAGACTCCAGCTCGCCCCTAGAGAGAGGATCAGGAGCAAGCAATGCATCAGGCATTGGGTGCTCCTGGTCCTCCCCAGGAAAGAACTCGGACAGCAGACATTCTACGCAATCTCTCCAGGTCGTCAGCAATTGGCCTCTGACCTCTAAGGCACACATCCCCTTCTCACGCTGGTTCTCTCGCAGAATTTTATAGACTCGACCCCAGGGATCGTGTGTATTTCGTTCTACGAAAGAACGCCATTCACTCTCCTTTACATGCATAATCCTATGCTTGTAGGCGTGCGTCCGCCTTCCCAGCTCACTCCTTAGTTGGGCCGCGCCTTCCGCATTGGCCCTTCTGGCCCTTTGGAATCTCTTCCTCAGGGACCGGAGTGACCGCCGCTCAGCGCTCAATTCGTCGGTCCACCACTTGACACGCTTACGAGTCACCTTACGGTGTCTCGCAAACATGGCATCATTCGCACTAGTTACCCACCCGGATACGCAGGCAACTTGCTCATCTACAGCCAGAGCACAGAAGGTGCTGAGCGGGACTTGCGCCGCCGCCTCTCTCACATAATGGCCATGCAAGAACCAATTCGCACCTTTAGTGCGCCAACCCTGGCCCCCCACATTCGAATCCAAAGCCACGTCGCGAGTCACCACAATCTCAATGGGATTGTGATCACTCACGCCGAGGCCTCCCAATACACTCCACCTAAATCCAAGCATTCGCATTGCTGCATCACTCACGAGAGTGACATCAATATCGCTGGTCCCCATCGGGCCGTCGAATGTGAACCACTCGCTGGGCTCGTTAACGACCTGCATTCTCCGGGTGATCACCCATTCCGCTAGCGTCTCACCCCGCAAGTGGTTCGGACGGCCAGGGGTGTCCCTGGACATCTTACTGAACCACATGGGGGACGACGCGTTCGCGTCAAGACCAAGAATGACAGGTTCGCTACTAACCAGTAGTAGCACCGCATTCAAGAACTCGAGGTACGGCTCAAGAGGCTCAGAATACTTGCAGTACACACTCACCACATACAATCTACCAAAACTACCCTCCAAACCCACCGCATACACCCCAGTCAGTGGAGTTCACCAAGGTGCACTCCACGCTTGGGTCATTCACAACCACTGCGGCCTGGTTCCTGGTGTCAAGAAATGCTCGCATTTCTGCGGGCAATCCCCGTACACGACCGTGGTTTGTGTACGGTTCTTGCAACAGGGCCACACCGCAGCCTCTTTCGCACATCATTGACCCCACATCAACCATGACTGCAAACGAACCCTGGCAATTTATTTGCAGGATTCTGGTCATCTTAATGTCTCGCGTTCACTCGCGCCAAAACTGCCGAGTAAATCGGGCAGCATGCTGACAGCATGCCGTGGCCCGAAGGCAACCCCTTGAACCGGCAGTTTCGGCAGTCCACTGCATTAGTGCAGGTCGCCGCGACATGGCCTCCCTGCCCACACTGACGACACACATTCATCTTCAAACGGCAGTCACTGACCTTGTGGTCAAAGCCCACACACCGGTGACACGCGTATGTCTTCGTCTGAGAGCGGCACCGGAAGCTGAACCATTTAATGTAAACGCGTCCAGCATCCAAAAGCGGCAACGCTCTCTGGCTCACCTCTAGTGTGACGTTGACCGTGCCACCGGCAGCCGCTGTCCAGGGCTTCGTCAGGTGAACTGCCGTTTTGAACTGCGCCGGGGTCAGCTCCTCCTTCAGGTTATTCCTGTAGAGTTCGTCCATGAACTCCTCGGGGGCGATCGCAGTGTCCACATCAAATACGGTCACCCTTGGCTTCACCGCGGCATTACGCTCCACGCTGAGGCCTACCTCGGCGAACCGCTTTGATGCGACCACTTTAAAGGCTTCGGAAGCCGACGGCGTGCGGATGATGGCTCCGCCACGCTTCAGCTCCCGAACCTCGTGGACGCGGACCCCCAAGGCTGGAGCAACCTCCTTCCTGACCTTCTCAGCCACCTGGCGGCTCGTCAGCTCGGGATCCGTTCCCTTCACCACACAGGACCAAGTTTCCCGCACTTTGGTGGTACGGGGAACTGGTACTGGGGCAGCAGGAGCGACGGCAGTGGCAGCAGGCATCGGCATCGGGGTCGGCATCGGCATCGGCATGGTCGGCATTGAAGTCGCCATGGCCAGGCGGGTCTCCAACTCTCCTACCCGGAGCATCAGCGCCATCACCAGCTCGTCATACCGAGAGACCACTCTCGATATCTGGTGGCAACTTCCCGCCATCATGCCTCCTCTTATGGCTCGCTGGATTGCCGACAGCTCCGCCAAGACAGCTGCAGGTCCTTCCTTCACCAAACCAGTTGCCGAGGCCCTCGGGGGTGCTTGGGCGGCGGGGGCACCTGGGACAGCAAACACTTCCTCGGTTGGGGCAACGGGGGCAACGGGGGCAGCGGTGTCAGCGGTGTCAGCGGTGTCAGCAATGGCAGCGGGGGGGGCGGCAGAGGTTACAGCCGCGACTCCAACGGAGTCCAAGCCTCCAGGGCATGAGGCAGCTACCCCAGGTGCCACCTTCGCGGGCAGACTGGCCTCCAGTACCCCATCCACTCCATCTTCCACCGACATCGCCCGCAGTTTCTTTGCCCGCCGCGACGGCAATGGCTCCTCAGCGTCGCTGCTTAGAGCACCAGCGCTACTGCCCGACCGGCTACGGCAGCCTTTTCGGGGCATCTTCTTTTTCCTTGCCTACTTTCAGGCACTCTCTTTAATTTGATTAAAAAGTTCACTTACCACAAGGTTCGTGTCTTTGCTGCACTTTTTTTTTTTTTTAAAGATTAAAGCTTAAAGCTTAAAGCTTAGAGCTTTACTCACTTTACACTCTCTTAACACAGAGCTTTGCGCTCTTCGAGTTTATCTCTTGCCAGCTTTTTTCTGCCACGTGTGGGAATTTTCCACTGGCAGATTCTCGGTTTTTCTTGTTTTTCTCCAAGGTTTTCCTTGGCACACGCACGGCACTTGGTCCACTCGAAACCTTGAGCACTCGCACACTTTTTCCACTTAGTCTTGTCTTTTTATTTTGCGTAATACCGACTTTATTTAGCTATCAGCGGGAGCGACACAAAAACACGTCCGACCTTCACTAAGTAGATAGGGACATGAAAGTCGAGTTGGTTTAACGTGAACACCTGCCGTGTTGGCTTGATCTCACGGCCCCCTTGGGCAAGGGATTGAATTACTGCGTCAATCAGCGCCCCTTTGGAACCATATTCCGCCGGATACCGAATGAGAACCAATCTGTTCGGTCATGGTTGTCACCCTCGGTTAAGGGCCGAGGCCTATCTAAACCCCTGCCGATCTTTGGTGTCACGGCTCCCGGTCGTATAACGCGACTCCACGTCGAACACGAATGTTCTGCCCGCATTTAGGCATTAAACCACAGCCACCACGATACTCCCACAAGGGGGCCATCCTCTTCAGTCAGGCCGGAACGCATCCGGGGGCTCCTGACTCCCGTGGTACCAGATACAGCCTCTGGTCAGGCGTCGTGGCACATTTGTGACACTACCGACTTTTGACTCACGAACAGTCACGGGACGGTGGCCTCTACGTTGACATCGCTGCTGGAGATAAATATGAAGTGGTCAAGACCAAATCATAGGATGGTACAGTCTTATCCACCATGCTCATGGACATGGCTTTCTCACTGTTCGGAGGCCGAGACTATCCCTGCCTCTTCCACAACTGTGGCATTTATACCTGCTGGTCAAAGACCAGACCGCTTAAGAACGGCCAGCGATGCTCCCAACAAAAAAGTGACAAGGCGGAGAAGCACTACCTCCGTTTGTACCCTCATCACCCGTGGTCCCAGAAAAGTCCTCTGGTCAGGTTGGTGCCCCCTAAAGAACACTGCCAGTTTCAGCTACCATGAAGCTCGGGGACTGGTCGCCCCGGCGGCGGGCGACAACACAGTGGACCTTACATACACCTAGTTCACACGCCATTCACCCAACATTAAGACTCCCAGGCCTCCGCAAATCAACGCCTTTGGCGTCGTCTGGCAAACACGGCTCTCGCAAACACATTCAGCACATTAATCCCATCCCTACTGGAGAGTACCTGACTGACGTCAAATTCCCCCGCTACCTGAACCACACCTAACCCCTCCAGATCTCGAAGATCGTCATACAGAGGACACTCACAGAGAACATGCTTCCAAGTCTCTTCTCTCGAGCCACAATGGCATTCCGGACTGTCTGCCAGGTGCCGATTATGCAGGAATGCATTAAGCGACCCATGGCCAGTCAACAGGAACCCGGCACTGAGGTTAAAGCCAAAGTCCGGCCGATCGACAACGAACGAGACATTGGGAATGAACTCGTGCGTGGTCCTCCCTTTCACGCTTGCATCCCAACGGACCTGCCAGTCCGATAGAACACACTCACGCAACAACTCCTTCCACACACTAGGTGGTAAACTCTCCACGTCCTGTCCATACAACCATTCATCCGGCAACAATGGCAGTCCCTTCTTAAGCTTGTAGCTTACGGCTCTACGCCGTATCTCCAAGTCAAGGGGGACTGCTCCAAGCAACACCTGCAAAGCCTCCGTGGAGACAGTGCGGCACACAGGCATACATCCAAGCATCAATAGGCGCTGCACGGACTGTACTTTCGCACGGCCCGTCAGGCCAACGACTACCTCGCTCCATACCGGCGCCCCATTTGCTGCACAGGCAACAAAAAGACCGCTGTATATGGTTCGAGCAGCCCTCCTACTCAGACCCCAATCACTCCTTAAAATCTTCCGCAATAGACTCACTATTCCGGTCAGTCGATCCCTCAGGCCGGCTAGGTGAGGCTTAAAGCACATCCTCTCACCCATGAGAATGCCGAGGTACTTTACCTGCTTCACATATCTAATTCTGGAATCATCGAGCCTGACTATTGGGGGTCGACTAGCTGCCATCTTGCCTTTGAGCAACATCGACACCGTCTTGTCCATAGCCAGTCCGACGCCAACACTGTCGCCCCATTGGCGCACAATGCGCAGGCACTCAGCGGCATTCTCCTCAACCTGCAGTCTCGACTGGCCCTCAATCATAATGAGCAAGTCGTCTGCGTATGCACAACACTTGCATACCCGTTCGAGTTGCCACAACAGGGGATCCATCATGAAGTTCCATATATATGGACCACAGATGGAGCCCTGTGGGCAACCGCGAACCACACTTCTACTCACAATTTCAGATACCCCCATTACGCATGCGCTCCGCCCCGAGAAGTAGCTCTTCCATAGAGCTAAGTCCCTGGACCCACACTCATGCAACCTCCGAATAACGCTGGCCCAACTCAGGTAGTCGAACGCACCCTTGAAGTCAACAAATATGCCTAGAACATACTTGGAGTTGCTGGACTCTACTGAGTCCTTAACAAACCACCAAGCGTCCTCGACACATTTGCCCTCCCTAAAACCAAACTGCCTCTCGTTCATGCGACTTCCAACGAGCTCCTGAAGCCGTTCCACCAACACTCGCTCCAGAACTTTTGCAAGGACTGGAACAAGGCTGATTCCCCGAAATGATCGCGGATTGCTCCGGATCCTGTCGGGTGACTTCAGCAGCACGCTGACCCTCGTCCGCTTCCATTCACTGGGAAAGACCCCTTCGCTCATGCACTTAGCGTACATCCCGTACATATAGTCCGGGATGGACCTCCATACACTCTTGCAAATCTCCCCAGTAAATCCATCCAATCCGGGTGCCTTCCCGGAGCGAAGCCTGGAGAAGGAAGACTCCAGCTCGCCCCTAGAGAGAGGATCAGGAGCAAGCAATGCATCAGGCATTGGGTGCTCCTGGTCCTCCCCAGGAAAGAACTCGGACAGCAGACATTCTACGCAATCTCTCCAGGTCGTCAGCAATTGGCCTCTGACCTCTAAGGCACACATCCCCTTCTCACGCTGGTTCTCTCGCAGAATTTTATAGACTCGACCCCAGGGATCGTGTGTATTTCGTTCTACGAAAGAACGCCATTCACTCTCCTTTACATGCATAATCCTATGCTTGTAGGCGTGCGTCCGCCTTCCCAGCTCACTCCTTAGTTGGGCCGCGCCTTCCGCATTGGCCCTTCTGGCCCTTTGGAATCTCTTCCTCAGGGACCGGAGTGACCGCCGCTCAGCGCTCAATTCGTCGGTCCACCACTTGACACGCTTACGAGTCACCTTACGGTGTCTCGCAAACATGGCATCATTCGCACTAGTTACCCACCCGGATACGCAGGCAACTTGCTCATCTACAGCCAGAGCACAGAAGGTGCTGAGCGGGACTTGCGCCGCCGCCTCTCTCACATAATGGCCATGCAAGAACCAATTCGCACCTTTAGTGCGCCAACCCTGGCCCCCCACATTCGAATCCAAAGCCACGTCGCGAGTCACCACAATCTCAATGGGATTGTGATCACTCACGCCGAGGCCTCCCAATACACTCCACCTAAATCCAAGCATTCGCATTGCTGCATCACTCACGAGAGTGACATCAATATCGCTGGTCCCCATCGGGCCGTCGAATGTGAACCACTCGCTGGGCTCGTTAACGACCTGCATTCTCCGGGTGATCACCCATTCCGCTAGCGTCTCACCCCGCAAGTGGTTCGGACGGCCAGGGGTGTCCCTGGACATCTTACTGAACCACATGGGGGACGACGCGTTCGCGTCAAGACCAAGAATGACAGGTTCGCTACTAACCAGTAGTAGCACCGCATTCAAGAACTCGAGGTACGGCTCAAGAGGCTCAGAATACTTGCAGTACACACTCACCACATACAATCTACCAAAACTACCCTCCAAACCCACGCATACACCCCAGTCAGTGGAGTTCACCAAGGTGCACTCCACGCTTGGGTCATTCACAACCACTGCGGCCTGGTTCCTGGTGTCAAGAAATGCTCGCATTTCTGCGGGCAATCCCCGTACACGACCGTGGTTTGTGTACGGTTCTTGCAACAGGGCCACACCGCAGCCTCTTTCGCACATCATTGACCCCACATCAACCATGACTGCAAACGAACCCTGGCAATTTATTTGCAGGATTCTGGTCATCTTAATGTCTCGCGTTCACTCGCGCCAAAACTGCCGAGTAAATCGGGCAGCATGCTGACAGCATGCCGTGGCCCGAAGGCAACCCCTTGAACCGGCAGTTTCGGCAGTCCACTGCATTAGTGCAGGTCGCCGCGACATGGCCTCCCTGCCCACACTGACGACACACATTCATCTTCAAACGGCAGTCACTGACCTTGTGGTCAAAGCCCACACACCGGTGACACGCGTATGTCTTCGTCTGAGAGCGGCACCGGAAGCTGAACCATTTAATGTAAACGCGTCCAGCATCCAAAAGCGGCAACGCTCTCTGGCTCACCTCTAGTGTGACGTTGACCGTGCCACCGGCAGCCGCTGTCCAGGGCTTCGTCAGGTGAACTGCCGTCTTGAACTGCGCCGGGGTCAGCTCCTCCTTCAGGTTATTCCTGTAGAGTTCGTCCATGAACTCCTCGGGGGCGATCGCAGTGTCCACATCAAATACGGTCACCCTTGGCTTCACCGCGGCATTACGCTCCACGCTGAGGCCTACCTCGGCGAACCGCTTTGATGCGACCACTTTAAAGGCTTCGGAAGCCGACGGCGTGCGGATGATGGCTCCGCCACGCTTCAGCTCCCGAACCTCGTGGACGCGGACCCCCAAGGCTGGAGCAACCTCCTTCCTGACCTTCTCAGCCACCTGGCGGCTCGTCAGCTCGGGATCCGTTCCCTTCACCACACAGGACCAAGTTTCCCGCACTTTGGTGGTACGGGGAACTGGTACTGGGGCAGCAGGAGCGACGGCAGTGGCAGCAGGCATCGGCATCGGGGTCGGCATCGGCATCGGCATTGAAGTCGCCATGGCCAGGCGGGTCTCCAACTCTCCTACCCGGAGCATCAGCGCCATCACCAGCTCGTCATACCGAGAGACCACTCTCGATATCTGGTGGCAACTTCCCGCCATCATGCCTCCTCTTATGGCTCGCTGGATTGCCGACAGCTCCGCCAAGACAGCTGCAGGTCCTTCCTTCACCAAACCAGTTGCCGAGGCCCTCGGGGGTGCTTGGGCGGCGGGGGCAACTGGGACAGCAAACACTTCCTCGGTTGGGGCAACGGGGGCAACGGGGGCAACGGGGGCAGCGGTGTCAGCGGTATCAGCGGTGTCAGCAATGGCAGCGGGGGGGGCGGCAGAGGTTACAGCCGCGACTCCAACGGAGTCCAAGCCTCCAGGGCATGAGGCAGCTACCCCAGGTGCCACCTTCGCGGGCAGACTGGCCTCCAGTACCCCATCCACTCCATCTTCCACCGACATCGCCCGCAGTTTCTTTGCCCGCCGCGACGGCAATGGCTCCTCAGCGTCGCTGCTTAGAGCACCAGCGCTACTGCCCGACCGGCTACGGCAGCCTTTTCGGGGCATCTTCTTTTTCCTTGCCTACTTTCAGGCACTCTCTTTTATTTGATTAAAAAGTTCACTTACCACAAGGTTCGTGTCTTTGCTGCACTTTTTTTCTTCTTTAAAGCTTAAAGCTTAAAGCTTAAAGCTTAAAGCTTAGAGCTTTACTCACTTTACACTCTCTTAGCACAGAGCTTTGCGCTCTTCGAGTTTATCTCTTTTTTCCGCCACGTGTGGGAATTTTCCACTGGCAGATTCTCGGTTTTTCTTGTTTTTCTCCAAGGTTTTCCTTGGCACACGCACGGCACTTGGTCCACTCGAAACCTTGAGCACTCGCACACTTTTTCCACTTAGTCTTGTCTCTTTATTTTGCGTAATACCGACTTTATTTAGCTATCAGCGGGAGCGACACAAAAACACGTCCGACCTTCACTAAGTAGATAGGGACAGTAGGAATCTCGTTAATCCATTCATGCGCGTCACTAATTAGATGACGAGGCATTTGGCTACCTTAAGAGAGTCATAGTTACTCCCGCCGTTGACCCGCGCTTACTTGAATTTCTTCACTTTGACATTCAGAGCACTGGGCAGAAATCACATTGTGTCAACACCCGCTAGGGCCATCACAATGCTTTGTTTTAATTAGACAGTCGGATTCCCCAAGTCCGTGCCAGTTCTGAATTGATTGTTAATTGATAATCGTTATAATTAATAAGAACTAATCGGTTTAACCCAATTAGTATTCTTAAAAATTTTAGCAAGAAAGTTCCACAATTGGATACGTAACTAAACTATCCGGGGAACAAGTAACAACCATAAATGATCGAAACTCTATTTACCCAGAACGAGCACATAAACCATATTATTGTTTCCCAATCAAGCCCGACTATCTCAATCTTCAGAGCCAATCCTTATCCCGAAGTTACGGATCTAATTTGCCGACTTCCCTTACCTACATTATTCTATCGACTAGAGACTCTTCACCTTGGAGACCAGCTGCGGATATTGGTACGGCCTGTTGAGAAGTTTGCGTATCCCCACCATAAATTTTCAAGGTCCGAGGAGAAAATATCGACACAACAGTATATGTCATGCTCTTCTAGCCCATCTACCATATCTCTCTGCGAAAGACTTCCATGGTAGTACGACTATAAAACAGAAAAGAAAACTCTTCCGATATCTCTCGACGGCTTCTTTATGGTCGTTCCTGTTGCCAGGATGAGCACGAGGCCCATATTTAATAACAAACGGATACTCAACAGGTTACGGAATTGGAACCGTATTCCCTTTCGTTCAAAATTATTCAAGTATATAAGTTTTTCATATATTTAATAAATTTCATATTTTACTTGAAAATTTTCGGCTTTCGCCTTGAACTTAGGACCGACTAACTCGTGATCAACCACTGTTCACACGAAACCCTTCTCCACTTCAGTCCTCCAAGGTCTCATTCGATTATTTGCTACTACCACCAAGATCTGTACCAATAGCAGCTCCATGCAGGCTTACGCCAAACACTTCTACGCATACCATTGTACCTTCCTACTCACTAAAGTTTCAAAATTTATATTACAAGTAATATAAATCATCTACTTTAGCGGTAATGTATAGGTATACAACTTAAGCGCCATCCATTTTAAGGGCTAGTTGCTTCGGCAGGTGAGTTGTTACACACTCCTTAGCGGATTTCGACTTCCATGATCACCGTCCTGCTGTTTTAAGCAACCAACGCCTTTCATGGTTTCTGCATGAGTTGTTAATTTGGGCACCGTAACATTACGTTTGGTTCATCCCACAGCGCCAGTTCTGCTTACCAAAAGTGGCCCACTGGGCACATTATATCATAACCTTAAACTTCATATCAAGAAAGTTAAGGTTCTTACCCATTTAAAGTTTGAGAATAGGTTAAGATCGTTTCGACCCTAAGGCCTCTAATCATTCGCTTTACCAGATAAGATTATTTTATATAACATTTAAATGCACCAGCTATCCTGAGGGAAACTTCGGAAGGAACCAGCTACTAGATGGTTCGATTGGTCTTTCGCCCCTATACTCAATTCTGACAATCGATTTGCACGTCAGAACTGTTTCGGTCTTCCATCAGGGTTTCCCCTGACTTCAACCTGATCAAGTATAGTTCACCATCTTTCGGGTCACAGCATATCTGCTCAAGGTACGTTCCAGTTAGAGGTATAAATAATATAAATATCATTATACATAACTATATAGAACGCCCCGGGATTGTGTTAATTAACTATAAAATAGTTAAAAAACTAATCCCATTATTAGTCAAGTTAATTACGCTATTAGGTTTATATCCCAATAACTTGCACATATGTTAGACTCCTTGGTCCGTGTTTCAAGACGGGTCCCGAAGGTATCCTGAATCTTTCGCATTGTTAATCATACAAATGCATATAATAAACATAAAAATCATTGATAATTATGCCATTATATAATTCCGAAAAATTAACGCACTGTATTCTTATTAATCTATCAACACTTTATCAAATTAATGACATTTATTCTATGTTAAAATGCAAGCATAATAATTTGAATAAACTATAAGCCATATTTTATGATAAATTTTTATGTTAATAGATTACAATGTCCTTATATGGAAAAAATGCACATTATTTGTATAAATATTGTTAAAATATTATAACTCTAATGATGAATTTTCCATAATGGATATTCAGGTTCATCGGGCTTAACCTCTAAGCAGTTTCACGTACTATTTAACTCTCTATTCAGAGTTCTTTTCAACTTTCCCTCACGGTACTTGTTTACTATCGGTCTCATGGTTATATTTAGTTTTAGATGGAGTTTACCACCCACTTAGTGCTGCACTATCAAGCAACACGACTCTTTGGAAACATCATCTAGTAATCATTAACGTTATACGGGCCTGGCACCCTCTATGGGTAAATGGCCTCATTTAAGAAGGACTTAAATCGTTAATTTCTCATACTAGAATATTGACGCTCCATACACTGCATCTCACATTTGCCATATAGACAAAGTGACTTAGTGCTGAACTGATTTCTTTTCGCTCGCCGCTACTAAGAAAATCCTTGTTAGTTTCTTTTCCTCCCCTAATTAATATGCTTAAATTCAGGGGGTAGTCCCATATGAGTTGAGGTTGTATAAAGCATTATATAAAATATAAAGGTAACATACGTACCCCAATGAAGAACAATAATATTTCATCTGTTTTAAATTTCCGTTATCATTTAACAAGAGACAATTCTACATGAAAAATATATCAAATTTTTTATGCTAGACATTTCTCAATATTATTTGATTTGAAAAAATAAAGGTATTGTATTTATCTTCATTTTTCACATACAAATTTTTAAATGTGATTTTATTGCTTTAACATTTTATATTATGAATATATAATATATCCAATAATATACCATATGCTTATAATTTTGTTTTATAATAAAACAAAAATAATAAACAACTTTATTAGAATAGTCTTACAACCCTCAACCATATGTAGTCCAAGCAGCACTTTAAAATGAATTAAAGTACATAACAGCATGGACTGCGATATGCGTTCAAAATGTCGATGTTCATGTGTCCTGCAGTTCACACGATGACGCACAGTTTGCTGCGTTCTTCATCGACCCATGAGCCGAGTGATCCACCGCTTAGAGTTTTATAAATATATATATAATATACAATTTGTCATTTATAATTTTATTGAAAGAAATTAAAAATACACCATTTAACTGGCATATATCAATTCCTTCAATAAATTTAATTTTATACCCAAAATAATTGCTGCGAAATGTCTTAGTTTTATATAATCAATATATTATAATTTATATATTGTTTAGTATTATATAAAGCATTAACCTGAAAATAATACCAGGTACAACAATGTATATTTTAGGTTGTTGCATTTATCAATGTATGCGCATAATTTAATATGAACAATACATTCCGCAACGCATGTATAAATAAACTATTGCTTAATTATACACGCAAAGTGTATATATTTATAAAAGACGATACCTCGTCTATATTTTTCATATTGTAAAAAGACGTCGTTTCGTCTATATTTCATATATTATTATTTCATAATTTTCTTTTATATTAATTTCATTTAATTTTGGCAATTTTCATATATATTTAATTATTTATTATATTTAATATAATAAATATTTATTAACGGATAAGATTCATTTTCAATAATGATCCTTCCGCAGGTTCACCTACGGAAACCTTGTTACGACTTTTACTTCCTCTAAATAATCAAGTTCGGTCAACTTCTGCGAAACAACCGTAACACGCAAGGCGTCACAGTGATCACGTCCGGAGACCTCACTAAATAATTCAATCGGTAGTAGCGACGGGCGGTGTGCACAAAGGGCAGGGACGTAATCAATGCGAGTTAATGACTCACACTTACTAGGAATTCCAAGTTCATGTGAACAGTTTCAGTTCACAATCCCAAGCATGAAAGTGGTTCAGCGGTTTACCCGGACCTCTCGGTCTAGGAAATACACGTTGATACTTTCATTGTAGCGCGCGTGCAGCCCAGGACATCTAAGGGCATCACAGACCTGTTATTGCTCAATCTCATTATTGCTAGACGCAATTTGTCCATTTAAGAAGCTAGTATCCTTATAATGGGACAAACCAACAGGTACGGCTCCACTTATATAAACACATTCAAACACAATAAACATTTTACTGCCACCATGAATGAAGGCTATATAAGCTTCAACACCATAATCCTGAAGATATCTATTTAATATATTTGAGTCTCGTTCGTTATCGGAATTAACCAGACAAATCACTCCACGAACTAAGAACGGCCATGCACCACCACCCATAGATTCGAGAAAGAGCTATCAATCTGTCTTACACACTTATGTTCGGACCTGGTAAGTTTTCCCGTGTTGAGTCAAATTAAGCCGCAGGCTCCACTCCTGGTGGTGCCCTTCCGTCAATTCCTTTAAGTTTCAGCTTTGCAACCATACTTCCCCCGGAGCCCAAAAGCTTTGGTTTCCCGGGAAGCGACTGAGAGAGCCATAAAAGTAGCTACACCCAATTGCTAGCTGGCATCGTTTATGGTTAGAACTAGGGCGGTATCTGATCGCCTTCGAACCTCTAACTTTCGTTCTTGATTAATGAAAACATCTTTGGCAAATGCTTTCGCTTAAGTTAGTCTTACGACGGTCCAAGAATTTCACCTCTCGCGTCGTAATACTAATGCCCCCAAACTGCTTCTATTAATCATTACCTCTTGATCTGAAAACCAATGAAAGCAGAACAGAGGTCTTATTTCATTATCCCATGCACAGAATATTCAGGCATTTGAAGCCTGCTTTAAGCACTCTAATTTGTTCAAAGTAATTGTACCGGCCCACAATAACACTCGTTTAAGAGCACTAATGCAGGTTTTTAAATAGGAGGAACATATGAAAAAATACAAGTATTTAAACATATATAAGAACTCCACCGGTAATACGCTTACATACATAAAGGTATAGTACTAACTACAATTGTATGTTGTACTACCCGTATGAAGCACAAGTTCAACTACGAACGTTTTAACCGCAACAACTTTAATATACGCTATTGGAGCTGGAATTACCGCGGCTGCTGGCACCAGACTTGCCCTCCAATTGGTCCTTGTTAAAGGATTTAAAGTGTACTCATTCCAATTACAGGGCCTCGGATATGAGTCCTGTATTGTTATTTTTCGTCACTACCTCCCCGAGCTGGGAGTGGGTAATTTACGCGCCTGCTGCCTTCCTTAGATGTGGTAGCCGTTTCTCAGGCTCCCTCTCCGGAATCGAACCCTGATTCCCCGTTACCCGTTGCAACCATGGTAGTCCTAGATACTACCATCAAAAGTTGATAGGGCAGACATTTGAAAGATCTGTCGTCGGTACAAGACCATACGATCTGCATGTTATCTAGAGTTCAACCAATATAACGATCTTGCGATCGCTTGGTTTTAGCCTAATAAAAGCACATGTCCCATAAGGTTCATGTTTTAATTGCATGTATTAGCTCTAGAATTACCACAGTTATCCAAGTAACTGTTAACGATCTAAGGAACCATAACTGATATAATGAGCCTTTTGCGGTTTCACTTTTAATGCGTGTGTACTTAGACATGCATGGCTTAATCTTTGAGACAAGCATATAACTACTGGCAGGATCAACCAGAATAATGTTTATTTCTTGATATATTATTTTCTTTTTGATATTTTGAAAATTTATATTGCAAACATATTTTTGTATATTTTTTTCATATATAACGAACTCGGCCAATTTTTATATGGCATTCAATGTTCGTTCATTTTATTATATATTTTTTTCATCTTTGGTTATCAAATTCTTAACCGTTCTCATATATATATATATAAATACATCTCATATTATGCATATATTCAAATCAAAAATATCTTTTTATTTTCACATACAACAATTTGTATATATTCCACATTTATATTATTTGCTTAATTGAATATTTCTATCAAATTATAGCAATTGTATTTTGACAATAAATTTAAAATTTATTTAATTTGTATAAGTATTTAAGTTTTATATGATATAAAACTAAACACTTTTCATATTTATATCTTATTTTCATATATAATCTTTGAATTTTCATATATTATGTGAATAGAATAATAAAATTATTATAATAAACACATATGAAATTAAAAATTTATTTAATTTCATATAAATGCCAGGTACCAATAAAAAACATTTTTACCAGCCTGGCACCAAAAATTAACGATAATAATTGGAAACTTGCCAAACTATATAATAATATGACATACATGTTTCAACGATATTATCTTTTTCATACATATAATATAAAATTGTATATTATATAGATCGGTAAGCACTACCCATCATGTATACCTTTTTATTCTAGCTTTCTGAAAAGCTAAAACTTCAAAATGTGCTGCCCTGCACCAGTTATTTTTCTCATAATAATTTCACAATATACATATAATATAATTTTTATATTATATAGGCAGGCCCAACACTACCTACCATATATACCATTTTTACCTCGCTTTCTCGAAGGACAGTATTTATACAAGCGCTTCCATCCACTTGGTAATTTTCTCATAATAATTTCACAATATACATATAATATAATTTTTATATTATATAGGCAGGCCCAACACTACCTACCATATATACCATTTTTACCTCGCTTTCTCGAAGGACAGTATTTATACAAGCGCTTCCATCCACTTGGTAATTTTCTCATAATAATTTCACAATATACATATAATATAATTTTTATACTATATAGGCAGGCCCAACACTACCTACCATATATACCATTTTTACCTCGCTTTCTCGAAGGACAGTATTTATACAAGCGCTTCCATCCACTTGGTAATTTTCTCATAATAATTTCACAATATACATATAATATAATTTTTATACTATATAGGCAGGCCCAACACTACCTACCATATATACCATTTTTACCTCGCTTTCTCGAAGGACAGTATTTATACAAGCGCTTCCATCCACTTGGTAATTTTCTCATAATAATTTCACAATATACATATAATATAATTTTTATACTATATAGGCAGGCCCAACACTACCTACCATATATACCATTTTTACCTCGCTTTCTCGAAGGACAGTATTTATACAAGCGCTTCCATCCACTTGGTAATTTTCTCATAATAATTTCACAATATACATATAATATAATTTTTATACTATATAGGCAGGCCCAACACTACCTACCATATATACCATTTTTACCTCGCTTTCTCGAAGGACAGTATTTATACAAGCGCTTCCATCCACTTGGTAATTTTCTCATAATAATTTCACAATATACATATAATATAATTTTTATATTATATAAAAGGCCGGCCCATATACTACCATTTACCCTAAAATAAAAGCCATCAAATTTCAAAATTCAAAATACAAAAATAATTATACTATATATACCATTTTTACCTCGCTTTCTCGAAGGACAGTATTTATACAAGCGCTTCCATCCACTTGGTAATTTTCTCATAATAATTTCACAATATACATATAATATAATTTTTATATTATATAGGCAGGCCCAACACTACCTACCATATATACCATTTTTACCTCGCTTTCTCGAAGGACAGTATTTATACAAGCGCTTCCATCCACTTGGTAATTTTCTCATAATAATTTCACAATATACATATAATATAATTTTTATACTATATAGGCAGGCCCAACACTACCTACCATATATACCATTTTTACCTCGCTTTCTCGAAGGATAGTATTTATACAAGCGCTTCCATCCACTTGGTAATTTTCTCATAATAATTTCACAATATACATATAATATAATTTTTATACTATATAGACAGGCCCAACACTACCTACCATATATACCATTTTTACCTCGCTTTCTCGAAGGATAGTATTTAGATAGGATAGATTTATACATGCGCTTTATACATCCCACAAGCTATTGTCAGCCATAGATATATAATTTATAATTTCTGTAAATTTATTTTATAAGATATATTGTTATATTATGGAAATACAAAATATTCCATTTATATGAATATCGTTGATATTCATGTACGTCACTAATGATATGACGGACATTTAGCTACCATGATGTATTTATATATTATAAAAATTTTATATAAAATTTTCTTTTTTAATATGAATCATTTTCATACTATAATATTATAATATGAATAATTGATATATTTTCACGCTATATAAATATAATCAAAATTTTAATGAAAAAATTGTATTATATAGGTAGGCGAACACCACCTACCATATATACCTTTTTTACCTCAATTTCTCGAATGATAGCATTTATCGTATGAAGCTGTTATATGTTTGAGTATTTATGTGATAATATTACATATTATAACGAAAATTTTCATATTTTAATTATATAATATAAATATAATTATCTATTTATATATATTATATGAAAATATAATGAATACAATTTTAATTTTAATTTGCATAAAAGTTAGGAATGGGACAGTAGGAACTTGGTAAATCCAATCATATGCGTCACTAATATTATGACGAGACTATATGCTACCATAGGAAAGAACATTTACTTTCCGCCGTTTTCATTTAACTGTTTAGTTTTTATGAAAATAGTGTGATTTTTCAATATCATATAAAAAAGTAATATTATGGACTTTGTTAAAAATTTAGGGACAGTAGGAACTCGTTAAATCCAATCATATGCGTCACTAATATTATGACGAGAATATATGCTACCATAGGAAAGAACATTTACTTTCCGCCGTTTTCATTTAACTGTTTAGTTTTTATGAAAATAGTGTGATTTTTCAATATCATATAAAAAAGTAATATTATGGACTTTGTTAAAAATTTAGGGACAGTAGGAACTCGTTAAATCCAATCATATGCGTCACTAATATTATGACGAGAATATATGCTACCATAGGAAAGAACATTTACTTTCCGCCGTTTTCATTTAACTGTTTAGTTTTTATGAAAATAGTGTGATTTTTCAATATCATATAAAAAAGTAATATTATGGACTTTGTTAAAAATTTAGGGACAGTAGGAACTCGTTAAATCCAATCATATGCGTCACTAATATTATGACGAGAATATATGCTACCATAGGAAAGAACATTTACTTTCCGCTGTTTTCATTTAACTGTTTAGTTTTTATGAAAATAGTGTGATTTTTCAATATCATATAAAAAAGTAATATTATGGACTTTGTTAAAAATTTAGGGACAGTAGGAACTCGTTAAATCCAATCATATGCGTCACTAATATTATGACGAGACTATATGCTACCATAGGAAAGAACATTTACTTTCCGCCGTTTTCATTTAACTGTTTAGTTTTTATGAAAATATTCTGACTGTTTTTGAATAATATTCGTAATATGTAAATATTATTTATATTAAGAGATTCTAAGATATTCTTATAATAGAATCTCCTTCGACAATGATAGGTTTTTAAAGACATCGAATATTTTTCTCCATTAAATAAAAATTAAGCATATATAAATGTGTTTTATTAAAAGCCATATATATATATATAAATATGTATACGTATATACATATATATATTATATATGGTATATTATAAAAAAAAAATATACAACATATATATTAATATATATATGCGAATATATTTCTTTCGAATCATCAAGCAAAGGATAAGCTTCAGTGGATCGCAGTATGGCAGCTGCTCAACCACTTACAACACCTTGCCCGTCACAAAAGTCGTTTACAATTGATTCTAGGCTTTGTCATTGTATTAAATAATGTTTTCATATGTAACTAGCATGGCACCAGGTGATCAAAGATCCTCCCAATTTACTATGTTACAAACTACATTGGCATCACATCCATTGTCGTTTAAAATGTAAATAATAAACTTTAAATGGTTTAGAAGCCATACAATGCAAATTGCCCCTTATTTATCATTGCAGTCCAGCACGGATACGACCTTAGAGGCGTTCAGGCATAATCCAACGGACGTAGCGTCATACCACTGTTCGCTCGAACAAGTATTGTGCCATTGGTCCGTACCTGCGGTTCCTCTCGTACTACGCAGGAATGCTGTCGCAACAACGTTTTGTCATTAGTAGGGTAAAACTAACCTGTCTCACGACGGTCTAAACCCAGCTCACGTTCCCTTGCATGGGTGAACAATCCAACGCTTGGTGAATTTTGCTTCACAATGATAGGAAGAGCCGACATCGAAGGATCAAAAAGCGACGTCGCTATGAACGCTTGGCCGCCACAAGCCAGTTATCCCTATGGTAACTTTTCTGACACCTCTTGTTAAAAACTCTTTAAACCAAAAGGATCGATAGGCCGAGCTTTTGCTGTCCCTGTGTGTACTGAACACCGAGATCAAGTCAGCATTTGCCCTTTTGCTCTATGTGTGGTTTCTGTCCGCACTGAGCTGGCCTTGGGACACCTCCGTTATTATTTGAGAGATGTACCGCCCCAGTCAAACTCCCTACCTGGCAATGTCCTTGAATTGGATCATACCTGAGTAATTGGAGTTATACCAAATTTTCAAATCGAAAATACATAAATGCATCTCTCATTAAAGAATTTGTTTGCGATTATATAACAAACTCGTGATACTTTGATCAAGAAGCTTGCATCAAAACCCAATACCATAAGATATAATAAATATATCCGTATAATGGCTAGGAAATGATACACGTTCCATTTAATCAAGTAAGTAAGGAAACAATAAGAGTAGTGGTATTTCATTGGCGATAAAAAACCGAAGTCAAATATCTCCCACTTATTCTACACCTCTTATGTCTCCTTACACTGCCAGATTAGAGTCAAGCTCAAAAGGGTCTTCTTTCCCCGCTAATTATTCCAAGCCCGTTCCCTTGGCTGTGGTTTCGCTAGATAGTAGATAGGGACATGAAAGTCGAGTTGGTTTAACGTGAACACCTGCCGTGTTGGCTTGATCTCACGGCCCCCTTGGGCAAGGGATTGAATTACTGCGTCAATCAGCGCCCCTTTGGAACCATATTCCGCCGGATACCGAATGAGAACCAATCTGTTCGGTCATGGTTGTCACCCTCGGTTAAGGGCCGAGGCCTATCTAAACCCCTGCCGATCTTTGGTGTCACGGCTCCCGGTCGTATAACGCGACTCCACGTCGAACACGAATGTTCTGCCCGCATTTAGGCATTAAACCACAGCCACCACGATACTCCCACAAGGGGGCCATCCTCTTCAGTCAGGCCGGAACGCATCCGGGGGCTCCTGACTCCCGTGGTACCAGATACAGCCTCTGGTCAGGCGTCGTGGCACATTTGTGACACTACCGACTTTTGACTCACGAACAGTCACGGGACGGTGGCCTCTACGTTGACATCGCTGCTGGAGATAAATATGAAGTGGTCAAGACCAAATCATAGGATGGTACAGTCTTATCCACCATGCTCATGGACATGGCTTTCTCACTGTTCGGAGGCCGAGACTATCCCTGCCTCTTCCACAACTGTGGCATTTATACCTGCTGGTCAAAGACCAGACCGCTTAAGAACGGCCAGCGATGCTCCCAACAAAAAAGTGACAAGGCGGAGAAGCACTACCTCCGTTTGTACCCTCATCACCCGTGGTCCCAGAAAAGTCCTCTGGTCAGGTTGGTGCCCCCTAAAGAACACTGCCAGTTTCAGCTACCATGAAGCTCGGGGACTGGTCGCCCCGGCGGCGGGCGACAACACAGTGGACCTTACATACACCTAGTTCACACGCCATTCACCCAACATTAAGACTCCCAGGCCTCCGCAAATCAACGCCTTTGGCGTCGTCTGGCAAACACGGCTCTCGCAAACACATTCAGCACATTAATCCCATCCCTACTGGAGAGTACCTGACTGACGTCAAATTCCCCCGCTACCTGAACCACACCTAACCCCTCCAGATCTCGAAGATCGTCATACAGAGGACACTCACAGAGAACATGCTTCCAAGTCTCTTCTCTCGAGCCACAATGGCATTCCGGACTGTCTGCCAGGTGCCGATTATGCAGGAATGCATTAAGCGACCCATGGCCAGTCAACAGGAACCCGGCACTGAGGTTAAAGCCAAAGTCCGGCCGATCGACAACGAACGAGACATTGGGAATGAACTCGTGCGTGGTCCTCCCTTTCACGCTTGCATCCCAACGGACCTGCCAGTCCGATAGAACACACTCACGCAACAACTCCTTCCACACACTAGGTGGTAAACTCTCCACGTCCTGTCCATACAACCATTCATCCGGCAACAATGGCAGTCCCTTCTTAAGCTTGTAGCTTACGGCTCTACGCCGTATCTCCAAGTCAAGGGGGACTGCTCCAAGCAACACCTGCAAAGCCTCCGTGGAGACAGTGCGGCACACAGGCATACATCCAAGCATCAATAGGCGCTGCACGGACTGTACTTTCGCACGGCCCGTCAGGCCTACGACTACCTCGCTCCATACCGGCGCCCCATTTGCTGCACAGGCAACAAAAAGACCGCTGTATATGGTTCGAGCAGCCCTCCTACTCAGACCCCAATCACTCCTTAAAATCTTCCGCAATAGACTCACTATTCCGGTCAGTCGATCCCTCAGGCCGGCTAGGTGAGGCTTAAAGCACATCCTCTCACCCATGAGAATGCCGAGGTACTTTACCTGCTTCACATATCTAATTCTGGAATCATCGAGCCTGACTATTGGGGGTCGACTAGCTGCCATCTTGCCTTTGAGCAACATCGACACCGTCTTGTCCATAGCCAGTCCGACGCCAACACTGTCGCCCCATTGGCGCACAATGCGCAGGCACTCAGCGGCATTCTCCTCAACCTGCAGTCTCGACTGGCCCTCAATCATAATGAGCAAGTCGTCTGCGTATGCACAACACTTGCATACCCGTTCGAGTTGCCACAACAGGGGATCCATCATGAAGTTCCATATATATGGACCACAGATGGAGCCCTGTGGGCAACCGCGAACCACACTCCTACTCACAATTTCAGATACCCCCATTACGCATGCGCTCCGCCCCGAGAAGTAGCTCTTCCATAGAGCTAAGTCCCTGGACCCACACTCATGCAACCTCCGAATAACGCTGGCCCAACTCAGGTAGTCGAACGCACCCTTGAAGTCAACAAATATGCCTAGAACATACTTGGAGTTGCTGGACTCTACTGAGTCCTTAACAAACCACCAAGCGTCCTCGACACATTTGCCCTCCCTAAAACCAAACTGCCTCTCGTTCATGCGACTTCCAACGAGCTCCTGAAGCCGTTCCACCAACACTCGCTCCAGAACTTTTGCAAGGACTGGAACAAGGCTGATTCCCCGAAATGATCGCGGATTGCTCCGGATCCTGTCGGGTGACTTCAGCAGCACGCTGACCCTCGTCCGCTTCCATTCACTGGGAAAGACCCCTTCGCTCATGCACTTAGCGTACATCCCGTACATATAGTCCGGGATGGACCTCCATACACTCTTGCAAATCTCCCCAGTAAATCCATCCAATCCGGGTGCCTTCCCGGAGCGAAGCCTGGAGAAGGAAGACTCCAGCTCGCCCCTAGAGAGAGGATCAGGAGCAAGCAATGCATCAGGCATTGGGTGCTCCTGGTCCTCCCCAGGAAAGAACTCGGACAGCAGACATTCTACGCAATCTCTCCAGGTCGTCAGCAATTGGCCTCTGACCTCTAAGGCACACATCCCCTTCTCACGCTGGTTCTCTCGCAGAATTTTATAGACTCGACCCCAGGGATCGTGTGTATTTCGTTCTACGAAAGAACGCCATTCACTCTCCTTTACATGCATAATCCTATGCTTGTAGGCGTGCGTCCGCCTTCCCAGCTCACTCCTTAGTTGGGCCGCGCCTTCCGCATTGGCCCTTCTGGCCCTTTGGAATCTCTTCCTCAGGGACCGGAGTGACCGCCGCTCAGCGCTCAATTCGTCGGTCCACCACTTGACACGCTTACGAGTCACCTTACGGTGTCTCGCAAACATGGCATCATTCGCACTAGTTACCCACCCGGATACGCAGGCAACTTGCTCATCTACAGCCAGAGCACAGAAGGTGCTGAGCGGGACTTGCGCCGCCGCCTCTCTCACATAATGGCCATGCAAGAACCAATTCGCACCTTTAGTGCGCCAACCCTGGCCCCCCACATTCGAATCCAAAGCCACGTCGCGAGTCACCACAATCTCAATGGGATTGTGATCACTCACGCCGAGGCCTCCCAATACACTCCACCTAAATCCAAGCATTCGCATTGCTGCATCACTCACGAGAGTGACATCAATATCGCTGGTCCCCATCGGGCCGTCGAATGTGAACCACTCGCTGGGCTCGTTAACGACCTGCATTCTCCGGGTGATCACCCATTCCGCTAGCGTCTCACCCCGCAAGTGGTTCGGACGGCCAGGGGTGTCCCTGGACATCTTACTGAACCACATGGGGGACGACGCGTTCGCGTCAAGACCAAGAATGACAGGTTCGCTACTAACCAGTAGTAGCACCGCATTCAAGAACTCGAGGTACGGCTCAAGAGGCTCAGAATACTTGCAGTACACACTCACCACATACAATCTACCAAAACTACCCTCCAAACCCACGCATACACCCCAGTCAGTGGAGTTCACCAAGGTGCACTCCACGCTTGGGTCATTCACAACCACTGCGGCCTGGTTCCTGGTGTCAAGAAATGCTCGCATTTCTGCGGGCAATCCCCGTACACGACCGTGGTTTGTGTACGGTTCTTGCAACAGGGCCACACCGCAGCCTCTTTCGCACATCATTGACCCCACATCAACCATGACTGCAAACGAACCCTGGCAATTTATTTGCAGGATTCTGGTCATCTTAATGTCTCGCGTTCACTCGCGCCAAAACTGCCGAGTAAATCGGGCAGCATGCTGACAGCATGCCGTGGCCCGAAGGCAACCCCTTGAACCGGCAGTTTCGGCAGTCCACTGCATTAGTGCAGGTCGCCGCGACATGGCCTCCCTGCCCACACTGACGACACACATTCATCTTCAAACGGCAGTCACTGACCTTGTGGTCAAAGCCCACACACCGGTGACACGCGTATGTCTTCGTCTGAGAGCGGCACCGGAAGCTGAACCATTTAATGTAAACGCGTCCAGCATCCAAAAGCGGCAACGCTCTCTGGCTCACCTCTAGTGTGACGTTGACCGTGCCACCGGCAGCCGCTGTCCAGGGCTTCGTCAGGTGAACTGCCGTCTTGAACTGCGCCGGGGTCAGCTCCTCCTTCAGGTTATTCCTGTAGAGTTCGTCCATGAACTCCTCGGGGGCGATCGCAGTGTCCACATCAAATACGGTCACCCTTGGCTTCACCGCGGCATTACGCTCCACGCTGAGGCCTACCTCGGCGAACCGCTTTGATGCGACCACTTTAAAGGCTTCGGAAGCCGACGGCGTGCGGATGATGGCTCCGCCACGCTTCAGCTCCCGAACCTCGTGGACGCGGACCCCCAAGGCTGGAGCAACCTCCTTCCTGACCTTCTCAGCCACCTGGCGGCTCGTCAGCTCGGGATCCGTTCCCTTCACCACACAGGACCAAGTTTCCCGCACTTTGGTGGTACGGGGAACTGGTACTGGGGCAGCAGGAGCGACGGCAGTGGCAGCAGGCATCGGCATCGGGGTCGGCATCGGCATCGGCATTGAAGTCGCCATGGCCAGGCGGGTCTCCAACTCTCCTACCCGGAGCATCAGCGCCATCACCAGCTCGTCATACCGAGAGACCACTCTCGATATCTGGTGGCAACTTCCCGCCATCATGCCTCCTCTTATGGCTCGCTGGATTGCCGACAGCTCCGCCAAGACAGCTGCAGGTCCTTCCTTCACCAAACCAGTTGCCGAGGCCCTCGGGGGTGCTTGGGCGGCGGGGGCAACTGGGACAGCAAACACTTCCTCGGTTGGGGCAACGGGGGCAACGGGGGCAACGGGGGCAGCGGTGTCAGCGGTATCAGCGGTGTCAGCAATGGCAGCGGGGGGGGCGGCAGAGGTTACAGCCGCGACTCCAACGGAGTCCAAGCCTCCAGGGCATGAGGCAGCTACCCCAGGTGCCACCTTCGCGGGCAGACTGGCCTCCAGTACCCCATCCACTCCATCTTCCACCGACATCGCCCGCAGTTTCTTTGCCCGCCGCGACGGCAATGGCTCCTCAGCGTCGCTGCTTAGAGCACCAGCGCTACTGCCCGACCGGCTACGGCAGCCTTTTCGGGGCATCTTCTTTTTCCTTGCCTACTTTCAGGCACTCTCTTTTATTTGATTAAAAAGTTCACTTACCACAAGGTTCGTGTCTTTGCTGCACTTTTTTTTCTTTAAAGCTTAAAGCTTAAAGCTTAAAGCTTAGAGCTTAGAGCTTTACTCACTTTACACTCTCTTAACACAGAGCTTTGCGCTCTTCGAGTTTATCTCTTTTTTTTCCGCCACGTGTGGGAATTTTCCACTGGCAGATTCTCGGTTTTTCTTGTTTTTCTCCAAGGTTTTCCTTGGCACACGCACGGCACTTGGTCCACTCGAAACCTTGAGCACTCGCACACTTTTTCCACTTAGTCTTGTCTCTTTATTTTGCGTAATACCGACTTTATTTAGCTATCAGCGGGAGCGACACAAAAACACGTCCGACCTTCACTAAGTAGATAGGGACAGTAGGAATCTCGTTAATCCATTCATGCGCGTCACTAATTAGATGACGAGGCATTTGGCTACCTTAAGAGAGTCATAGTTACTCCCGCCGTTGACCCGCGCTTACTTGAATTTCTTCACTTTGACATTCAGAGCACTGGGCAGAAATCACATTGTGTCAACACCCGCTAGGGCCATCACAATGCTTTGTTTTAATTAGACAGTCGGATTCCCCAAGTCCGTGCCAGTTCTGAATTGATTGTTAATTGATAATCGTTATAATTAATAAGAACTAATCGGTTTAACCCAATTAGTATTCTTAAAAATTTTAGCAAGAAAGTTCCACAATTGGATACGTAACTAAACTATCCGGGGAACAAGTAACAACCATAAATGATCGAAACTCTATTTACCCAGAACGAGCACATAAACCATATTATTGTTTCCCAATCAAGCCCGACTATCTCAATCTTCAGAGCCAATCCTTATCCCGAAGTTACGGATCTAATTTGCCGACTTCCCTTACCTACATTATTCTATCGACTAGAGACTCTTCACCTTGGAGACCAGCTGCGGATATTGGTACGGCCTGTTGAGAAGTTTGCGTATCCCCACCATAAATTTTCAAGGTCCGAGGAGAAAATATCGACACAACAGTATATGTCATGCTCTTCTAGCCCATCTACCATATCTCTCTGCGAAAGACTTCCATGGTAGTACGACTATAAAACAGAAAAGAAAACTCTTCCGATATCTCTCGACGGCTTCTTTATGGTCGTTCCTGTTGCCAGGATGAGCACGAGGCCCATATTTAATAACAAACGGATACTCAACAGGTTACGGAATTGGAACCGTATTCCCTTTCGTTCAAAATTATTCAAGTATATAAGTTTTTCATATATTTAATAAATTTCATATTTTACTTGAAAATTTTCGGCTTTCGCCTTGAACTTAGGACCGACTAACTCGTGATCAACCACTGTTCACACGAAACCCTTCTCCACTTCAGTCCTCCAAGGTCTCATTCGATTATTTGCTACTACCACCAAGATCTGTACCAATAGCAGCTCCATGCAGGCTTACGCCAAACACTTCTACGCATACCATTGTACCTTCCTACTCACTAAAGTTTCAAAATTTATATTACAAGTAATATAAATCATCTACTTTAGCGGTAATGTATAGGTATACAACTTAAGCGCCATCCATTTTAAGGGCTAGTTGCTTCGGCAGGTGAGTTGTTACACACTCCTTAGCGGATTTCGACTTCCATGATCACCGTCCTGCTGTTTTAAGCAACCAACGCCTTTCATGGTTTCTGCATGAGTTGTTAATTTGGGCACCGTAACATTACGTTTGGTTCATCCCACAGCGCCAGTTCTGCTTACCAAAAGTGGCCCACTGGGCACATTATATCATAACCTTAAACTTCATATCAAGAAAGTTAAGGTTCTTACCCATTTAAAGTTTGAGAATAGGTTAAGATCGTTTCGACCCTAAGGCCTCTAATCATTCGCTTTACCAGATAAGATTATTTTATATAACATTTAAATGCACCAGCTATCCTGAGGGAAACTTCGGAAGGAACCAGCTACTAGATGGTTCGATTGGTCTTTCGCCCCTATACTCAATTCTGACAATCGATTTGCACGTCAGAACTGTTTCGGTCTTCCATCAGGGTTTCCCCTGACTTCAACCTGATCAAGTATAGTTCACCATCTTTCGGGTCACAGCATATCTGCTCAAGGTACGTTCCAGTTAGAGGTATAAATAATATAAATATCATTATACATAACTATATAGAACGCCCCGGGATTGTGTTAATTAACTATAAAATAGTTAAAAAACTAATCCCATTATTAGTCAAGTTAATTACGCTATTAGGTTTATATCCCAATAACTTGCACATATGTTAGACTCCTTGGTCCGTGTTTCAAGACGGGTCCCGAAGGTATCCTGAATCTTTCGCATTGTTAATCATACAAATGCATATAATAAACATAAAAATCATTGATAATTATGCCATTATATAATTCCGAAAAATTAACGCACTGTATTCTTATTAATCTATCAACACTTTATCAAATTAATGACATTTATTCTATGTTAAAATGCAAGCATAATAATTTGAATAAACTATAAGCCATATTTTATGATAAATTTTTATATGTTAATAGATTACAATGTCCTTATATGGAAAAAATGCACATTATTTGTATAAATATTGTTAAAATATTATAACTCTAATGATGAATTTTCCATAATGGATATTCAGGTTCATCGGGCTTAACCTCTAAGCAGTTTCACGTACTATTTAACTCTCTATTCAGAGTTCTTTTCAACTTTCCCTCACGGTACTTGTTTACTATCGGTCTCATGGTTATATTTAGTTTTAGATGGAGTTTACCACCCACTTAGTGCTGCACTATCAAGCAACACGACTCTTTGGAAACATCATCTAGTAATCATTAACGTTATACGGGCCTGGCACCCTCTATGGGTAAATGGCCTCATTTAAGAAGGACTTAAATCGTTAATTTCTCATACTAGAATATTGACGCTCCATACACTGCATCTCACATTTGCCATATAGACAAAGTGACTTAGTGCTGAACTGATTTCTTTTCGCTCGCCGCTACTAAGAAAATCCTTGTTAGTTTCTTTTCCTCCCCTAATTAATATGCTTAAATTCAGGGGGTAGTCCCATATGAGTTGAGGTTGTATAAAGCATTATATAAAATATAAAGGTAACATACGTACCCCAATGAAGAACAATAATATTTCATCTGTTTTAAATTTCCGTTATCATTTAACAAGAGACAATTCCTACATGAAAAATATATCAAATTTTTTATGCTAGACATTTCTCAATATTATTTGATTTGAAAAAATAAAGGTATTGTATTTATCTTCATTTTTCACATACAAATTTTTAAATGTGATTTTATTGCTTTAACATTTTATATTATGAATATATAATATATCCAATAATATACCATA